>VUYV01000034.1:3533682-3853949 GCA_008711295.1 Anarhynchus alexandrinus | reverse complement strand
CCTCAGGCACCCCGCAGGCCCGGGATGGGCGCCGGAGCCCGCCCGAGTACAGCGATGGGCAGGCGGCTGCCTGTCCCTCTCTCCCGGGTCGGGGAGAAGGAGCCGCCGGGCCTGCGAGCGGAGCTGCTCCCGCACCGCCGCGCCCCCGCGGTCCCCCCTCCCGCCCCGCCGCCACTCACATGCCGGCCGCGGCACACAAAGGACCGTTAGCGGCTCCTGCCGCCGCCGCCGCTCCCCACACGGGGAAGGGGGGGTGGGGCCCGCCCCTGAGGGCTGCGCCGCGGAGGAAGAGGAAGGAGGGGAGGAGGNGGGGGGGGGGGGGGCGGCGGGGGGGGGGGGGGCGGGGTTGGGGGGGGGGGCGGGAGACGCGCCCGCCTCGGCCCGGCCCCTCAGCGGGTCCCCCCCCGGCGGCTGCCGGCCCCGGCTCTGCTTCCGCGCAGGGCGGCCCCGCAGGCGGGATTTCCCGGCTCCGCGGGAGGCTTCCCGCCGCCCTGCGCCCGGTTGGCGGGGCTCGTGGCTCCCGCTGGCTGGCAGGGCCCCGGGGCGAGCGAGCCCCGTCGCCTCGGGCGAGGGGAAGGATGCGGCGTTGGCTTGGCCGGCGGTGCGCGGGCGGCATGAGGCTGCCGGAGCCGTGCCCGTGCCTCCTTCAGCGGGACAGCCGGCGGGGAAGCGCACACGGATGCTTCCCGTAATTCCCAGCATTCAGGCACCACCACCACCACCACCACCACCACCACATGGAGCTGACAAAGTTACAGCTGATAAACCTCGTGTTTCTCAAGGATGCGGAAGGAAACCTTTTTTTCTGCGCTTCTGTCAGTCACTTGGTCATGAATATTTATTGATACGCATCTTCTACTTTATCTCATAGGGCGTATGGGAAGTCCTCATGCCATTCAAGACTTATGGAAGGTGCTCTCTCTCCTGAAAACACAGTTTTAGGCTATCAGTGATCCCAACAAGCTAAGGGGACCCGGAGAAACTCGTGGAGGGGGCCAACAGAAACCTCCAAGTTTCAATGTACACAAAGTTCTGTGGCCGGGACACAGCGTGGGCTGTGCAGCAGTGATGGGCTGAATAGCAGCCCTGCTTCAAAGGAGCTGGGGGATACCAGGCTGACTATGAGGCAACAGCACACTCTCTCTGGAAGGAGGGTGACCACCAGATCAAGGGAAGTGACTCTGCTCGGTGCTGAGATGGCTGGATCAAGGATATTGTGACCAGAATGTGATGTTTTGGGGCTTCCTCAGTTCCAGATCCTGGCAGAGGACTACTCACACGGTCAGGCACCCAAAGCACATGACCTACAAGGAGCAAATGGGGGAGTTGGGTTTATTTAGTCTGATGAGGAGGAGACTAAGGTGCAATATAGTAACATGCCACAACTACCTGAAGGGCAGTTACAAAGGAGATGGAACTGAAGTCGTCTTAGTAGTGCAAGACTGTAACAAGGGGCAGTGCCAACAAACTGCAGCTTGGGAGGTTCACACTGGACAGTAGGAAAAAACCTGTCACTAGGAGAGTAGTGCAGTACGGGCATGGGTTGTCTAGAGGCACTCTTCATATTGGGATATTTTCAAGGCTTAGCCATGACTGATCCAGTATTGGCGATGCTTCTGCTTTGAGCAGGAAGATCATAGAATCATAGATGAACTACATACCTCCAGCCAACAATTCCATTTCGTTCCAACAGGTCCTCAATTCCAGTCCCTGACTAAACTAAACTAAAACATCTATGACTTTACTCCATGACAGGGAGTTAAAACTGCCACTTGGCAGCAACAGACAGCAGAGTTTCTGTGGAAGGGGGGAAAGACAATTATTTGCAGAAAGTGTATCAAGCTAAGAAAAGATGAGCCCACTAAAATGGAAGGAAGCTTAAAACCCACAGAGGTCAGGTGTATCCGGATCCAACACAGTATCTATGTAAACAGAGCTTTGCCAGTGCTGCAACATCATATTGAATATATCTTTGCTTTAGTTTAGGACTTTGTTCATTTTTCTATTGTTTCATCTTTTTAACTTTCAGTTTTGTTACATCCCCTTCACAGTTTGCCATCACAGATTTTTCTATACTATGTCAAAAGGAGTGAAAAGGCTGCTTTCCAATCTCTTAGGTTTATCTTTTTATAGAACTGTAGAATAATAGAATCACCTAGGTTGGAAGGGACCTTTAAGATCATTGAGTCCAACCATCAACCTAACAATGCCAAAACCACCACTAAACCATGTCCCTAAGTACCACATCTACCTGTCTTTTAAAAACCTCCAGGGATTCTTCCAGGACTCTACTACTTCCCTGGGCAGCCTGTTCCAATGTTTGACAACCCTTTCTGTGAAGAAATTTTTGCTACTATCCAATCAAAAACTCCCCTGGTGTAACTTGAGGCCATCTCCTTTTCATGGAATCACGGAATTTTCAGAGTTGGAAGGGACCTCTAGAGATCATCTAGTCCAACTCCTTTTGTCCTATTGCATGTTACTTGGGAGAAGAGATCGACCCCCACCTCGCTACAACCTCCTTTCAGGTAGCTGTAGAGAACAATAAGGTCTCCCCTCAGCCTACTTTTCTCTAGGCTGAACAACCCCAGTTCCCTCAGCTGCTCCTCATCAGACTTGTTCTCCAGACCCCTCACCAGCTTTGTTGCCCTTCTCTGGACACGCTCCAGAATCTCAATGTCTTTCTTGTAGTGAGGGGCCCAAAACTGAACACAATATTCAAGGTGGGGCCTCACCTGTGCTGAGTACAGGGGGACAATCACTGCCCTAGTCCTGCTGGCTACACTATTCCTGATACAGGCCAGGATCTGTTGGCCTTCTTAGTCACCTGGGCAAACTGCTGGCTCATATTCAGCCAGCAACACCCCCAGGTCCTTTTCCGCCAGGCAGCTTTCCAGCCACTCCTCCCCAAGCCTGTAGCGCTGCATGGGGTTGTTGTGACCCATGCGCAGGACCTGGCACTTGGCCTTGTTGAACATCATACCAGTGGCCTCAGCCCATCGATCCAGCCTGTCCAGATCCCTCTGTAGAGCCTTCCTACCACCAAGCAGATCAACACTCCAGCCCAACTTGGCGTTGTCCGCAAACTTAATGAGGGTGCACTCGATCCCCTTATCCAGGTCATTGATATTAAAGATATCGATATATAAAGATATTAAAGAGAACCGGCCCCAATACCGAGCCCTGGGGAACATGTGTTACCAGGTATGTCTTGATAGCAAAGGAATATACTACCTGCAGAAGGGTGTGGCAGGAGGGGAACAAACATGGATGACTGCACAGGATGGAAGGAGTGAAACCTGCTGCAGTCCCATCTATAACAGCTACTAAAACAGTTTCCAGACCAGCTGAACCACCAAGCCACACTGGCAAAATCAAATTCTTCTTCGCCAGCTGGGATCACAGGAGTGATTTAGCATTTTATGAAGCATGCATAATTGTTTGAATGGGACCCTGGAGAGAAACAGAGCCATCTTAACTCTCTATGCCGAACATCTCAAATGGTGGGACACATTCAGGGGCGCAGATAATCCTGCTGTCAATGATTGGCTGAAGTTCCCCAACCCATGTCACATCGCATGACAAGGCAATATTCCCAAATTATGTCCAGTGGTGATTTAACATTAATTTTGAAGGAATAAACTCTGGGTACCCCAGTGTCTGTCTAGTATGTGACCTCTGCAGTAGATGGGGAGGAGCTGGGAAGAGCTGATGATACAGAACTGGAACCATGCAAGGTTCTGGACAGAGGAGCTGGATTCCTGAGCTCCTGGAAATTAGCCATACCTGTTCCCCTGATAAATCTGATCCTCTTGTTTCAAGGGAGACTGTTTTTTCATACTGGCAGGGATGAATGTCCTGTTTCTATTTACTGTGGGACACCTTTCGTTGGCCTCACTTTAACCATGTGTTTTCTACTCTGTTTTCCCCTTTTGATAATTTCTGCCTTTGGGTCAATTTTTTTTTTTCTGTCCGTGCAGATAGAAGCAAGATGTTCATCCTCTTCCTACCTCTGTATTAATAAAGTATGCATGGCTAAGGCATGTGTTCCAATGCAGAGCTTTGATCATCCGCACTGTTTAATTGTTGGCATGCCACCACCACCAGTCTTCAGGACAATGATCAGGCATGGCTCATAGACCAGGGACAACTCCCCACAGGCAGAATGGACAAAGACATTTTGGTTTAGGGCCAAAGGCTGTTAAGTTTTTTAGACCTGAGCTGTGCTGTGCCACTTACCCTTTGAGTTCTGGCCCCTTCCCTGATGCCCAATCCCACTTTATTTATTGGCTGTTGATGTTGCTATTGATGCTAAATAGCAAGACTCCCACTGATTTCAGTGATGCCAAAATTTCAAATTACCAATTCCATGGCATAGCCTGCTAACAAGAGAAGGCACTGATTTAAGGAACAAAGATAAGGAAAATGAACACCAGTACTGATACCAAATCCAAAGAATGGGGCAAAACGAGCTCTTCTCAAACACTACAAAAGAAAAAAATAAAAAGGAGTAGAAGCATTCCAAGTAGAGTTTCAGTAGAAACCTATTTGCAGAAACTTAACTGGAATTTAAAGCCACTCCTACAGCATTAATTGTAATGCTGATTTCTATCAGCAACATCCTGGCCATTCATCTGGCAAGGAACATAAATCTCCTTTTTATTACAAAGTGATTTATACATATCCTGTTATCCATTATCAAACTCTATCTTTTTTATAGCTTATGACAGTGACATTAGTAAACCTTATTTTTTTTTCCTGATATCTAAATAAAATACCCTAAAAAAGTGACTATATAGAAATTGCACTGTCTGATGGAAAAGGAGTACATATTCCAGTTTGCAGATTTTCACAACAAAGACCCCCAACCTTTTTTTATATTTAATCTTGCTTATGCCTTTGGAAAACAGAACTATGGAAGCTGTGTAATCCTAGTGAAGTGAAAGGTATTGCATACATATTTGTTATGTGGAACTGCTACTAATTATTGTACATGACAATGTAAAAAAATCCATTTGACCTGACCAGGTGGGAATTTTGTAGCCACGGCAGTTAGACAAAACTAGCTTTGAAATCTAAAATGATTGGGACTGATTTGAGAATTTTTAAGTACTACATATAGAAATACCTATGATAACATTTTTATAACCACTTTTCCAAGCAGAATAGCATTTAGATGTAAAAATACATATGGAAAACTCTCCTGTGGCTATAAACAAGAGTTCTGTGTGGTTCAGAATGAGGTGATACAACCCCTACAAGAAGGGACATGCAATAAAAAAAAATTGAAAGAGTCTCTGCAACATTAAAGTATTTTTATAAAATTAAATGAAAGCCACTTTCTAGGGGACATTTCCTTGAAAACAGAAAATTCTGTGTTGCGGAATGACCTCATATTTCCAATAATTTAAAATAAGTGTGCAGTAGCAGAAAGAGATGGTTGTGGGCCCTTTCCTTCCTTATCACTGTGCTTAGAAAGACGGAATGGAGTCTGCAAAAGGAGTATGTGGTGTGGTAAGAACCAAACATGATGAGGTCACTAATGGAAGAGGAAACCCACTGCAGAGCAGGAGCTGCCAGTGCAGCAAATGACATTCTGCAGTGCTGGCAGGGGAGTAGCAGTGACTCAACTGCTATGTCTCGATTTGAGCCAGTGCACACCAAACATGAAATCAAGACTTTCTACAACACAGTAAGCACTTACCTTCATTCTTAAATCAATTCCTTAAGTGTTTCTAACAGATGTTTTAAACATTACGTTGTATATATTTCACATTAGCCAAGGATTGCGGATTGCATTGGTCTGCAGTCACTGCCAGAAGCTCGCTTTATCCTTGCTTACTAATGCCTTTTCAAGAAGTTTGAGAGTAAACCTACCATTTGCTGATGACACATGTGCTACTCACTGGAAAGCCACCCCTTACTGGAAAGTTTCTATTTTATCCATTAACAGAAAACAAGTTGTTGGGTTTGGTTTGTGGTTTTTTTTTTTTTTTCTGCTTGCAGGATGCAGACGGCAGCTCAGCAGCTCTTCCTTCTCTCAACCAGCATCTTCCCCATGCTTCTGGGTGTCTTTGCTCCACTGGTGGGACAGCTGGGCCCGGGGTGGACACTGGTGTTTGGGTGTCCTCCTGCATGGCACGTGTAAGGGGAAGGGGGTTTGGCCCCTCACCACTGACCAGACTTTCCCTTTTCCAGCCTAAAAAAACCGGATGATTTCAGAGGGGTGTCACCTCTGTTGCTGGTCGGGAAGCATGCGGTGTCAAACCGCAGCCTCCGAAAGTAACGGAATAATTTGCCTTTTCTATTATTGTCACTTCATTTTTTTTGTTGTGGTGGTTGTTAAATAATCCCCGGTGTTCCCAGACTGGCACTGCTGACTGCGCCTCTCGCAGGGGAGCGGGGGGTGGACGGCCGCCACCCTCCCGTTCCCCGGGGTCCCCCCGCAGCGTGGGAGCGTGGGTGTGTTTGGGTGGGTGGGGGCGNCAAAACAAACTGTAAAGCATTTGATTCAAACAAAATATCTAGTTTTTGCCTTAAAATCTGTTACACAATGTAATTTGCTGAAACCATTTTATTATAGATTGGTGCAGTGAGTTTAAATCAATTCTCCTGTTCTGCCCTCCTCATATGAAACCATTATAGGCGGCTTCTAAGCAAAGTATCTGTATGATCGTGGCTTAGTCAAATATTAAAGAACTGAAGAAAAGTATTATCTTATTTGTTTTGCAAGCTGGTGTGTTTCTAAATGTCAAATATCAAAATAACAGGATATTTTTTAAATACTACTAAAAACAAACAAAAGATTTAAGGGCACAGAGGCCAGGAACAGCCATTTGTTTCCATCTAATGATTTTGATCTCTCAGTTATTTGCTTTAATGTTCAAGCCAGTTCCTTGATGGCACTAAGCAAATGCTAATGGAAAGTACTTAAAAGACCCATAAAACTTGTTTCAGTTTATTCTTTGCAAATAAACAGCAGAGCAAGAAGGCACAAATAAATGATAAAATTTCAAACTCTTCTCAAATGCTGAAGTAAAATTTCCTCTTAGATCTACCTCTAGACTACTTTAAATTAAGTCCTCGAGGAGAGGACCTAACCTTACTCTTAACTATAGTACAGTGACCATTACTCCGCAAATCTGAATTGCTAAGAACCACAGGGTTTTCTATTCCAGATGGTACAAATAACAAAATACCAGTACAAAATGCTTGGCATTTCAAATTATGCAAAAGATCAAGCCAAAATAGTGATAAAAATAAACTGCTTAATTGCTCTTTGGAGAATTACATTATGAGGGACTACAGTGTTGCAAGAACTGCTGTTGGCATACATTTTTAATAAGCAATATGTTAAATTACTGGTGATGTTTTCTTACAGCCTTTAGTGCCAATAAAAGGGTCAGATTTAGAACACCCACTTTAACCTTGAAACATGAAAAAAGCAGAGCCTAAATTTGTAAATAGATTTCAGTGCCTAATGTAGCTTCCTAAATACCACAATGAATCCAGGCCTAGCGGTTTTTGCCTCCATTTAGGACACATGGTGATCAGCTTATCAAAGGTATTTTTTCCCATACTACCTTAAGACATTTTTCTTATTTTCATTCCAGAGTACTTAATGAAGGTATTATTTTTCCACATAAGTGAGGAAAATCCACTCAATAACTAAAATGACATCAGTGGCCCCAGATTACACATGCATTAATCATTTTAAGAAGTAGTTCTCCATCCCTATTGCTTCTGAATACTGCATCTAATCATGCTCCAAAGCTTCATAATATTTTCTAGGCATCAGTAAATAGGGCCTTATGTATCTGGGGAAAATCAGAATATCAAACAGAAAGAAATACAAGATATGCAATTTTCTTAAATTATGAAAAGCCACAACTTCAAGCACCTCTGCAAGTATCTGTACATCAGATAGTAGATGACACTCATTAATAACCTCTCGGATAGTGCTAGCTCTTTACCAGCTCTGTATCAGTTCTGCCTCCTTCATAGCAGGGTTTCGTACAGAAATGCAAGCAACAATTTATCCTTCAGACAACAGAAGGATGGGTGGCACAGAGGAAGAAACATGAGCCATACGTAAGGCTTGTGAGAGGAAGGGAGGAAAAGGGGAAGATGCGACGCAGGGCATCCTCTTCTGGGAAAACACAGAAAAGAAGTGAAAGGGATTCCTGGGCTACGTGACAAGTCCAGTCACACAACAGTAACAGCTGGAATTAAATACGGCTCCAAACACTAGCTCGTACACAAGAGTTGCAGAATCGTTCCCTGGGAATTAGCGGCTGCGTTTCCGTGTCGTGCCCTACGTAAGGCAGCACAGGGTAAGACATCGAGCACCTCCAGCCTCCTACACCCCCGCTGCATTTCACTCTTCTTTCTGATTTACTGGTGGAACTTCTTACGTAACGGCCCCTTACCCTGGTTCAGCTGGTATTACCCAACTTGAGAAATTCTTACGATTTGGATTGTTTGAGCTCATTTGGCTCATTTTGACGGAGCTGAGACACAAAGCACAAGGCCGCTGTGATATCTTCAGCACGGAGGGTGTGCTAGCCTGTGGCTTCAGCAAGGATAAGCCATAAAGACATCCTAACTGCTTCCACTGAGGTAGATGGTAAAACTTTCACTAGATGAGGGCAGGGTGCTTTTTAAAATGCTGACATTGTTGTTTACATCTCTGTCAGTGTGACAGAACAGATACAGTACGCCCTTCGCAGACCTCTGTATATTTGGACAGAAGAGAAGCAGGAAATGTAGAAGTCAAGGGGGTTTTCTACAAAGGTGAAGGAAAATGAGATGGGGAACAGGACACCTATAGAGGCTCCAGAGCAGATTTTTAAATGTACAACAGATTGTATGCTTATTTATTATGCATATGTGTTCATATTTACACATACACATGGAAAGAGTTGATTAGGTACAATATGTCTATTATAATTTATGTAAAATCTGTATTGAAATATGGGTATGACTTAAGTGCAAAGTTAACTAAGCCTGTGTTAACTTCTCTGCAGTTAGCCTGCTTCTGCCTATCTTGAACAGAAGCAGCCACACTGCAAAACAATAAAAAAAAAATTGCAGCATTAAAGGGTTTCCTAGTCAGTGAAGACTGGATTAGCAGCTGATGGGTTGTGGTAACTAAAGCTGTAGTGTGACTGTACTCTCTCCCATCACGGACCAGTTTAAAGCACTTCAATACCCCAAGATTTTTGTAGGTGCACAGTAACCAGGTTGACGGCAGCATGTGCTTAACACAAACTGACATTTTAGCAAAACCTATCTACAGCGTAATCAATGAAGCCTTTCTGGAGAAATTTATTTTAATTAGCTAAAAAGATGGGGTTTTTTTAATATTAGTATTGCATCTGCATGTTGATAGAAAGAGGAATGAGGATGGGAAGTTAAGTTATTGGTAATTAATGGTAATGGTTATAACCATTAATTAACTTCATAGTACCAAACATATATAATGAAGGGAATAGTTCTAAAAATGCAAAACCTGGTCAAGAAGTTGGTACTTTAGCTACTGCTTTCATATATATTGCATAAACTCCACAAAGCTCCAACTGGGAGCACAGTCTTGTTATNAAAAAAAAAAAAAAAGAAAAAAAAAGCGTAAAAGCTTGGCCCTGCCCCAAAAAGCATCTATTTGCAGTGGACTGAAGACATGCTGGAGGAAGGGCATATGCCAAAGTTTGAGAAGCAAACTAACTTGGTGCGACATCACAAGGGCATAAGGGTCTGCTGAAACTGAGATATTTGTTTCAAGTTAGGCATCTAAAGCCCTAATTTTGCACACAGATTTGAAAGTTGACACTTTACCATTAAAAAGAGCTAGGTATGCTATCAATATTAAAGTTGAAGCTCAGGTAAAATACATTGCCAAATTCTTTGAGATCTGTACTTTTTAATAATTGACTGGTAGTGGAATAAAAAAAATTCCACTGGAGATTCTGAAATATCACTACATAGTCTAATGGAAACTCAATTTAACTGAGACTTACATAAAAAACATAAACTGCATGGAACCAAATGAGCAGAAATCACTATATAACTGACATGACAGGATATTTGTCATTTATGATCTTGGTGGAACAAAGCCCATCATTTAATAGTATCCAAAAATGTCAATATTGAAATAGAGAATTTTGAATTGTTGGCAGCATGAATAATGCTCACGGCAAGAAATCTGCTTTTAGCAGAATAGATTGAGCTGTTTACATTTAAAAGTCAAGTATATGTCAAGTCAAGTCTGTTTGCCTCTCCCAACTCTGAAGCTTGATTTATTCAGTCCCACCTCTGTCCAGCGCTTGAATATTGGCCCTGCAGCTCAATCTAGGACAATCCATACTTTCCAGCTCTTGTCCCTGCCAGTTCTGTAGTTTCATCTCTGGTCCAGTTTCAGTCCTTGGTGCCAACCAAGTTCATGATCAGACTAGGACTTTACAAGAGACCTTCGTGTCCTGCTGGATTACAGAAGAGCTTGCTGCATGGATAATTTGTGCAATGTCTAAACCTCAGAGCGTTCCAGATTTACAAAATTTGCATTAGAAGGACCTAGTTAACTGATCTAGAAGAAAAAGAGAGAGATTCACCACCCCACCCCCCCCAAATTCTCTATCCCACAGTCACCTTGCAATAAAAATTCTTAACTTTCATGAATTTTCATAAAATTACCCAGGAAGCCAGTGGAACAGACCCTGAAACAACAGTCAGCCGTTGCTAACAACAACTTTCTAACACAATGCAAAGCCCACCTTCTTAACACACAGGAAAAAACAGAGGCTGTACGTTATAGCATTGCACATCAGTTGGGATTCTGCAGATTGCAGGGCTGAGGGTGGAGGCTGTTGTCTTCATGCAGGCCCATTGATAGCAAATAAGAACATTTCTAATTACAACTTAACGTCCAAATAAGCATTTATCTCATAAGGTTTGTTTAGACACTGTTCACCCAAGGAACTTGCTTTGTTTTTCAGCTGTTAACAAGATCGTACATTCTTCCCAGTAAAATAGCATGTCGAATTCAAAGTTAAGCAAGTGCAGGAAGAAAACGTTTCTCTTTCACTTGTTTTCAAAAAATGCTATAGTGAATGTAGACCATACACATAAATTGAAAGTCAAACTATGAATCCATTACTCAGAGGAGTGATGAATTTTTTCAAGCAGTTCTCGTTAATTTCACAGAGACCATTCATAGGTAAATACAGCAGAACCTGGCACCTATGTATGATTTTGTAACATAGGAAATTAATTTCACCTTTAAAAGTAGCAATGTTGTACAAACGCTAGGCAAGTTTCAGACTCAGTATTTAACTTACTGAGCATGGGGGTGTGAGCAAGAACTTGTCAGCCTAACAGAAAATTCTTTCAGGACTTAATTTTTTTTTTTTTTTACCTGTTCTTATCCTCGATCTCCATTGTCTCTTTTTCTTTGATATCTTCCCAATAAGAACATGAAGCAGATATTGGCTTTATAAATTAGCAAATTATTTTTTAATCTTCTTTGCTTGGTGGCTTATCATCTCTTCAGTGGACGCTAGAAAGTCCAAGCATGTGAAACTCAATTCAGTGTTCACTCCATCCCTGAACTACCAAAGATGTCTGTGTGCCTGACCATCTGCTACTTCTCCAGTTTTCTTTTAAAGCCACTTGCTTAATTGTTCACAGAAGTTTATTGTGTTATAATCAGGAACAAACTTAATAGGAAAGGTCTCCGAAAGCAAGGAGGTCTTGTTTAGTTCCTTTAACTGAATTCAGGCTATGTTCTTGTGCAATTGATTTATATTTATCTTCTGGAGAAGGAGTGGAATTCTGGAAGCTGCTGTTTCTGCTTTGTCTTCCTTTATTTCTGGAAGCAGGCACAGTTGGAAGAGTATTTGTGAGGGCCAAAGTCTGCCTTGTCTTCTCCCTCACACCTGCTGGAAGCCACTTCTTAACATCAGCTCAGGAGTTCTGGAAGAAGAGACACAAGAGAAAAGGGGTGGCTCATTAATACAAAACAGAATGGAACCGAAGGGTATGGAAAAGTCATTTCCTCTGAGGGCATAGTTGCAGTTACTAGTATTAAGTGAGTCATGATACTAATTATAAACTGCCTGGTGCGTTACAGTATTTGTAAGCACATGGAGAACTGAAAGAGAGCAGTGAGGTTTCCTGCTTCTCCTTCAGTACAGTATCATACAATCAGTACAATAACTAACACATATAGCTTTAAGTATGCTGAACAAATGGACAAGTTTTCAATTTTTTCCTTTGCATTGGTATCTGCTTTAAAAAAAAAAGGGTCTAGGATATATATTGCAGCCTTGACAAAAAATTATGCCATCAAAGAAAATAACAGGCTGGGCAGAACATTTATGGAGAAGGATTTTGCCCTGTTATTCAAATGGCTTGCAGCTAGGGGAAGAGATTAACTACCTTGCAATCACTTTCCATAGGGAGAAATCAAAGTCTTCCCAGCTGATCCCCACTCCCAGCTATATAGGTCAACATCTACCCTATGCTGCATATACCTTCAGGAACTGTTTCCTTCACGCTGACACACAGAATTTTTGTAGCACCACAATAATGTCTAAGTGAGGCAAGGCATGTGCTGGCCAGCAGCAGAAAATGTTTCATTCAATATGTATGTTATTACCCAAGGACGGTATGTTTGAGAGAGCAGGGAGGATGACAGTGGTATTCCATTATTGTTCTGCGTCTGTGCAAATGTAAATCCTTCTCTGAGCCTCTGACAGTGTTGGCAAGTCTTCTCGTAATGTGCAGTCGCGTATGTCCCTCTTCAAACAGTAATGCAGAGACATTCTTTCCTGACCCAGAAAGGGAAACAACTGTGGCTAAATAGCCGAAAGTGAATTAGTTTACTATGTAAGTATGATATTGAAATACCAATGGTATGAAAGAAAGGAGGGTAGAATTAGTGGCTTGAATATTATTATTTTTTTTTAATACTTAGGAATTTACCTACTCAGTTAGTAAATGAAATATCAAAGTATATAGACTGAAGACAAATTCTGAATGTACATTTACCGTGAAAAGCATCACGGAGAATTTGACTTAGCATAATGTGTTACTAAATGGCTTCAACATAAACTTTTCTTTCTACAGATGCTGAGATGTATATCTAACATGTAATCCAAAGAAAAGTTCCACACTCAAGTCATACTTAAGTAATACGGACTTAAGCAAACAGCCGTGCAAATCCAGCCTCATTTGCCCAGATATGAGTGATTCCATAGAGAGTAAAACCAGCGCAGCCTTGCTGCGTAATGGGTTCCAGCTGGGAGGGGAGCACCAAGGAAAAGTGTTTTGCCAGACGCAAGTGGTCCTGGCACTGTGTGGTGCAGCCATAGTTGGAAGACCAGGCCAGGTTATACTGTTTCCCCTAAAAAACTATTAGTAAAATCAGACATGAAAAATGTTTAAAGTTATTTGAGCAGCTTCAATTGTCTTGGGGAAGGAAAAAGAAAAAGTAGGTTTATAATAGAAAGCTAATTATGACTTTAAGATACAGCCTCTCCATAATTAGTGAATGACACACTTTCTCAGGCTGCATTCTATTTCTAGGCTTGGCCTTTCAAAGATTGCCCTTTATTATGTTGCTGTAGGGAAGCTTTTTAACTCATTGCAATTTTGTGCATGATTTCGCACATAGGACTGTACATGACTTGCATACTGACAAGACTCTAGCTAAACCCATTATCTTAGGAAGTCAGTAATTGCTGTGCTTCTCCCAGGACACTGAAAAGCCCCTTGTTTCAAAAGAATTGATTTGTTACTCGCTCTTGGTACTGATACGCCCTAGGAAAATAGAAATATCTTCTAGGATTTTTGACAATGACACCTTGTCCAGAAAATGGATAGGTCCAAAGTTCTTAAAAACAGCCTAAAAATTATTAATTCAATAAACAGTTTCCTTAGCAGAAGAGCAAGTTGAAGAGCAAGTTATATCACAGCATGACATGACATCTCTACGGTGGCAAATCATTCTGATAGTCCTCGAAGGAGCTTGGTCTTGCCGGTATGGATGCGACCAAATGGTGGTGTCAGTTTGCTACCAGATCACATTACAATCCTAGAAAGATTTTGACGTGGTCATCTCTATGTTGTCTCCCATGGTAAGAAAGAGAGCCAAATTGGCTGTCAGATACCAGACACAGACTGCCCCTGGCACACTAACTTCCTGACCTTACACTTCTTCAGTGCCTGATGTGGTCATACAGGTTACCTTATAGCCTTATACAATACCGAGCTGCAGTGTCTGAGAACATACTTTCATCGAATTCATTAGTATAGACATAAACATAAATCTCTCCCAGGGAAAAAACAGTTACAACCATTGCTTATGCCAATTTTCTACTGTAGGATTTATTAGTTTTAAAAAGGAAACACCCTTTGCTGGAGGATTTTATGTCTGTCTTTAACTGAATTTTGGTGGAGGAGGTTTAGTAGTCAATCTGTAAAAACAATCTTCAGTTTTGTGGATGCCTGTGATTAGTTGTAGATATGAAGCCGCAGGCATGGGTGCTAGTGCATAGCTATGCAAATACCTAATTTTGCCTGAAAATCAGGTAGATATATTTATATTAATACTATTCCAGAAATTTCTGGTGTGAAAATCATTAGTGGTTATCTGAATATCTATCTGTTTGCTCCTCATCCATCCTTTTAATATTGGGATAAGTCTAAACTACACATACTACACAAGTTTATTTCCTCAAGAATAACAACTAAATCGAAACTGTTAATACTCCATCCAGCCGCATGGAAAGCATGTGAGAACCATCAGAATTACTGAACACAGTCCAAAGTTTAGAGGAGAAAATTTGTGAACAAAACACAGCAGTAGCAAATCTGTAATTTATATTTTATACAATTTTAAAAGCACAATCTGATCACAGAACCATTATTGGTTATGCTGACTTCCACTGGGATAAACAAGACCACAATAACAGGAGGTATATATATCCTTAAGCAGCAGAGCTGTAACGAGCAGTGCAGCACAAGAGCGAGCTGACTTGACCAGAGCTGCATTGGGATGTGCTGCACCATCTGCTGCATTCATGGGGAACTTTGGCTATACCTAGCATTTGTCTTCAAGGTTCAAGGATACACCGTGGCACCATCGCCTCATGCTAATCACAGCTCCTTGCAGTATCACAGATACAAACAGTCCATATGTAGAGGGGATGGGGGAACAGCACTTTTTTGGTTTAGGATATTTCACTCTCCCCAAAATGTTTCCTGAGTAAAGTGTAAATTGAATGAAAATGTACAACTCATCTCATTAATATGACATCAGTTTGGTTTTACCAATAATGGTTTTACTAGCACATACAGAAAGACGTACCTTGTGGCACATACTAAAAACTTGCATTCTTCTATATTAAACCCATAAGCATGAGAAAAACATCCCTTTAAAAGGGAAAAAGCAAGGACACCTTGCAAAACTGAAGGCTGACAAATGAGTGCCAACAGAGGCAGAACAAACTAGAAACCAAATATGGCTGAGGTTTAATCTTTGATCTCAAGTAGTGTGGGGTCATCTCAGGGCTGATTTGCAATCTCCTGTATAACATTATAAATACAGAATGGCTCCACTGTTTCAGTAAATTCTGCCTTCTCCTGGATTTATGAGGCAGGAGCATACGACAAGTTTAATTCTCACAATTAAAACTCCACTCCGTGAACGAGCAGCAGTAGGTCTGAATGAGCCCAGACCGCACTCACTACAAATACAACAGGGACCGGTGAACGGAATGTACAGGCGATGCTTTGTGCTGCTACACCGTCAACTTTTAACACTATATTAATGTGACCTCGCACTATTGCACATTATGACACAGTACTTTGTGTACATGTGGACCACGATACAGAAACTTGTCTAGAAATGAACCTGTATATAACTATTCAGCAAATTCAGGCTCTAGTGTTTCAGTCATACAGTGTTAAAGACAGCCTGAAATACACCTATCTGAATATAGCTTGCATTCCAGAGAAAGCAGATAAACTTTGAAAAAAAGACCATCCGGGTATCAAAAATTTGAGAAGACAGACACTTCTTCAATCGAAATTCTTCCTGTCAATGCACAAGTATACCAGCTGGGTTCAAAATCCACTTCTATCAAAGGTTAAATGAAATTCCAGGCTATCACACAACTGCAGGTACCACACAAATGTAGAGTCACTTCTCGGAGACAGCTGTTCTGCAGAAATTTGAGATGGACCTGATACAGTGTAAGATTGTGCCAGTAAGACAGAAATGCTGGAAGTAAAGTAGATCTGTCCTTAATATATTTATTGTCTAGACATTTTTGGTGCATCAGATTCAACTGAAATGAGTAGTCCAAGCCATAAGCAGATATAAATCAGTGCCACCAGCAAAGTATATGGCTCTGCATTTATACTGTTATGCGCTACATGAGCTCTCATGCTTTATCACATACAATTTTAAAATTAAAAGTAAACTAAAAGCTTTCAAAAATGCCAAGACTTCATTACTATTTATACTATTGATAGCACTAATACTAGTAATACTATATTATTAATGCTGTTAGTATCATGAATAAAAATGCTGCACTCGATTTTCATATAGAGGATAGATTGATAGTAGCTGTACAAAAGTGATTCTTTTTCTAGTGTTATGGTTTTGATGCATTTGGCGTAGTAGGCATGTTTTTGATGAAACATGACAAATATATGTACAAGGATAAAAATATTTAACAGATGAAAAATGGGGCAAATTTTGTAGTCATTGCTTTTTTAAGACCAAATATTTTGTCCAAGGCCACACCAGCAATAGAAAGAGCAGCAATTAACCCTTTTGGATCCCATAAAGTAGTATAATCACTGAGCAGCAATTCCATGTTTGCCATAGGTTCCTAGAATAGTAGGAAGTTTGATAAACAGAGAAAATTCCCAGCTAAACCTAAGTTGATGACTGTATGCCATATGGGGAGTGAGGGGGGGGCAAAATCCACAGAAGACTCTGCCAAGCTAATTACAAATCAGGGAATGTATTTAACCTTGACTGCACGAACCCGGTACCCAACCAGGTTTTTAAGAGACTGTAATGACATCCCATGTACCAGTGTATCTTCATTTCCAGCCTGTCTGTAGTAAATCATCTCCAGTGCCTCAAATTAAAACTAAAAGAAAACCCCTAAATGCACAGTCAGAAATCATATCATACACCAAAGGGTTGAAGGGAAGGATCCCTTCTTCCTGATCCCTGCAGGGACCAGCAGGAACCCAGAAGCACGGGTTCAGTCACAGTGATCCAATCTCCTCCAAAACTGACCTATCCTATACCAAAGATTTGCCTGTGTATATTAATCAATGTCTCTGAATGTACTATTTTTTACTTTCTGCTCAAATGAAAAATCCTGAGGCAGGACGATGAAGTACCATTCACTTCATTTTGATGCCAAAAGTTGATAAACCACGGAGAGCAAAGGTAACGATATTTTCCAAGATGGTCCTTACAGGCAGCAGGCCTTGTTCGAAGTGCCGGCTGTCAGTCAGCAGTTTAAACACCATTACAGCCCTGAGGCACAAGTCTATCAAAGCAGTGGTTCAGACTGTTTTTGAAAGTTGTTGGACCCCAGCTCCCTACCTCTTCAAAGGACAGTATCGCTAATGCACTAGGTGAGGCAGGTATAGCAAGCCAGTCTGATTATGGCACAGAAAGTTCTGTATTCATGGCTGCCCAAGTCCAGAGTATGTCAAGATCTGTCCGCAGAAAGAGGAAGCGCTCCCCAAGATAAAAATCTCCAGCAAAGATTTAAGTGATGGAGAGTTTCCTCATGGAACAAAACCAAAGCAATTTAGCTTCAGTGCTCACATTTCTGAAGAAGCACAGAAAACACTAATTTATGAAGGTGTTCTAGGAATTAATTGCAACTGGTTTACGTTTAGGCAGTTTTAACACCTACTCAAACCGCAAGACTTAGAAAAAAAGCTGCACCAGCAAGGCTGTGGGTGAGAGCACAGACACATTGCTCATCAAAACACACAGCGGAGTCCACAGCAAGTTCAAAGCAACGTTAAGGTCCGTTATCTGCAGCAAGGTTACACAGCTCCCTCACAGCTGAGGGAACCCCTTCTTCTCCTGCTCTTTGCCTCACAGCGTGGTGGTCATCTGACAGTCACTGAAATTTGTTAATTGTTAAAACTTCTTTATTACCGAAAGAGAGATGACAATGTCCAGCAGCAGAAAGTGAAGTCAGCCCATAACTGTAAGTAGTAAATTCAGTATGGATACATCTATAGCACATACAGAAAAACAGTTGAGAGTTGCCTGAGCAAATGGAGAAGCTGCTAGCTCCAAAACCTGACGCTTTGGATCAGTAACGATGCAGCACCGCAGTAAGCAGAGCTGACAGCCCTATGGTTCTCAACATGAAGGCAGTATCTCCTCACAGCCCAACACTGCAAAGCTCACCACTACCCCAAGCCATGGAGTAGAGGAAATTTGTCTCAGGGGCCAAAAAAGAAAAAAAGGACAATACTTATTCTCAAGAATAAGACTAAGTTTACTGAAATCAAAAAAAAAAGGTCCCGCGGTCACTTCATCTGTTTCTTTCTCAAAGGAGCAAAGGAAATGCAATTTTCAACAGCTAAATGTGCTTAACACAAAATTTGCAATACTTTACTTATGGAAAAGGTGACTCAGGAAGGATGACTACATGCAACAATATGAAAGCTCCAAAACTGATTTGTAATAATATGACTAATTTACGGTTTGATTCTGTGGTATTCAGATGATCTTACAGTAACCATCTGGGACTGTGGGGTTGAATTATACATAAAGAATCCTTTTATCAGAATTTGATGATGTAAACTTAGATGCCCAATTAAAATGGCTCAAAGTGATTTCCTAATGGTGTGTAGCAGCTGGAGAAAAAGGCTTTAAAAAAACCTGAGGGAAAGAGCCATGTGGTTAAAACCTTACCAGAATTGCTGTTATCCAGAAACCTGGAGATTTTAAGACCTCTCCTCTGAAACTGAAAGCAGTGGGTGCCACACAAAAGGACAAGCAGGAGAACCATTTGTGCTTAGAGTTAGTTCTGAACCATTTGATGGGTTTTCCAATGAAAGAGGAAACCGAGGCTGTCTATGAACCATAATACAGAAACCTAAAGAGCTCTGCAGTCACGAACATATGAACAATGGGGCTATTAAGCAGAGAAAAAAATAGCAGGACTATGGGTTATGACTTGGCTGCACAATATGACGCCATTTAGAGATGCCCAGCTTAATTGAAAAACTCTGATTGCTCTAAAGCAGGGTACATTAAGTCCAACCTGAACACTGGGCTAAACGCAGCTATGGAATTTCTAGTAGCTATATCTGAGCTGGACCATCCACCATAGCAACACATTGCTCTGTGCAGACTTGCCAATACAAGAGCTCATGAATTATCCAACAGTGGGATGTCAGTCTCACAAGTCCCTGATGAGAAAACAGATTAAGGACAGGATAAGAACTGAGCCCTTGTACATAAAATACTAAAATTTCAGAATAATTATGCCAGCAGCAGTTTTTGTTGAAGTCGGTCTCTGTAAATGACGCAGAGCTGAAAGGAAAAGTAGTTGGTCAAGTGTTCTGAAAATATGATTCCCCAGGGGAGTGTGAGTATTTTTACAGATTTCTTTCTCTTTTGGTTTAATTAGATTTTGTTTGGATTGCTAAAATGATCCTTTTAGCTACAAAAATATCCTCCTCGAGCACTTTTCTTCAAGAGTAACCTGGAAAACTCACAACTTGATTATTGTTTTGCAATATTGCTCGTGGCTGAAATACAAGGAAAGCCAAATACCCTTCATGGTTACGTAAAGGCACTTTACAGAGCTGTACACAGAAGACACCATTGTAACAGGTACATGAAGTCTAAGAGAGCACCTGAAGTGCACTTTGCAGAAATGCACTTAAGATGAAACAGTAAATGAACTTATTTTAAAGACAAACTTAGGAAGAATATTTATTTAGCATAAAGTCAGTTACGCTCTGAATTCTGAATACCTAATCTTCATATCTGAATTCTTTATCTGTTTTGACTCCAACCTTGTAAACTACTAACAGGCAGTTCAGGCTTAAGTATACTGAATCAGAACACAACTTGTGTTGTTATTTGTTTCAGATGATCACAAATAATTAAGTCTCTGTCTAGGTTCAAATGGCTAAAGCAGAAAAAAATATACTCAGGAAGATTTCTTACCTATTAAGTAAATCAGACTCCAAATAATTACCATAAGTGATACATATATATGGAAAGTTATCATTTCACACAATGTTTTTAAAATCATTTTTATTTTACCTTCAAGTGAAGGGTTTAGCTATATTCAGGTCTTCCTATCGATCTTACTTCAACATTCAAATTAAGCGCAGACGGGTTCAGATCTTTTGAAAAATTGTCTTTAATCAGTAAAATCAATTGATGTTTGGTTTAGGCATTACTGTTCCCTGAACACTGTGTAACCTCAGCTACAATAGCATCTTCCTCTTTGATCACCCAGCAGCACAGATGGCCAGGAGGGAAGGATGTTAGCCTGCTGTTCGGAACAATTGCGTTCTTAGTTGGACTTTCTGTCTTCTAAGGACAGTTCAGGGTCTTTTTCATTGCTATTCTTATGACTGCAATAAAGATTGGAAAGAATTTCTTATCACAGTAATTTGAAAGTCCTGAGAAGCAAAGCTGTTTCAAGTGCCGAATTCGGTTTTTTTTTTTTCTCTCATTAAATGAGAATTTATTATTATGTGAAGGTTCCCCTTTTTATTTACAGATGTTTTGATTCAGACAAGATTGATAGCCACAAAACATTAACCTGTATCAGATATACCTAAATGTGATTTCTTTCTTTATTGTATGAATGTGTTTTGCAGTATCTCCATTTTTAAGGCTTGAGGTAGATTGAAATTCTCAAACCTACAACTCAGAAATCTGCATCTGACTGACAAAAGTCTGACAAGAAAATTTCAAGTCTACAGTTACAGAATATTCCCAGTACTTCCATAGGGGAGATATTAGCAGCTCTCAAAGGAGGATTCAAGAAGTCAAGCCTTCTCCTAATAGTTATCCTGTCCTCAGTTACAAAAGAACCTTTTTTCATGTTGAATTACTGGAAAGCTTATGGCGAGATAATCTTGATAACATCATGAGCTTGCCAAGTCATTCTCCCCTTCAGGAGGTATGAGATATGCAGACAGCACTGGTGTGAGGGATCTCCAGGTGAGACAAGTGTGTATTGCTGACATAACTGCATCACGTCAGGGACCTTCACAGCAGTTTTGGACTGCAGATTATGTGCAGTGTACCACCTCATCGAATGATGCATCTCCTACTCTGCAACAGCTTCCAAATGATTTCTGGGCACAATTTGAGATGTGGTCTTTGTACTTAGAAAGCCTCATGCACAACCTATAGCAGAGGTAGCATAACAGAGGCAAGTACCATTCCCATTTATTTTTCGAGTTCAGTAGGGGGACCAAGTTGACGTGGCTAGTAGAAAAAAACATGCAGAAACTCAAATTCCATAACTGAGGTAGGAGTTAAAGTTAAATCAATCTAGTTGAGTTAACTCAAACTAGATTATCTCTGCCCAAGAACTCTGGAACACAAAATTGCAGTTTTAGTAGGAAATATTTTTAATAAAACAGAGGTTAGTACTGTAGGACTGGGACAGAGTGATCCGGGCAACTACGGATCCTTTGTGCAACATCAATAGTGTGCAAGGCTTGAGAAAGGAAAGACTAATTAAAAACACGAAAGCAAATGCAAAATGAGTCAAAAACAACAAAATATGCAAAGTCAGCCTTCTTCCATTGAAAAATTATTTTCCAAAGAAAGGAAATGGCATATATCTCATCTCCTGAAGTTTAGAAACACGGACCAAACCACATTGAAAACTATCAGTTAAGCAGGAAAAGATGGAAATTATTACAATAATGGTAGATACAGAACCAGCTTTATGGCAGATAATAATAAAAAGCCAGTGAGAGTTTCCCAAAGACATGACTTGACACCACAGGGACAGCCAAGGAAATCAACAGCCTGTCCTCTAAGCAGAGACTGAGAGCAACTGGTGTTTTTAACCAAGGAGAATGAAAGAAAAGATA
Organism: Anarhynchus alexandrinus; assembly: GCA_008711295.1. Lineage (NCBI taxonomy): Eukaryota > Metazoa > Chordata > Aves > Charadriiformes > Charadriidae > Anarhynchus > Anarhynchus alexandrinus. Next base: position 3,831,818 of record VUYV01000034.1, on the reverse strand, counting down.
GCAAAGAAAAGGTGAGATTATCCTTTGTAAATCTATTAGATAAATGAACACAGGAAAAGAAGTCCTATTTAACCTATTAGATCCTGTAGGCACAAAAATATATACATTTAAATTATCCCAGAATAAATTGAGCCTAGGGAAAAATGATTCATAAAAGTGATGAGGTTCTCAGGCAGCCCTCCAAAAGGAGACGCAAGCAGAGAAAAGTGTCAGCTTTGGAGACGGATCAGCTTTCTTCCAAAAAAAGGCTCTCAGAGCCCGTGACATCACAGCACTGCTCTCTTCCAGGAGATCCCTTCCAACCTCACGGAGCTCCTCGGTGCACAGCCAAGCCCTGGGAATCACTTGGGACATCTAAGCTGACAGTGTCTAAATTTGCGTATCTGGAAAATGGCAGATGGGGAGGGGTGGGGAGAAGCTCTCAACTCCAGATTTCACGTCTTCCCTCTTACCTGAGAGCAACTGAGTTCACTGGCCTGTGGGGCACGTTACCAGGTCACTGTATTCACTCCTAATTCCTCCAGTGGTACTGGACAGAATGAAATGATCTTGTATTTATTGCTTGGGAATATTTTTGTGTTGTCAACATAGTGTCAACAAAGCTTTATTTTAAAGAAAGCCATTCATGCATCTCAGATTTGCTGAATGCATGGGTCTAAACGAAAAATAAATGGATGCATTAAATCAAAAATTGTTTTAGTGTAGTCTCCTAAAACAGAAGCTCACTCTCTTGTTCAGTCAGCCAGCAGGGAATTTCAATGTTGATGTTGATGATTTTGTTCTGTTTGCTTGCACCCGGGCATACCACAAGACGGCCCAATCTAAGGCAGAAAAGTGAAACACATCCATTTTGCCTTGCACCCAGACATACCACAGGACTGCCTGATTTAGGGCAGGAAGCAAAATATTTTGTAATAGCTGTTTGTTTGGTATAGTTGCATAATAGTATCAAATCTAGAATAAAGGTATTCAATCTGCAACTATTAGAAGGAATCACATAGTCGGTAACCAGCCTGCAAATATCTAAACTACCTGAATGAACAGACCAGACCTGTGAGGAGAGGAGGTATTACTTTGGACCAGACTGGTCCTCACCTATGGAAAAGTGTATGTAACCTTCAGCAACACCCAGTGGCACTTGGGGAAAATAGAAGCAGCCCTCTCTAATTCCAGATTCCCTCTTCGAACAGCTCTCGAGTCTGGCCATCTCAGCCTCAGAGACTAAGCAACCCGAGACTGTGGCCATCAGGGCCAACCAGGCAGCATCAGATTGACCGTATCTTATACCTTGGGCTTGACTGGCATATGTGTGTTTAATACTTGGTTTTTAGGTCTTTACAGTACTTGAGTAAAAAATGGCTTGCTTGAAGTGTGGAGACTTGCCTGGTGCCTCAGAAAACTCCCTTCAGGGCACTTCCCAATCCCCTAACAATGACAGTCACAACATCCCAGTACCGACCCCAGAATCATAGTCCTAGAAACAGAGCCTGCAGTACCCATTAGCAGGACATGGTGTTGCCATAACACTGAAGTAGCTGGAAGATTGTCCATTTTTAATACTTCGTTACTAAACTAGAGTTTTCTAAGATATTTTTGGAAGAGCACAGTAATGAGGAAAGGCAGGGAGGAGATAAAGGCAAATGCAATTTTCTTCCTTTCCATTAGCACCAGCTGGTAGGGCCATATGGCCACATTATGCGATGTGGTTTCAGACAGAAGCTGCTCAGTGCCTCCTCATCATCCTCACTTGATTCAGATCAGCATGTAGCAACCTCTGAACTTTTGGGGGAGAAAATACTGAGAGGTTCAATTGAAAAAATAACATGGGAACATTACAGACTGTCATTATTAGCCAACCAAAAAGGGAGGTCAGCTTCATGGTGCTGTAGCAGAGCATGCATGAGGCCTGCAAAGGCTTTGAAAGTAAGGGTAGGCAGCTCACACCTGATGCTTAGGAAAAGAGAGGAATCAAGAAAAGTATAGAGCAGGGCAGCGTTACTCTACTGGTAAGGCTGGAAAATCATTTGCACAACAGCATCTGGGTCAGTATCAGCAGGTACAGGGCAAGCCTGTAACTACAAAAGCACAGAAAAGGATGTTGTAATATTTAAGATCCAGGACAGACAGAAAATTCACTTTATGCAACAAGACAAAGTCAAAGGCAGCCATATGGCAGAGCAGAAGGGTTAAGAAGAGTTCCCATCCTGCCCAGGAAAGACCACTTACATTTACAGAAACACATATAGCCTTTAGAGCAGCTGGACACTGTCTCTCTTTCCATCTTGGGAAGATATGCAGTGCTTAGACAGTGTCGACACTACTACAGCCCTCTGCCCCAAAAGCAGGACTTGGTCCCCAGTCTAAATGGTGCATACTGACTCACTTGTGCCCAAGGTCAGGACCAGACTAGACCTGAGCCACACACGCAGTGCATACCCCTGCTCCTGGGTCTCTGTGCCCCATGTGACATCCCTGTGGTCTCGGCAGATTTGCGGGAGTTTTGAGAAAACTTTTTTTTTCTTTTTTGTGGGTTCTTTTTAGGTCAAAAGGTCTGAAATAATGATGGTCAGGTTGTGTAAAAATGGTACTTTCATAGCACAAAGTCACTACCACAGACTTAATGCTGCGTGCCTCCATAACTCATGTCAAGGAGAGAGGCAGGTCCATACGCAAGAAGTGGGGAATATCTTTCAGGCTGTCTCCTTCCTCCAGAAAAATTCCACACAGCAGCCAGACAAATCTTCCTGCAAATTACAGGGACCTGTTTCAGAAACAGACCCGAAACTGAGACAAGCTCTGATGAGTGCTGTTCATCTACCTGGCAAAGGGTGTTGTTCAGACCAACAGATAAATACTTCTGAAGTGTTTGTTGCAAGACCAAATTTTATTTTCAGTTACTAATATTAATAAAAAATAAATACATTTTCTTTCTTCTCTTCTGTTCCTCCAAGTAGCTTTTTATAAAAGCAGCAGGAAGAGGCTCTTAAGATCACTGCATACTTGTACAAGTATGGATAGAGTTTGACAGACATGACCAGAAGTAGTTTCATCTCTATGCCATTTGTCTGCCAAAATTGATGACAAATGGTATGGCATTTTCTGTCTACAATTAGTACGCTTTTAAGCAAGGAATTTCTGTATATGAATTTCTTCTTCATAAGTAGGAGTGCTTGTCTCTAAATTGGGACACACTATACTGAAAATTTTCGTCTAGGAATGCCAAATGTTGCAGAAGCAAGATTAACACCGAGATTTGCCTCGATACAGCATGCCAAGACAGAGGGGAGAAAATCTTTTAAAAGCTAAGAATACTTAACTCCTTTGCTGATGCTGCAAACCAGTGTGAAAGCACTGAAACGTAGCCCGTTTGTTTAGCAGGTGTCATTCACGACAGCAACTGTTGTTGAAAAATATTCTTAGAAGAACTCTGCCAAGATTTGGCGTGGCCCTCTGCTATTGCTTCACAACATACCTCATTCAAGATATTACTTTCTAAACAGGTATTTCAATGCTCTTTTTTTTTTTTCCTGATTAAAAGGTTAAAAAGGCAACCTAACACTGAAAACAAATGACCAAGGGGCTGAATATGGACATTTCAGCACATGAACCAGAAATAACCGTATTCACAAACAGCTATATTAAGCAACAGGGGTATCGTAAAGCTGCAATCATGAGTGTTTGCAGAGTGTTTTGAACTACTTGATTAAACAGCACCTTATTAGTGAAAATTATGATTAATGAGAAGCTTACAACAACAAAGAGCTCTCTGCAAGCACTGCAATAGAAAGAAAGAAATGAGAAGCACATTTCAGATTGGCGTTGCTAAATTAATAATTAATAAATAAAGCTCCACTGAAAGATTAATTGGAAGATTTTATATTATAAAGTTTAGGCTGACCAGAAAGAACATGCATTTTGTTCTATTATTTCTAGTTTTTCATAGAACTTTAAGAGCTTATTGTTATTCCTCTTAATCAAAGTAGTATTTTACAGCACGAGGAGAGAGATGCCAGAGATCATGATGAAGGGACAAGAAAGAGCCCCGGGGATCAATACACTCAGCTGAGTCTGAGCAATTTGGTTACTCCATTACCTTCCATAAAGCAGGCTGGTGCCTTTTCCATCCAGCTATAATGCTGATCCATTAGAGAAAGAGGAGACATGGTCCTTCTCCTTTATTATTTATAAGACAGGGCATGCACAACTTGTCTGACATCATCCTTGCCACAGCTAATGAGAAACTGAAATAAATCAGGTTTTGTGGCATCACAGAAGAGATGAAAAAGCTCTTTCAGGTCTAATGATCCATTTTTCTGCAGTAAGGGACTGCTCTCTAACATATGTAACCAAATAATTTATTGTATATAATTGTGTATGTCCCAAAGTGATAATCTTTCCACACAAGTACTGCTGTTTGGGGGAAGTCCCCATGTGCAATGTATATGTTTATACATTTTATAAACATCAACCAACCAATATGGTTTAAAGCGATGTGTCTAGCATTGACAGAAGTAACCAAAGCAAACCAGAAAGCACTTGAAGTTATTCAACTCCTAAGTCCAATTTTCTGAGGTGGATCAACACCGTTAGGCTGAGATACTGCAGGGCACAGGACTGCTGGGCTAACACAAGCCCATGCCAAGAGCCAGGGAAGCGTTCCCAATGCCGGTACAATGTGATCATGAAGGTAATGAGGTGAAAATTACTTATTAGTGCCTGGAAAGAGACCCCACGTCACTCTACAGTGCAAAAATCACCCTCCAGTGCACAGCCCGCTCCAGCTCTGGTCTGTGGACTGCTCTAGATGGAGAGCATGGCCCAGCACGTGCTTGTCCGGGTCCCACGCAGGCAGGAGCTGGGCCGCACCTCTGAGCACAAAGGAGAGAGCCAAGGGCCTGAGCAGATTTTTCTTCCCTAGCTCTCTTATTTAGCAGCACAAATATGGCCAGGGCCTCCAAATTCACATTTTGGGAGTAGGAGAAATGTGACGTGCTGCTGGAGGATTGGGGCAAGCCGGGAACACAGCTGTTAAAAAAAAAAAACTCATGAGAGTTGGTCAGAAGTGATTATTCACATAGGAATTGACCTGGGACGTAGAAAAAGAACAATATAGAAGGAGAAATTTGAGAAGGAAAGGGAAGGTTGACAGGTTTACAGGGAGCAGTTTATGGGCACAGCACAGGTGTCATGAGCAAGGATTGAGAGCACGGTACTGCAATTCCCCTTCTCTCCCAACGGGTTTCCAGACATCTCCTGACATTAGCAATTTCTTTCATAGTGAGGATGATTTTATGGAACAGGATTCGGTGACAGCTGGTGCCTAGTTGTAAAGCACATCAGACCGCTCTGAGGCTACTATCATGTTCTCCAAGATCTCAGCTTACGTTAGTCAAAAGCTGACAATAATTTTGCTGTTAATGCTGCAAAGCTCCACCGTGTACCATATACAACTAACGAAGAGACAGCCAGGTAAATTAGCCTGTCCTAAAACAAGGTACAAGCTGCTCCTTTTGCTTCAATGAAGCTTTAACTAAAACTGGTAATTAAAATACTAACATTATTATTTCCTTTTTCATGGGAGACCACAGTGTTAAAGCTCTGACCTTTACTATTTTCCACCAGCTGTCTTATCTCAAATAGGTGGTGATTGGGATATGCAACCAGCTGTGTCATTCTCCCAAAGGAAAAAGAAACTAAACCTTACCACTGAGAAGAGCCTGGGGCACAGTGATGCCCTCCTGAGAGGTCACCAGAGTAGCTCAAAACACCTGCCCCATCGTATCCTAAGTGTAATCATCACCTACCAGAAACGCTGCCTTTTATTTTGGTTTCACCTGGGTTGAGAAAATTTCTACAGTTAAGTTTAGGGAAGACAACTAAGCCTCATTTATTTCTAGTCTGACATTCATGGTTGCACATTTCTTTGTGCATAAACACACATAGGTCTTCATAGGCAGTGTGGAACCTTCCTTCCTCACACAGCTCTGGTGTACTTCCATCACAACCAACAACATACTTGCTAAAAATTCCAAGCAATGACTGTCTCATATTGAGCTGGTCAAAAAGAAGAGGAAAAATGCTAATAAACTAGACCATCCCATTGAAAGGTTTAGTTCAAGACTGCTAAAATGCAAGTATATCTATTAAATACACACTTATAAGAAAAATCTGAATATGGTCTACAGAGAAAATCTACTGCACCAAATTGATGTGTGATTTGTTATATTTCTTAGCTGAGGCAGAAATAATTGCTGAATAATTGTGTGTATAACAAAAAATATTGCTGAACTAATTAACACTTATTTCTAAAAAGATTAAATCTTAAAAGGAATTAAATCCTCTGTGATTCCAAAAGATCAAATACTTCTAAATCTGGCATGTATTTTTTCAATTCTGTGCGTTATTCCAAGGGTTCATATAAACTGATCATCTAGACACCATTTAAAACTCTTCAAGAAAATGCTCTTTTGGATTATAGAAACCTACACTTCTCTATATTTTAACATAAAAACTCATCCAGTATTTCAGAAACTGTGTTTTTGAGAGTGGGGTCCAAGCAGCCCCCCAAAGATTGCGAAGCGCAATGACCACTGGCTAATTTTAGGTATGCAGTGTATCAGTTTTCCTGGAAGTGCCGCTGTGTTTCCATTGAGTTCACAGGGAGCCTCAAGGAAGCACAGTCCGAACTTGGGCATCTTAGATCCTCCATATTATTTTTTTATGAATCTGGGCCTGTTGCCCTGGAGGCTGTAAAAAATCATGTCTGAGAAACGGGAAAATAATTAAGAAAGAGGGACAGAGAAAAAACAGGTTTTCCAGTTAGCCCCAAAACTGCCAAATTCACCCCAGTGTAATTCTGCTGAAAACAATGGAAGTACACATGAGCTGAACTTTTCCCACTGTCTTCACACAACAGCAGGCAGCCTATAAAACAATTTTATCTAATTAAATTATGTCATGGTCCTGCACATTTTCAGTATGGGGACAGAAATTCTCTCTGTAGAATTGGGTTTTTGTATTCTTTTTGTATTCTTATAATGCTCACATGACAATGCAAATGATTACTCTCAGTCTCTGGAAATACTGTTTCCAACCAGAGATGGTGCTTGGTGTTTGGACGGTGACAATTCTGACACAGGAGAGGAAGGGGCAAGAACAAACACTAACAATACCACAGCCTCAGCATTCACATGAGTGCTGAAGCACTCCCTAGGTAACAGTATTTTGTTATAAGCTCATTAAGGGCTAAATTTGGCCTCTTCTAATTCAGTTTCTGGTAGCAAGCAATAAGAAGTTGTTTTGCAAATAAACAGCTGACGGAGCTGTAATACCCCTGAGAACACGAGGTGAAGGCAACTCCAAAGGCAACGATGGGAAAACTTCCCGGTGGGTTTCTCAAGCGTAAGGGATGCTCTGCTTTATCTGAGGTGACTTTATCTGAGGTGACTTTATCTGATCACTGAGGTGATCAGCGTGGTAGGGGCAGAAGTGTGCAGTTAACCTGCAGGCATCAGCATCAGGAGCTGCAGTTCTGCCAAGTCCCAAAAGAGATGCACAAAAGAAGACTCCTCCTTCCATCATCTGCTCACCCTCCTTAACACGCCAGCGCATGCTGCTCATCACAACTACCCCGCTGTTACCTCCCCTGCTACTGGAGTGAGATCTCCCAGTGGTTTCTGCAGCAGCTGGGTCAGTACCATGGTACAACCGCAGAGGCCATCGAATAGGTGATATTCTTTGTTTTAAAGCATATCACCATGGTCTTATGCAGTACTTAGATGAAAACAAAATTAATATCCTCATAAAATAACCAGGAAAATGCTCATTACTTATTTTTTTACTCTGCTGGCATGCTTAGTTTTAGCTACAATTAAAAAAAATTACCTGATTACCAAAAAAAATTTGTTGAGAAACACAGTGCTGTAAACTTGCTTTAGCTCTGCTTTTTTACTTGGTTTTAAGGCTATAATAGGTCATTAGGGCATATGCAGAATAAAAAGCATCAAATCATTTGCCAAAGAACAAGACATTGGATTGCCATAAGAACAAATGTTTACATTTAAAAATACATACATCTGCTTCAGCTAGAAACAGACCAAAGATAGGAAAATATTCATTCCTTTGAGTAATAAATCATACTTGGCACTCTCTTTGGGAGAGCTATGTTAAGAACCAGTCTCCCAATGGTAACACATAAAGCTATTGGAATTTCATAAGCTTTCTACAATTGCATACATAGGAAAAAAATTAACACTAGAGCATTTGGCACGAAGGAAGCTTGTGTAACAAAAAATTCTAGGATTTTTTTTTTTTTAAATTAAGTCAGCCATTGTAGCGTGAAAAAATGTATTGTGTATCCCAGTGCTTGAAGGCAGCGCTGAAATTCAGAGAGAGGCCTTCGCAGAGGGAGGGTGGTACTGCAGCAATCTGCTAGCACCCCTAGAGAGTCGAGCCCCGGAGAGCCATCGGGAGAGGAGAACAAGCTCATGTGCAAAGTCCTACGCTTCACCCACCCTGCCAGCGCGCTGCAGCTTGTGAGTCACCCAAAAATCCTGAAGAGACACAGACAATACAGTTATTTGCCTAAACACACTCTTTAACGTGTCGCAGTCAATGCTCTCTCCACCTGTGAGTGCTAAAAGCATCGGGATACCCATAAAACATCTCCCACAAACAACTGCAGTGACCACGGGATCTGTTATCGTGCTCGTACTTACAGCATCGGCCGGGACAAAGCTCGGTATTCAACTATTTCTTCATAAACTGCTTCCACATGCTTGTCTGCTCATTGTGCCATTGCTTCCATTGGTTGCTTGTGTTTGACAGCATCTGGCCCGCAAAACGATGCTTTTCCCCCTCTTTTGCAGGATCAGCAGGCTGCGGAGGGATAGGAGACCACTGCAGCAGCAGCAGCAGCAGCAGCAGCGATGTATCCAAACAGCCCAATGCAGCAGAGGCTTTAGCTCCCCCTTCCCAGCCTGGCTTTTTCGTTCTTTGTCTGTGTTGTGTTTTTTTTTTTTTTTTTTTTAAAGAGATACGGTCCTGACTAACCTCAGGTTTTAGAAGCACACTGTGAACTGCAGGCACAGGGCCGTTGTTACATAGAGAAAAATACGGAGACAGAAGGCCAAAATAACACATTTTGAAGAGCTGCTATTCCAGGCATAGCTTTTATTTGAAGTAAATATCTCCCATAACAGATCCAATTTTGTGGTTTGTTCTGTTTCATTCATATTTACTTCCTGACATTGTGATGTGTTATTTATTCACTTTTTGCATTTCTTTCAGCTTATACAATAGAGGTTACAGGTTTTCTATCTATTTTTTTTATGCTTGAACTATCCAGCTGTGTCAAAGAATGTTTGCATTTAAAATGTTTACAATTTGAAGAAGTCCCCTCTGAAAACTTCTGTCTGTATAGCAGCTCTAGTAAATACCCTCACTGCTTCTGCTTCTCTCCTTTACCAACAGTGTGCAATGCTCACACTCTTTAGGACCGCTTTAGATTAATTTCATTGGTGCTGATTACATCAAGACTCAGAAGTCTGTGTGCTACCAGTAGCATCCTGAGTTTGGTTTCTCTTTTCCAAGCTGGCACAAGTAGCTGTTAGCACCTACTCATTTTAAACCTCAGCTCCTTATGTACTTCACATTCATACTCCTGTTCATGTAAGCAGAAGCATTGGGGATCTCAGACACAACCTTGAACAGAAACAAAGATCGGACTGAGCTGTTTAAGGCATTTCTAAGATTTTTAGATCTTGGGTCTCTCACCTTAGTCACCAACGTTAACCTGTCTGTTTGTCCTCCAAGGAAAACTGAGGAACCTTTCCTTTGAGAGCTCTTCTAATCTTGCCAGTCCTACAGCTTTGTATTCTGCGTGTCAGTGCAGAGTGCCGTCTGTCCCCATGGTTCAGCAACCCACCACCACAAATGTACCCTTCTAACCCCTGTCAGTCTTCATTTAAAAAGCTATACAAATATAGCACTTCATAAGAGCTTCAGGACTGGCCAAAAGTATGAGGTCAGGGGTTTCTAGGGAATCTGGAGCATTCTTTTGCCTCTGTAGTCCTTGGCTGCACAGAAGATGCACTAGAAATAGCTTGTCTACCGGGTAACGCCTGCAGAGGCAGAGAAAACTAATACTGACAGGAAGAAAACAAAGTGCTATTGCAGCTTTGTACAGACAGAGGACTCCCCCTTAGAGAACTCCTGGACTTTAATATGACTCTGCTGCTTTTGGTTAAAAAAAACTGTTTTCCTGCCAAGGAGCTGAGGCTGACTTCTCTCATGTTGAAGGTTAAAGTGACACTGGAAACACTGAGGCATCTGCTGCATTGTATAAAAGGATATATTAATCTTCCAAGGGAAAGAGGCCTGTTTCATGTTAAAGTACATCTGATAGTAAGTGAAATTATTTGTGTTATCACCAGCAATTTACCAGAGGAGGCCGACGTCCTTATACTTAGAGTCCTGATCATGAAAGTTCAAGAGGTACCAAGCATAAGTAAGCAACAAAACTGGCCTTACAACATTGCTTTTTGTAGCACAGAGATCAGGGAAAACACATTTTTCTGTTGATCACATCTCAGCTTTACCGAAGTTCACCACGGTCACTCAATCCTCTCCGAGTTCAAGTAAACAAAAAGGCATTGTAACCAGGCAGAGCAGACTGGTTGGCCAGGGAAACATGCGGTGCCAGTCTCCAAAACATTGCCCCGCTGGATAAGCTCCTGCAGCACAATGATCTCACACAGCTGTCGTGCTGCTCCTAAGTTTAGCTGCCGAAAGCATGGGCTCCATCGCGGTGGCACGCTGGGAACGACGGCTCGCTTCACGAGCAGGGCACGCGTGTCGGCCACAACTGCCCGGGGCCGTGCTGGCCACATGGGTCAGCAGGGTGGCCTCAGCCCTGTTTATCAATGTCAGACCCTGAAAGCAGAAAAGAAATCCATATGGGGGGTTGGAATGAAGCCACGGATGAGCACAGGGAGCATCGCAAGGGTAGGAGGCTATGGGGGGACAGGGCATTGAAAAGAGAGCACTTAAAAAATACTCTCTCACAAAGTGCTCAAATCCTTTTTAAGCTGCAGGCACGAAGAGTCCCCCTTTGAAATTCTCTTCCTAGAGTGAAAAAAATAGACTGGGAATTGCTAGAGTTATTAGCAATCTTCTTACAGAAGAACGTGAGTAAGGGCAGCCCTGTGCCTGGAAACGGAGCCTGCAGGAGCAGCTGGGCTGCCCGCGCGGGAAGCAGGTGAAGGGCGAATTTCCCTCCCGGGACATTTTAAAACAAAGGCAAAAATAAGTATTTGATTGATGAATTCACTGTCCCAGCTGTGAAAATGAAGTAAAATTAGCAGGCGCATTGCTGCTGCTGAGTTTGGGATGACTTGCATTGGCGCTGGCACGGGTGAAGCGCCGCCAGCCGCTCAAATGGGTCACCCACAAGGCTGATGCCTTATAAAGCTCCCCCACCTCCTCCCTCAGCCAGGACCATTCTTCTTACTTCTCTGTCTCTTTTGTCTCACCTCCCTCCTCCCCAAACATGACACTCCTCTCACACAGCACTCCTGGTGTCGGTGGCCTCTGCCCAATGCCCACGGAGAGAGAGGCACAAAACCGCATCCCCTGCCACCTCTGGGGCGCTCGCCCCCGTGCAGCGCAGTGGTCATGGTGGGGTGGGGAGAGGGGGTCCCACTGGGCAGTGCTGGGCTGGGGGAGGCCAAAACCATACGGCGTCACTCGCCCCTGCAACGCTCCAGGCTGAGCAAATGGTTTCATCATCCAGATGCAGCCCACGGTCATTACCATAATGAGGGGAGCTGAAATCTCCCTCAAATGGCAATGTGTTGCATTTACATCACGGACCCAGTTCAGAAGTTATGAGGGAGCTTGAACTGCTTTTAACTTTGTGGAAAATCTCAGTAGAGGTGGCCCAGCTATTAGGAGAAATACGCAACAAAATTCAAACTCTTCACCACAGTTAATTTTCGTAAAGAGAGCTCTAATTCCTCAACAGTTTGATTAAATTTTTCCAGGCATTGAAGGATCGCACTCCTCAGCTGTTGGAGGAAAACCAGCAATTTCCTGTTTAATCCGTCTCCCCAGCCCTCGGCATTCCCACATCAAATTAAAAGGGATAAAAATGAAGCTTGGCCATAAAATCTTCCTGCCAAACCCATCTGTTAGTGACTGGCACTATGTAACAGCAAGGATTAAGCAGGCTCTTTGAAGTCAATGAATGTTCAACAGGTAACTAATTAGTGACATTTAAAGATAAGACAAATTGTTGATAATCTAAATTATTTTCTTAAAATACCAATGATAGTGAGAGGGTTTTTATCGTGTGAGCTTAAATATCTGGGACTGCATTAGTTGGACGTTGTAGTAAGATTATTGTAATACTTAGAAGAGCAAACACTTCAGCACAGCCCACTCCAGCTCTCCCAAGTGACTCACACGTGGTTTAAAGGGGCTGCAGGGAAAGGAAGTTTAAAAAAAAAAAAGAAGAAAGATGGGGAAGAGGCGATATAACTGAAAAGCGTCCAGTACTGTGAGTGCCAAGTTTGATTCTTTTTTAAGTTAAAACAGTGATTTCTGCATTTTGTAATTGTTCATATCTGCAGTAGACCTCTTGTTAACCTTGATAAAAAGACAGAAATGTTAAAAATTAACATATCTAGGCTGTGATCCACAATGATTAAAATACCATCTTGCCCAGGCTATTAGTGCCATAACAATTATAATGCCATCAAGGCCAGGCTATTAGTGGTTGGGTGATTAAAATACCAGCCTGGTCTTCTAGAGCCAGAGTAATTAGTATGTTGCCAGCCCAGGCTATTAGTGTTAGCACCACCAATGGTGTGGAATTGTATAGTCCTTTGAGAATTTAATTTAGGCTCAGATTAGCTTGATGTGCTGCTTTTTCATTAACCATACTTTTCATAATTGAAATATATATATATGCATATTTCAAATATTCATGGAAACATAAGAAAAACATGTTTTGGTGCATTTGTACCACCATGATAATGAAAAATTAACATACTGTCTGGGTAGGAGGAGTCACAAAAAGACTGGATTATCGAGTAAGAATTCCAAGTAGGGAAATGAAAACAATGATGATGATGTATTCACCCTCTAACTAAAATGTAAATGCCAGCTCTGTCAGTCCATGACATGCAGCCCGGCCAAAGCCCTGCAGCCTGACCGACCCAGGTCAGTAGATGTATTAACCACTGCAGTGCACTGCAGCCCTCTCCACTTCCTTGAGGGGGGTGGGAAACAGCTGATGTGACGAGCTGGCTTTGACACCGAGCGTTCAAATTCAGGAGAGGGGCTTTTTCTGTGATTAATACTCACAACACTGATGGAGGGGCAAAACTCTACATTAAGGGCAAAAAGGCCGTGGAAGGTGCACTGGCAGAGACCTCAGCTCAGGCTTCTCAAGGTGGGACCATGAAGAACCAGTTACGCAGAAGCAAATACTTACCAGAGGCTGAAACCGTGTCACAACAGGTAGCTGGGCTGTAGTGCTCAAAGCATAAGTATAAAACTCAGAATTGCATCTACACTGCTTCTTAGAAACAGGTTAGGATTTATATATATACATATATATACACACCATGTACTATATATATATTCATATATGCGTATTGACCATTTACTGCTACTTTCTATTTCCTGTATTTAACCAACTATCCAGATATCCATGTGGTCTTCTCCTAACCGCTTACAATTCCTTAAAAACCTTTGGCAGTGGACTCCAATGCCTCTGGAAATCTAGGTAGACAGCTTTTCCAAAATCCCTATATGCTGATTCTCTCAATTCAAGTAGGTACATGAGGTATGATTTGCACTTAGAAAATTCATGTTGACCTTTGCCCAATGTCATAGTTATTCATGTGTCCTCTAATTTTATTCTTTATTAGAAACCTTGTGAAAGTGTCCTGTACAGGTATTGAACATAAGGAAGTTTAGTTCCTAGCTATAGTTCCCAGCTATAGTTCCCTCTTGGAAACCTTTCTGAAAAATGGTCTCATCAGTCACTTTCCAGCCCTGTAGGAACCAAAGTGGTTTGAAACAGAAGTTACAAGCATGGACAGTCATTCAGGTATTTCATTCCTGAGTTCTTAAATTAACTTCTTTTTCAAAATATCTAGGTGAAACATCTGACCCTGGCAATTTGTTACTCTTCATTTTGTCTACTTCTCTCCACATACTTCACTTCAAGGCAGTTACATGTAGTTTCTGTCTGGAAGGATGCCAGCATGGAGATTTCCCTGTGCTCTATTGTGGTGAACATAGATGCAAATAACAGACTCAGCTTTTCCTGCTATGGGCTTATTTTTTTCTTTGTTTACCATGGAAGGACTTTATGGGAAGTGTTTGAAAAATTATGTAGAATTAGTTTTGTGCTTTTGCAGGTTGTTCCTCAGTAATCAGCTCAGAGCTGTGTCATTTCCAGTCTTGGTTGATTTATGAAAGGATGTTTTCCTACATGAGAAAATGTTTCACATAAGCAATGGTAGCTGATACCTTCCTAAACATGGTATCATACAGATTGTAAGATAGGCATGAGCTAGCATTAATCAATATGTTGAACAGTCAGAGCAGTCATATTTAATACATTATTTACCATGATTTAAATGCCGGAGAAATACACTCAGGAAAGATGAAAAGACACGTGTGTAACAATCTGCACACACCTCAACAGATATAAGTAAAATTGTGGAGAACTTTTCAGGGATCTCTCATCTCTCTGTCTTGTACCTGCTCGCTGGGGATAGCGACAGAAGAGCCGGCTGTGTGAAATGAGGAGTGTTAAACTGGGTTTTGAAGACAGACTGGTAGCTTGAGTCGGACTGCAGTGTCAACAAACCCGCACCCTGCTTCCATCCGGCAGTTAGAGAAAATAGTATTAATTACGATAATAAATAATATATAAAACATGCATATATTGTATATTATGTATATATTCTATATATAAATACATAGAATGTAATTTTTTTATTTATAAATATATTTCTTTCAAAAATCTATAAAATCATTTGTTAATCATAATCATTGTCATAAAGATTGTTGATAACCACTATCTGCTGGTGTGGTGCAGCCCTGAAGAAGGAATGTGTGACCTACAGGAGACAGAAAATGTGAAGTTATTAGTGAGGGAGAGCTATTTGCGAGATTCTATGTGATTCTGACTTAACACTGGTTAAGCAGGATGCCGAGAAGATGCAGAGAACAGATTCAGAGAAGCCCTAGCAATACAGTTAGAAAAACAACGTTCATCTTGAAAGAAAAGATTAAACCTGCTTGATTTGTTTATCAAAGGAAGGTGAAGAAAAATATGACTAATCACCAGCAATACCCATGGATAGCCAGGAAGCAGAAGATATTTTTAAGCTACTAGACAGTATTAATTTCTGGTTCAGAAATCCTCTACTCATTTTTTCATGCATTTTTTCCTCTTTTTGTGTGGCTATTCTGGATTTCATTTTCACGTTTTTTAGCAGAAATTGATCCTTGAGCATAAAGTTAAGAAGTATTTCCTTCTGAAACAACCTTCCTGAATCAGTTTTCACAACTTTCTTGATAACCAGCTTTGCCTTTTACCTGCCCTTTCATCCCTGTCGTGCACTAGTGTATTGCTCTCTCTATCAGACACCTCTCATGGGGAAAATCCTGTTCATCTTCCCTTACCTGCTTATTGTCTCGCTCAAGAGCTATTTCCTGTTAGTTTCTCTCATGTTTTCATTGTGCTTAGGCTCTACCTAAAAGCCAGTAGCCTTTTGTTTCTGACCTCTGTAGTACTTTATACTAGTTAAGTAAAAATGGAGCTCTTGTCCCACCTTTCACCCTCCATCTCCCCTTCTCTCTTCCCCTGAAATCAGTCAGAGGGTCCAATGTGACCATTTCAGGAGTTCAGTCCCAAGGGGTGAAGACCAGATTTCTCCATGATCTGCAGAAATGTCTCAGCCCTCAGCAGAATTTCTCTTAGGATTTTGATGCTAACCAGCCTTGCTTTTTTCTCTCCTCCTACACAAACACGTAGGAGACAAACTAGAAAGGAACAGTCGATGGCCACAATGGCTGTGGGCCACTGAGAGCCCTAAAGTTGTGCTGAGCTCTGCCAGGAGTGCAGAGAGCCCAGCACAGCCTGGTCACTGTATTGCTGCTCCCACAACAGAGCTGCCCCAGGTGCTTCTACACCACGTTCAGTCTGCAACCCAGACACGTACCCACAAACGGGCAGGAATTGCATGTCAAAACATGCACAGACATAATGGGAGTATTCTGATTAGTGAACAATTTTCCATGATAATCTTATAGTGATGCTATCTGTCTCCTTTTCATTGTCAAGGAGTATTTTTATTTACCAGGAAGTGTAGACTGTCTTTAAGGGGTTAGATTTTAGATGGAGTTCTCAAATAAAATAAATAAATAATACAATAATAAATAAAACAATAAATAAAATAATAAAGGGTGTAGCAGCACCCCTACCTCTGATGCTGTCACAGCCCTCAGGCTCAATGGTAGCACTGTACTCAGGTGCACTCTACAGCTGCTTCATGATGTTTTCTATCAGCCTGTGATTTGACCCAAAGTGAGCCTAGCAGATACATCCCATCAAAAATGTCAGACCCAAAAGCTTCCTTTCTGTTAGTTACCTAAGATGGATGTACAAGAAATACTGATTTCACAGGTTGCCATCTCTTATAGCTGCTCCGATAGTTTCTTTCCATCAAAGGTGCTTCTCACTCCTGTGTCTCTCAGGCAGTGATTGCCCGATGGGTTTGTACCAGAGTTGTTTCTGGATCTCTTCTAGCAGCACTGTACTGCATTTCTAGCTACCCCATAAGAATATGAAACTTTAAGGCTGGTGCTTGCTTTATTTGATTAGATTTTTGACTGTTTACAGCATCAGCTGCTGACTTTTTGATAATGCCCATTCTTTATTATAAACTCCTGTGTTTACAAGGTAAGGGTGAGCAGATGTTATACTGTTAACCTGGTCATCCCTATAAATATACAGATTCCCATCATGTCTGTGCATTTTGGAGTCCTCTGGAAGCCAACAGGCATCTATCTCTTCAGGGAGTATTAATTCACCTAAGCCTCAGCTTCTCTCCACCCCGAGTAACATCTGACTCTCAACACTGCACTTCCAACATCTGTTTAGGTTATCGCCGGTTTGTATCAGGAGCCTGACATGCCTTTCCATGGTGTGTTCCTTCCTGAAGCAAGGCTGCCATCAGCTGCAACGCCAGCAGACTTGGAAGCCCTTTTGTGCACAGCTCTGTCGATGCCCATAAGGCACTCACACAACCCAGAGCCTGCCAAAAGCCAGGGGAGTTGTTGCTGGGTGCCCGGAGGCATATTATTCAACATGCCAGAAATCATGCTGGAAATCACAAACAGCAATGCTGTTCTATCAGACA
Organism: Anarhynchus alexandrinus; assembly: GCA_008711295.1. Lineage (NCBI taxonomy): Eukaryota > Metazoa > Chordata > Aves > Charadriiformes > Charadriidae > Anarhynchus > Anarhynchus alexandrinus. The sequence goes on along the minus strand of VUYV01000034.1, from coordinate 3,814,374 downwards.
ACTAGGATAAGATGTCTTCAGTTTTTCTGATAGATAATGATTTCTTGTCAGCGTTCTTGTAAGTGGCTTCAGATTAATTAATACTCTCGGTTTTCTCACCGTCACTGGATGGATCCGCTTTATCACGACACTGAATCTTTCATGCTTGCCAGTTCCTCATTCAGGAGCTCCAGCAGAGCTAATGGAACATACATTTCGGTGGACTTACATATTACACTCACACGGGACGTTGGAGCAGACACAGCTCAATTTTCCTGTGCTCTGAACCAAAAGCTATTTAGCTGTGATTAGCACAATCCTGATCCCAAGCTATTAAGCTGGGCTGAGAGGCAAAGTATATTAGCTTAGGCTGGATGCCACATAAACACTTGGAGCAGGGAAAGAGTGAGCTCATGTGGGTCTGCAAAAAAATCATGTAGCCATATCCATTCCCTACATGCATGGATTTATTTCTAATTAAATTTTGAAGACTACACCAGATGGGGGATATATTAGTGAATACACTTGAGAACAGGCCATTCAGAGGGGCCTAGACAGGTGGGAGGAACGGTCCAACCTTACGAAATTCAAGGACAGATGCAAAGTACTGCTCCTGGAAAAGAACAGGCCCTGGCACCAGCACAGGCTGGGATTGCCTGGCTGGGAGCAGCTCTGGGGGAGCAGCTCTGGGGGTTAGTGGGAAGCAAGCTGAGCATGAAACAGCAGTGACCCTGGCAGCAACGAAGGCCAGCAGCATCCTGGGCTGCGTGAACAGGGGCAGAGCCAGAGACCAAGGGATGTGATTATCCCCTTCTACTGAGCACTCATTGGACCACATGTAGATTACTGCACCCAAATTTGCAGCCCTGAATACAGGGGAGACATGGATCAAGTTCAGCAGAGGCCACCAAGGTGGTGAGGGCTGGACCACTGCCCCTGTGAGGAGTGGGCTTGTTCAGCCTGGGCAGAGACAGATTCAAGGAACCTAACAGCAGCTCCCAGCACCAACAAGGAGGTCATTGAGGAGAAGGAACTGAGCTTTTCACAGCAGTACAGGACAAGAGGATGACAGACAGCAGGTATAAGTTGAAACAAGAGAGGTTAAAACTGGTGTACTGGTTTTGGCCAGGATAGAGTTAAATTTCTTCATAGTAGCTTGGATGGTGCTATGTTTTGGGTTTGTGCTGAAAATGGTGTTGATAACACAGGGATCTTTTGGTTACTGCGGAGCAGTAACAGGCAGTAACTGAGCTGAGCAGTAACACAGGCCTTTTCTGCTCCTGAGACTGCCCCGCCAGTGAGTAGCCTGGGGGTGCACAAAAAGTTGGGAGGGAACACAGCTGGGACAGTTGATACCAACTGACCAAAGGGGTATTCATAGGATCATAGAATCATAAAACAGTTTGGGCTGGAGGGGGCCTTAAAAGGTCATCTAGTCCAACCCCCCTGCAATGTGCGGGGACATCTTCAACTAGATGAGGTTGCTCAGGGCCCCGTCCAACCTGACCTTGAATGTTTCCAGGGATGGGACATCTACCACCTCTCTGGGCAACTTGTTCCAGTGTTTTGCCACCCTTATTGTAAAAAAATTCTTCCTTATATGCAGTCTAAATCTTCCCTCTTTTAGTTTAAAGCCATTACCCCTTGTCCTATCGCAACAGGCCCTGCTAAAAAGTTTATCCCCATCTTTCCTGTAGGTCCCCATTAAGTAATGAAAGGCTGCAATAAGGTCTCCCTGGAGCCTTCTTTTCTCCAGGTTGAACAACCCCAGCTCTCTCAGCCTGTCCTCATAGGAGAGGTGTTCCATCCTGCTGATCATTTTTGTGGCCCTCCTCTGGACCCGCTCCAACAGTCTTTCATGTGCTGAGGGCTCCAGAGCTGGATGCAGTACTCCAGGTGGGGTCTCACCAGAGCAGGGTAGAGTGGGAGAATCACCTTGCTCGACCTACTGGCCACGCTTCTTTTGATGCAGCCCAGGATGCGGTTGGCTTTCTGGGCTGCAAGTGCACATTGCCGGGTCATGGCCAGCTTTTCATCCACCAGTAACCCCAGGTCCTTCTCAGCAGGGCTACCCTTAATCCATTCCTGCCCCAGCCTGTATTGATACTGGGAGTTGCCCTGACCCAAGTGCAAGACTTGTGCTCTATGGAAAGCATCCTTAAAGATCTGCCAGCTTTGTTCTGCTCCCTTGCCCCTGAGGGCAGTTTCCCAGGGAGTCCTATTGACTAACTCCTTGAAGAGCTAGAATTTTACTTTCCTAAAAGTCAGGGTCCTGACTTTACTCTTTGCCTGGCCCATATCCCTCAGGACTGTGAATTTCACCAGTGCATGATCACTGCAGCCCAGGCTGCCTCCAACCTTGACGTCACCGATGAGCTCACTTGCATTGGTGACCATCAGGTCCAGTATCACATCTCCTCTGGTGGGATTGTCTATTACCNCCCCATCCCTGGAGGTGTTCAAGGCCAGGCTGGACGTGGCCTTGGGCAGCCTGGTCTAGTGGGAGGTGTCCCTGCCTATGGCAGGGGGGTTGGAACTCGATGATCTTCAAGGTCCTTTCCAACCTAAACCATTCTATGATTCTATGAACAGGGGCAGAGCCAGAGACCAAGGGATGTGATTATCCCCTTCTACTGAGCACTCATTGGACCACATGTAGATTACTGCATCCAAATTTGCAGCCCTGAATACAGGGGAGACATGGATCAAGTTCAGCAGAGGCCACCAAGGTGGTGAGGGCTGGACCACGGCCCCTGTGAGGAGAGGCTGGACGAGTGGGCTTGTTCAGCCTGGGCAGAGACAGCTTCAAGGAACCTAACAGCAGCTCCCAGTGCCAACAAGGAGGTCATTGAGGAGAAGGAGCTGGGCTTTTCACAGCAGTACAGGACAGGAGGATGACAGACAGCAGGTATAAGCTGAAACAAGAGAGGTTAAAACTGGTGTACTGGTTTTGGCCGCGATAGAGTTAAATTTCTTCGTAGTAGCTTGGATGGTGGTATGTTTTGGGTTTGTGCTAAAAATGGCATTGATAACACAGGGATCTTTTAGTTACTGCTGAGCAGTAACAGGCAGTAACTGAGCTGAGCAGTAACACAGGCCTTTTCTGCTCCTGAGACTGCCCCGCCAGTGAGTAGCCTGGGGGTGCACAAAAAGTTGGGAGGGAACACAGCTGGGACAGTTGATACCAACTGACCAAAGGGGTATTCATAGGATCATAGAATCATAAAACAGTTTGGGCTGGAGGGGGCCTTAAAAGGTCATCTAGTCCAACCCCCCTGCAATGTGCGGGGACATCTTCAACTAGATGAGGTTGCTCAGGGCCCCGTCCAACCTGACCTTGAATGTTTCCAGGGATGGGACATCTACCACCTCTCTGGGCAACTTGTTCCAGTGTTTTGCCACCCTTATTGTAAAAAAATTCTTCCTTATATGCAGTCTAAATCTTCCCTCTTTTAGTTTAAAGCCATTACCCCTTGTCCTATCGCAACAGGCCCTGCTAAAAAGTTTATCCCCATCTTTCCTGTAGGTCCCCATTAAGTAATGAAAGGCTGCAATAAGGTCTCCTCAGAGCCTTCTCTTCTCCAGGCTGAACAACCCCAGCTCTCTCAGCCTGTCCTCATAGGAGAGGTGTTCCATCCTGCTGATCATTTTTGTGGCCCTCCTCTGGACCCGCTCCAACAGTCTTTCATGTGCTGAGGGCTCCAGAGCTGGATGCAGTACTCCAGGTGGGGTCTCACCAGAGCAGGGTAGAGTGGGAGAATCACCTCACTGGACCTACTGGCCACGCTTCTTTTGATGCAGCCCAGGATGTGGTTGGCTTTCTGGGCTGCAAGTGCATATTGCCGGGTCATGGCCAGCTTTTCATCCACCAGTAACTCCAGATCCTTCTCAGCAGGGCTACCCTTAATCCATTCATGCCCCAGTCTGTATTGATACTGGGAGTTGCCCAAGTGCAGGACTTGTGCTCTATGGAAAGCATCCTTAAAGATCTGCCAGCTCTGTTCTGCTCCTTTGCCCCTGAGGGCAGTTTCCCAGGGGGTCCCATTGACTAACTACTTGAAGAGCTAGAATTTTGCTTTCCTAAAAGTCAGGGTCCTGACTTTACTCTTTGCCTGACCCATATCCCTCAGGACTGTGAATTCCACCAGTGCACACTCACTGCAGCCCAGGCTGCCTCCAACCTTGACATCACCGATGAGCTCACTTGCATTGGTGACCATCAGGTCCAGTATCACATCTCCTCTGGTGGGACTGTCTATTGCCTGGCTAAAGAAGTTATCCTTGATGCACTCCAGGAGTCTCCTGGACTGCCTACAGCTCGCCGTGCTACTTTTCCAAAAGATGTCAGCATGGTTGAAGTCCCCTAGCAGGACGAGAGCCTGTGAGTGTGATGCCTCCCATAGCTGGAGTAAGAAGGCTTCATCAATAGGCTCCCCTTGATCAGGTGGACTGTAGTAGACACCAGCCACAAGGTTCCCTTTGTTGCCTCAGTCTCTTATGCTTACACATAAGCTTTCAACCTGCTCATGGCTATTCTTGAGAGACTGCTCTTCACGCTCTATCCATTTCTTGATGTAGAGGGCAACACCACCACCCCTCTTTCCTCGTCTGTCCCTTCTGGCCAGCCTGTAGCCATCAATAGCCACACTTCAGTCATGGGATTCGTCCCACCGGGTTTCAGTAATGGCAACTAGGTTGTAGCTTTCTAGCAGCATGGTGGCTTCCAAACAGGCTTCCTGTTTGTTGCCCATGCTGGGTGCATTGGTGTAGAGGCACTTCAGCTGGGCTGTTGGCCATGTCACCTTCTTAGAGGAACATCCCTTACTTCCTTCGGGGTATTTCACTGGTGTATCCCTCTTGCCTCCTATTCCCTCAGGAGTCCCTGGCTCATCTCTGTAAGACTCCAAGTGTGCTGCAGCGTAGCCAGCACGTCTCAGAGCAATAAGCTGCAGGCCCTTGCTAGCACCCCATCCCTCTAATCGTTGCCTGTCATCCCACAGCTTGTCACAGGCAAGCCTGATATTGCCCCCCACCCAACTCAAGACCAGTTTAAAGCTCTGTCAATGAGCCCTGCTAGCTTGTGAGCAAAGACCCTCTTCCCCCCTTTAGAAAGGGGAACTCCATCTGACGCCAGCAGGCCTGGCACCATGTAGGCCATCCCATTATCAAAAAACCCAAAACTGTGGCTGTGACACCAGCCACAGAGCCATGTATTAATAGACTGGGCTTGTCTGTTTCTTCCAATGTCACTGCCCGCAACTGGGAGGAGAGAGGAAAAAATAACCTGTGCTCCAGATTCCCTTACCAACTGTCCCAAAGCCCTGAAGTCTCTTTTGATCCCCCTTGGACTACGTGTTGCGACTTCATCGCCACCCACATGGAAGAGCAGTAATGGGTAATAATCTGAGGCCTGTACCAGGCTAGGAAGTTTCCTAGTGGGACCTTAACCCGTGCCCCAGGGAGGCAGCAGACTTCCTCAAGAGGAGGGTCTGTCTGGTGTGCTGGACCCTCTTCCCCTCAGAAGGGAATCGCCTACAACTATAACCCACCTTTTCTTCCTCCTGGAGGTGGTAATGACACAGGGGGTGGTAGGCCTTTCTGACCTTGGCAGCACCTCTGGTGTAGATGGACCATCATCCGCATCATCCATTGACTGGCTTTCCACATCCAGAGCCGCATACCTGTTGTACGAAGACACCTGGGAAGACAGGGTGGGCAAGTAAGGGGTTCACCTGCCACCCCGAGCATGGACTTGCCTCCATTCACTCCTTTCCTTTAAGCTACTGCCTTCAGCCTGGTGGTGGGAGGATACAGGATCCCCTTGATCTTGTTTTTTTTCTGGTGGCTGTTCCTGTTTCTGTCTCAGGGAGAGCAAAGCACAGTTGCACCAGTTGCTCTTTCTCAGACTCCCTGATGCTCCTTAACCTTTCTACTTCTTCTTGTAGCTCTACCACCAGACAGAGATCACCCACCTGGTTACACCTCACACAGCTGTTTTCACTACTGCCATCCATTACCAGTGAAAGGCTCTGGCACTCTGTAGCCCAAGACTTGGATGGCTGCATGTTTCCATGGGAGCTCTGTCTGGGTTGCCACATCCATTCTGGCGATTGCAGAGGACATGGCTTTCTGCCAGGCATATGCCTTAGCTATGCTCCTTCTGAGAGGGTGATGACCACCGACTGAATTCACCTCTTGAGCTGGTAGGGTCACTGCACCCTTCCTGCGCACCCTTCTGTGCCAACTGCCGCGCAAACTGCCATGCCATGTCCTGGCTGATGTGCCATGTCCTGTTTGCCTGCTCTAGTCACAGCACTCCTGGTATTGCATACCATATGGTATTCCATACCATATGACATGGTGCTCAGCAATAAAATGGAATGGAGATTGATTGGGGGGGCCACTGCTCAGGGACTGGCTGGGCATCAGTTGGTGGTGAGCAATTGTTTTCATTTGCATCACTTGTTTTTTTCTTTGGCTTTTATTTTCCTCTCTCTTTCTTGTTTTTGTGGGGCTTTTTTCCTTACTTTTTTTTTTTAATGATTTTTAAATCTTAAACTCTTTTTATCTCAACGCACATGTTTCTCACTTTTACCCTTCTGATTCTTCCCCCAGTCCCACTGGGGAGGAGTGAGCGAGTGACTGTTTGGTGCATATTTTCTGGCTGGGATTAAACCATGACACTTGGATGGAAGTTTTTTGCCCATGAGGACACCCAAGCAGAGGCACAGGTTGCCCAAAGAGGTGGTGTACTTTCTGTCTTTGGAGGTTTTCAAGCCCTGACTGGCTGAAGCCCTGATCAGCCTGCTCTGACCTCAGAGCTGACCCTACTGTGAGAGAAGGTTGGACCAGAGGCCTCCTGTGGTCCCCTCCTGTCTAAGTTATGCTGCAGTCCTGTGATCCCATGATCCTCCACGTCCATCCTCTTGAAAATGTGTCCCTCCAGTCCATTAAAATTCTGGGTAGACATGACAGCAATGGCTCCACTTTTCTCTCGCCATGCATGTAGAGCCACCTCTTGCTGTACCACGTACCTGCCTGCAAGATGGCTGAAACAGCTTGCTTTGGAAAGCAGAGAAGAGAAGCATCTTCATCGCTCTTTGTGAGTAGTTCTTGATGAAAAAAAAAAAAAAACCCAAACTACTGAACCGTTACCTTACTTTCACATAAACAGGTCAAAAAAGAATGATGGGAGCCTCTTTATCCCTCCATTGGGAAGCCCAAATGTGAAGACCCACATATAGGTGCCTATCCATAAGGTATCCTAGAAGATAATAATAAACTCTGTGAATAGTATGTGAGTGTACATTTGTATGTGATATTATTCTCAGATTGCCTCAAGGATAGTTCTGGTCATGGCTGAAGAGTTTTATTCCCAGATCAAATGCATTGTTCATAATTTTTTAAAAAACTAGAATCAAGTGGTTGGCAGTTGGACTAGATAATCATGGTAGGACCCTTCCAACTGAACTATTCTATTCTAAGTACTTCAAATGTTGATCTTCAAACTCGTAGTTTCTGGAAAAAATCCAGAATGCAGTGAAGAAAACAAGAAATATTAAATTATATAAGCTTTTTTTTTTTTTTTTTTTTTAAAAAAAAGAACCACAAAACTACTATTGGAGAAAGAGGTAAAGAATTGCAGCATTAGTGCCTGAGGAAAGATGAAAGAGCAGGTCCCTCAAACTGGGATGGAAAATCTCTTCTGTTGGGACTGTGTGTCACCGAAAGGACTGAAAATGATATGTATACAATGAATATAGGCACCAATTACTCAGTAAAGTATGAATTTTCGTGCAATATGTTTTTAAAATACGGCCAGGTACCCAAGTGTAAACCAGCAACGACATCAAGTAATGGTTCTTCTTGTTAATTCGCTCTTGTGTTCGCTTTTTCATTTCCACTCGGCTTCACCAGTGGGCAGAGCTTTGCGGTCCGTGTCAGGAACAGGACCCAGGGCTGCTCCTTCCATTTCCACCACGAGAGGTCCCCCCAGCCCCGTACGCGGGGACCGTCGCCCTGTAGCGGGACCTGCTGGCCCAGGGGACGGCTTCTCTCCGCGCTCCCTCCCCAGGCGAGGCAGGGCTGCATCTCCACTCCGGCCAGACATCACTCACAGCAGCCTGGGCGATCTTGAGCGAGCCACTTAGTCAAACCTGAGTGTCTAAAACTAAGCACCTAACTATGACACTTGATTATTTTCTTTCCCCCCCTAAATGAATTCCGTTGGGAATAAGAAGAGGCTGCAGGATAACATCCAGCAGAGAGCGGAGTCTGCTCGCAGCTCGTCCACAAAAGTGCATAATTGTGCTTGGAGTTCCTTTATATGAGAAGGTATTTTAAATGACGGTATTTGCAAATTCCTGCCTTGTAGTCTCATGTTTGCAGTTATATGCCACTGTGTTGCAAAGACCGACGTTATACATGTTGTTCTTTTAATAGATAGTAAGTTAAAAAAACTAACAAAACCAGAACTAGAAAAAATGGCGTTGACCGAATATTCAGAATAATTCAGAAGAATATTCTGTCTCTGATGAGACTTCAAATAAACCCAATTACTGTCAGTTCCCTCCAAACTTACTTTTAAAATTATAATGGAAGTGCAAATTTCTGGGTGCCAGCGGGGGCCCTGAGCAAACGGACGTGCATTACACCTTCTTTTCACGCAGTGCTTTCCATATGCTTTCACTGAAGCATATTCTGAGCTGCATTTTGGTAGGCATCCAGATGACTTCAGGCATGGGTGTGCTCCAGCCAAATTGTTAATATGAATAATGATTCACAGTAGTGAAAGTGACACATATCTGTGCAATATTCATCAACATGAAAGGAGGGTGCAGGTGGCAGCATATTAGCCTCCCTGTTATTTTTGGTCAATGCCGCATCTCAACAGTTGTCACCCATCTTTTTTTTTTTTTCAAAAGAAATTTAAAAGTCGTGTGAGAGACCAACTCGTTGCACATTAATCACCATTGCAGAAGGGAATGGCGAGGAACAGGTTGGCCTAGTTGTACAGTTAGAAAGAACCAGGGGCTAAATTTGGCAAGACTGTGCCCTAGCCTTAATCCAAAAAAGCATGTGTTTAATTTTAAGTTCATAAGCGATTCGTTGACATCAGTATGGTTATTCTCATGTTTGAAATTAAGCACCTGTAAAAATGCCGTGCGGGATCGGACCTCTCCCTTCAATACCCTCCGAGTGTTCACACAATAGTGCCCTTTGTAGTGTCTGAAAATCTGGTTCCTCAGCTTCCTCCGCCTGCAGTGATACTGCATAATATGAGAAGCAGGTCGTTTTGGGCCCAGTCCTGCTCTGAGATCCACCAAGGCAGACGTCAAAGCTGTAGAGAGCCTGTGTAGCCCAAACCTCTTAAAACCTGTTTGCACCAACCACAGGAATGAATCCGGGCTCCTGTTGCATTCTTCCCCCATCAAACTGGGTCTCAAACTATGGCAAAACAACTTCAGCCTGGTAATTCAAGATCATCACCGCATCAGGGAAACAGCTTTAGCTGGCATAAAACTTACATAGTGCCTTGTCATGACAAAATGCCCCGCTCGCTTACAGCCTCCAAACTTCTGTAAGAGACTTCTGATTAGGACACTGTGAGAAATCTAGTCAGTAGGCTGAAATGTTTGTTTTCCTAAGCTTCCTAAAAATCTTGCTTAATTCCCAGATAGAAAATGTTTTGCAAATATCTAGCGTTGTTACCAAGTGAAATTGCTGAATTAGCCTGAATACAAACGTACGATGCCTCAGTAACATACCTCAGCGATGTACTGCAATACACAAAGCAGAGCGCATGTATTTGCATGCAGCGAGTCATAAACGCTTATGCTTCAGCACTAGATGACCTAGGGGGGAAATGAAGTAACCTTGTAAGTGGCTGATTAGAAGGGAAAAATGTTATCCTGTCATTAAAGAGTGACTGAAGAGGGGAATAAATTTCCAGACCAAAGACATGAACTAAAAGAATTTGAATTACTTTCTGATGCTAAGTATATCAGGCATTTGGACCGTGGCCATCGCTGCAAAACTGCCGCGCGGTGAGCCAGGAGTCATGTTCGTCGCGGAACTGTCGCCGCGGCGGAGTGGGTGAGGAGTGCCCTTCCCAAAGGGCGACAGCACGCCGGCTGCACGGACTCACGTTGGAGCCCCGTCACGCAGTAAGTTACAACCTGTATGAAGTGCCAGCTTGGGGCCTTACAGTAGTGCCTTTAACCATGGCACCGGCTTTTTGTCTTGATAGCAAAGAGACAGGAAAAATATTTGTGTGCAAATGTGTATTTGTATGCGCATTAAATTCCAATTATAGAAAGTAGAAACTGCCCTTAAAAGGGGCTATTGCAGAGATTAGACCAAAAATTTCAGCAGCAGATGCCTTGAGTCTGGCTGCTTTGTACATAAACACTTAATTTAAATTTTTGAAAATTGTGAGTGTCTAGCGGATCTTTCTAATGTGAATGGAAAGTGCAACAGAGGGCTTATATACAACCACAAATTGGGGGTTTGAAGCCCAGCCCTTTCTAAAAATCTTAGCAATCGTGTAGAAAGAACTTGAACAAACCCATAGGTTTACATCAGCTTTGAAGAAAGAAAAGCATAGGAAAACTTTCTTCATTGGGCACACATTTCTACTTGTTATTAAACTATTTATGGTCACCCATATTTGTATGAAGGGGCATATTTTTTTCATATTTCAGTGTCTTACCTTATGATGGTTGGTACCATTATTACTATAGAAATGGGGGAAACTATACTGTTTAAAATGTATAGAATAGCAAAAATTCATGCATGGAAACACATGAAACTATGTAAATAGATACGGAGGGCACAGCTGAAGTCTCAGGAGCCAAAGGTGTGTAGTATGCAAACAGCACCACTGCTGTTGTATTTGGGTATCAATGTGATTTTCACCCACCACTTTATTTGATCTTTTTTTTCCTTCTCTTCCATATAACATGTAGCCCGTGGTTCCAACACCCCGGTGCTGCCATGGGGTACAGAAGGTGCCTTCTGTCCTCTCCCTTCACCTTCTGCGCGCCTTTGACTTTACATTCGGTAGTGACCCTCCCGTTGCCTTATCACCTAAGTGCAGGACTTCCTTCTCCAAAACAGACGTGTCCAGAAATGCCCCATTGTCTGCAAAAAGCAACAAGACCCTGAATACGTTTTTTTCATTTCATTGATATTAAATCTCATCACTGCAGTACAAATTACAGCAGAATTTGGCCTTTGCTGGCTTTGAAGCAATAAGAGAAAACATGTGCGTAATCATTACCATCTGTGAATTTACACATTTTGAGGCGCGTTTTTAAATTAACGTGCTCTCTGAAGATGTGATTAGTTGAGTAGGCATAAATCCTACAGCTATATTGAAGTCTGAGGTGCAAATAACAGTAAAGCTCTGGCTTCGAATGCTCACGAGATTTTTCATAAAATATTCTACATTGGGCAGTAGCTGTATCATAAAAAATTTTAGGAAAAGCTACAGACCATTACACTAAAAGTAGTGCAGATCAGACATAACTACATAAAGACAGTATTTGTGGGAAGAGGTAATAAAGACCATATTTGGATAATATAGACCATATTACCTCTATTCATAAACTTTATATTGCTTATGTCCTTAAATGGTCACTGCTACTGTAGCACTAAAGGAAGACACTGCTCACAAGCAGGATTCTCAATTTGAAGTGTCCCTTCATTTTCTTCTTTAATACACTCGACAACTTTTAAAACAACTAGCAGTTCGTCAGTAACCCACCCATGATGTAGCAGACATATGATTTTTTAAAATAAACCTCGCACATCCCAAAATGCCTAATGAATCTGCCCTGTGCCGCTGCATATTGAAAAGGAAGGCTGTGCAGAAGTGCTGTTCCCAGGATCCAGCAAATGGCTGTGGACAATAGTGGAACTATTCCAACCATTTCCCCATCACCCTATTTAAAAACTGTTCCCGTGCACTGTGAACCATCTGAACATTTTAATCCTGCTAAATGTTTGGGCCCACAGAGGACGGATTTGCACCTAAGCACTGGGGCTAGTGTTGTAAAGGTTGGGGGTTTAAATTTTTTGTGGCTCTGTCTGAGGCACACCTAGCTGCCAAGGCGCTCCATCATCTGCATCCAGTTCCCTGACGGCCACGCTGGGCATCTCTTGGGGTTCACTGTAGCTCCAGCCTGGCTCACATCCCCAGGTGTCCTTCCGATGGAAACCAGGCATCTGGGGAGGGATGGCTGGTATGCACATGGGTTTCACCCCAAAATGTGATCCAGACATGGCCTTTGTGCACATCCTGAGTCAGAAACTCAGATGTTTCCCAGGTTATGGTGTCTAGACATAGGCTTAGTGCTTCTGGGACAATAATTTACGTTTTCCTGCACATAGGTTTCTCATCTGCATAGCGGAGGTGTTCATGCTGCCACTGTGCTCTCCACATTGCTTGCTATCAGTTTGGAGTAAGAACAGTCTCCTGACTTCCTTGGTGAGAGTTAAGACATGAACATCCCAATTACTGTCTAGATCTCAAGCCACTGTTATAATTAATACATGCACAATAATTTGTTGCAAAGTGTTAGGGCATCTACATAGAGCATAGCATACTATCAGAAATCAAAAGAGCAGATAAAATAGAAGTTTAATCTCTGAAGGATATGTAATGCATGCCTCTCTGCTGCACGCCTGACTGTGGTGATGACTACAATGCCACACACCACATAAATCCAGAATGCTTATAAGAAAACGTATGTCACACCACCTGTTCTCATCCAGCTTCTTTTCTTTTTTTAAAACAACTGCAAGTGAAACACAGACTTTCAAGCCAAAGAAACACTTCAGGCAGCGTCTGATTTCAAAGAGTTCATATTAAAGTTCTATGAAGAGAAATCCAACAGGAATAACTTTGGGAATTCAAAAGCATAAAAACTGACAGTTTCAAATTCCATATTGGAAGATGACCTATTTTTAGAGACAAATGAGAATTTCTGCTTCACTTTAAACCTATTCTATTTCTGGAGCTCCAGCCAGCTGCCTTCCCAATAAAAATGAATAATAATAATAATAATAACTACAACATGTGAACATTTGCCTTCTCACATGGGCTTGCAACTTTAAAAAGACATTGTTAACAGTCATTTTCCGTTGCTGCAGCGATCGCATCCACAGTGAGCCACGCTCACCTTAAGTGGAGGTAAGTTAAACTTTTGGCAGCAAATTTTGAGTTAGGAATTGTTTTATGTAAATAAATGCGATGCAAGCTATGAGGAAAAGAATGTATCTGGACACCTGTTTTTCATTTATAATATTGGATTAAGTTCATCTCATCCTCAAGGCAGGAAAAGCATCATCTGAATCCATCTGTGAGAAGCTGAATAAATGATAACTTATGCAAGAATGCAGAAATTCCCTTTCAACTAGAAGTAAGCAAAATGGGTCACTGGTAATTAAATTATTGATTAGCTTGGCCTGCCACCCGTTCCACAATGTGAACTGATGTTTATTCATTTAGACAACACATCTCAGCACCCTGACTGTTTGAACTGGTAGTAGCCTCCCAGTTAATATGTGAATATTGTTTTCAAAGCTTAACACTTACTGGGCCAGAAAGTACAAGGACAAAACATGGTGGGTTTTAATGCTGTAAATAGGAGGACTCTGTGGCCAGCTGAAGTATAAAGTCTTTTCTACCTGCAAATCCTCTGCCTTGGTGGTTCTTGCAGCACATAGCTCCTTGATCAGTTACTGTGTGTAAGGGGCATACAGGGCTTGAGGTCCTTTCATGATGATAAATGAAGATTTGGAATATAAGTGAAATACAGCATTAGAGTCTTTAACTTTGGGAAACACCTTATCCACTACCATATTAAAGCCCATTTGGCTCTGCATTCAGAAAGGCCTTATTACGACTGAAGCAATGAGGCACGTATAAAAGAAGATGCAAAGAGTGGGTACGAGGTTACCACACACATATCTGCACGCACACACACATGTACGTGCACAAAGGCATGTGACCATTTTTTGTTTTTCACTATATGAACAGCCCATAGTTATTTTCTTCAGCTGACATACAGCATTTATATTATGCTGATGTCCCTAATTTATGGCTGACGAGTGTGCCTTCAACCAGTAAGTTTGGCAAAAATAAGTAAATACCTATATAAATACTTTCAAATTAGTATCAGTTTTGCCCAGAAGTATAATAAACTGCATTCTTAAAACAACAGAGGAGCAGCAGAATATCATGATTGCTAAGTCACTGTTTTTCAACAAAGGGTTACAACTTTCAAGTAAAAAATCATTGTCATAAAAGATGACACAATTGTCTCCAACAGTAACAATGAAAATAATAATAAAGGCAAATCCATCTTTATGCAATTGAATACGTATTTCCTTAAATAGTTTCATTTGTGCAAAAAACATTAATTCTGTTCATGCACAAAAAGTATCCTCAAATAAACAAAAAGGAACAGGAACCCAAATGGCAAATATAAACCATTCTGTACTAATAATTTGCCTCTGTTTCACTGTGTTCACAACTACACTAATCCTTTTTTTCCTCACTAATTGCTGTACTGTTAATTTCCAGTATAGCCACTCATTTTCATTACAGAAATCTAAACTATGAAACAAGAAGTATATAATAGTTAATCAAATACTATACAAATAGAAGCACTTGTATCATTGACTTAAGGGCATTGGCTGATTTTAGATTGGAGTTTTATCTTGCACATCATATTATATAGTGTAAAATTTGAATATAAATAATGAGCAAGAGATGTAGGTAAGTAATACCAGAGCAACTTCAGCAGCATCTCCAGTGTCTTATTTTTGCAAATCGGCTGCATATAAGGCCACTATTTTTTTCATTTATACACTTAATCTTGCCTAGAAGTCTCACTGACTAACCCAGTTCTAGGTGCTTGTTCCAATTCCTTTTTTGGGAATATATCAAAGTGAGACGCCAAATACAACTTCTGACAAGCATAACTCGGTGAGACTGTTTTCAGAGAGAGACCCTTAGATGGGTTCGTTATTTCATCCAAAGCAAAATTTGCAGCTGCTCGGAGCTGACTGAAGATCTTCCAAATTTTTCCTTTTTGTTGTGGATCTTCAGATATCATTGTTTTTGTAGATATCTGCCCAACATGTCTCGACAGCTACTTGATCTCATATTATCTGATAAGAAAATGTAGAATAATTTACTGTTATTAATAATAAACTCTCTTAAGTGCTACTTTGCAAACACAGAAGCAAAGCGTACTCACATGAAATGAGCAATGTGTGAGTATGCCCCGACAAGTTTACCATCTAACACTGGGAGCCTCAGGAAGAGAAGAGCATGAGCTCTTCTTATGCCCCAAATCAGAGAATACAAGCAAGACAAGAAATCAGGCAACTGCTGTGGGAAAGAAGAGTGGAGATTAAAAATGTTGGGAGGAAGGCTGCTACAACAAATGGGTTTTAAGAATGATTATAAAAGAAAAAACAAAGTTTACTGCTTCAGTTGTACTTTAGTTTTGCCTTCATTCCCAGGATAAACTCTATTCCTTATGACTTCACCCTAGCTGGTGCTGGGGAAGGAAAGATAAAAGGGTGCTGTGCGTTGCAGCACGCGCTGTGCTCAGCCATGGGCACCTCTCGCTGAGCTCTCTCAAACCATGCATGCCGCCTGCCTGGATGGCTGCTGAAGGCTCTCTCTGCCTCTTGACGTGCTACCTGGCACCCACAGGGCTGGCAGCATCCTCTGAGGTGCACACTGGTCAAGGAATACAGATATGATAATAAAAGAGGTGAAATAATTTTTTTTAAAAAAACATAGTCATGAAAAAATCAAGAGAAAGCTGAGTCCACCACTCTTTCTACAGTGGTACAGAGGCTTGTGGCCATGTCTACATACTTTGGTACCAATGGTTGTACATCTGCCGTACCCATCTCCCAAGCCTGGCAAACCATGAAGCCGTCTGTCTCAACAGAGCCCTGAGTTTAGGGTAATAAATTTTGCTGGGAAGCAGCATTAAGTAGCTCGTACTACACTGGCATGTTTGCATGGATGTTAGTCCTGAGCTGGCCCTTGTCTTGCCAGTTTGGAGACGCAAGTGCCCACGCTTACCCATATAGATACAGCATAAAGGTCTGTATTTTTCCGTTCTCCATATATATGTAGATGCATTCCTTCTCAGCCTCTCAGAACTATTTTTCCAATGAATTTAACATAGCTAGCTCTAAGACAAAGCCTTAGCCTTTTTCTTTTTCATTAAAACAAATTCTCTCATGATGAATATGGATATAAACCTGCAAACCATTATTTCTTTCTCTCGTCTTTATGGATGAAATTCAATTCTGGCACAGACACCTCTATATATCATCCTGTACTAGATAAAAAGATTGCAGGAAAGGGGGCTGCGGGGTCCTGTGTTCAAAGCATCTCACAGACTTGCTAGAAAGGTCTCGGCTCCACTGCTGCGCTCGCTGCACGGCGCTGCGGCCGCAAGCAGCGACCTTTGGGGTGCGTGTTTCGGTGAAGCCAGGGATCCCCACAGCTACTCAGCTTGCCCGGCAGGCTGAAGCAGCAGACGGGATGGCCTAAGTCTGCCAGTGGTAAACTGCTCCCTAAACTCTCTGCACTGTACCTCTAATATTGCTGCAGGAATATTTGCCATCTGTGTGCTCCCTGACGTGATGGTCCTTCGACTTCAGTAACATCGCTCACAGGAGCAGAAGCTTACAAGACACAAAAAAACAGTTACCAGAGGCTTTTATGATATAGTATTTCAATCTCTTCATGGATTAAGCTGACTAAATGGAATTAAAAGGGGTGTTTGCTGCAATGCCACTTCAGCTATGAGCTTCCTGCAGTTCAGCGCTAAGGAGGTTTATCAAATCCCCTGTTAATATAATACAGTACTGGGTCCCAGGCTAAGACTGATGGAATAACTTGTAATTGTGGAGCACATTTCCAAATGAAGCCATAAGAGCCTAATTCTTTGCCTTAAGATTACATCTAAACACTTTTTACAGATCTCAATCCCTTTGAACTTTAAAACTTTACAATAGCATAATTGATTTTAATCTTTTCTAAGTACTTATCTGGTATATGAAACTAGATACTCTATATTGTGATCTGGCCCTCAGGCTTTAAAAATTGTAAATACAGTTCCTTTGAAAAATAAAATATAGAATCAAATATGATATCTCTAATCACAGTATTAGTGTTCTCAGTTTATTGTTTTATTACTGTGATTAATATACAGCCCCTGTGCTTGAGGTGAAAGGAGCCCACGATTGTGAGAAGAACATTTGTCCAACAGAACACGAAGCAATAGTAATTATTGACTTAACTGAAAAATCATATTGGCAAGGCCTATTGGCAAACTCAGCTATGCAGGACTGTTTATTATACAGTTCATTAAGATCTTCAGCACTTCAGCCATGACTATGTCATTTTAATACCCATCAATGTCAAACTCCCCAGCAGAGCAAAATGCTCGGAGCACTGCTGTGAAGTGATGCCACATGAACATTTCAGTGCTGGGGCACAAACCAAATTCATAACCCAAAATGAGATGTTGAAGTGTCCACACTACCTGGTGGGGTATGAAGCATCTACAAATGGGATCTTTACATGGCAGAGCACTGACTGCGTAGGCGAATGCACGAACCAGCAGGAAATGTGGAGAGAAGGGCAGGTCCCAGTGTCCTCCGTGAGGGCCTGAAGGTGCAGCACCCTGCTGCAGGATCTGCTCGCAGCCCGCTCCCACTCAGACCCAGCCAGCACAGCCTTAAACCTCTCCTTGGTGTGCCATCTCAAACCCACTCTGAAACCTCCAAAACATCCACCAAATGAAGCCTTCTGCAGAGTATCACCTTCTGCAGAGGGCACCAGAGCGCTCCAAGAAGTGCTAGAGCTTTTTGATTCCCTTCTTCTGTCTGGTATTATTCAAGTGTGTCCCTCGCCCCGTGGCCCTATCTCACGGTTTTGGAGTAAAGCATACACCTCTACTGAAAATCATACCCAAGTCTTCCAGAGGGTAATGAATTTAGCAAAAAAACCCCAACCCCATAGGTGATGATACACAGCTTTTGCAAAATAAAGCTGTTCTGTATTTATGTTTATGCTTTATGTAAATGCTGCTATTATGTCCATTTTGTACAGTTTTGTAACATGTAATAGAGTTCCTGATGCACTCCCTCGGAGGTGTGAGACCCGTCTTCCAAGTCTCCGCCAGTCTGAGGGCATCTGAACACACTCATCTTGCAGGAAAAGCCTCACCCCCAGACAACACATCTGGTGAATGAGGTGTTCCCATGACCAGTACCAAAAATGTATATGGATGCCTTTTTATTAAAAAAAAAGCCATTTTAATGTCATGAGAACATTGGACTAGATTATCCCATCTTTCAAGCAAAAGGATTAAAAGCTGGAATGGGCGTCCTGGGCCAGACTCGGTGCTTCACCTACTATCTGTGAAGTACAGCAGGAGGCTTTGGGAAACTAGTTAAAGCTCTTTGATTCTCTGCCTAAATTTGGCCAGCTTAGGGAAGCCTGGAGACTGGCTCACCCTTGCTGGAGAACAACCATCTCTTGTGACATCCTCTACTATGGCTATGATGAGGGCGTTGGTGGGGTAGCTGGAAAGCAAGAGGTTTAGCCCTTTCCTCACTCTTTATTCAGCAGAGGGATGTTAAAGGAGTTTTCATCAAATACTGCTGCTCCGCTCATCCAGAAATTTCGAAGGTGGGAAGGCAGTAGGAGCACTCAGGTGAATCCCTCCAGGGCTCACTTGGTCCGTGCTGGCACAAGTAAGTGTAATTTCGATCTCATGGCTCAGCAGAGGTGAAGCGGGGAAAGGATGTCTCTTCTGTTTTAAGGGCAGGAAAAAACATAAACTGTAAACTGAATGTAATGTCTGCAAAAAGCTAACTCAGATATCTGCACATGATTTCCATGTTGCAGACCCTAAAACCGTGCCTTAAAACTGATTGAAAACGAAGACAATGCATGCCTCATAAGAAGCAATGGGAGCCAAACCTAGAAAATATGCTGAAACACCTTTTTGTTTGTTTGTTTTCTCCACATTTTTCTTTTTTTTCTGTATTATTCATTTTATGGTTGCAAGAGTGGGATGAAAGGATACAAAAATAAAGCTGCAGTTTATGCATTTGAGGACTCAGGTGCCACTCTAATGTGAGATGTTGTAGTTCTGACTACAAAGCATCTGACAGGCTTTAGGATGCAGAAAATAAACAGTACCAAGCACAAACACTATGAAGACTAATTTTAGCCCTTAGCCACTTATTTCACTGTTTTGAACTGGAACAGAAACTGCAGCAAAAATTCCTGAGAGCTGAATTCAACCTCCATCTCGGATACATGGCTATTTCTCTATGTTATATGACACTCTCCAACCTGTCATGTACTGCTATCACTCAAAACCATTTATAACTTGTTAACAAGGTGGTGAAAGGGAGCTGAATATTTTCCCAGAATGGTACTTACATGTTTTAATAAAGATGAATATCTTGATCATTTTAAGGACACATTAAACAGTGGGGCAAAATAGCCTTCTTTGACATATGGAAACAAGTTCATTTGCTAGAAGGTGGTGCAAAATTCATGCATAAATTATTTTAAACAAAATGAGGCGGACAATTGACAGCACCAAGAAATAGGCCACAGATTTCTTGATAATTTCATAGTTCTATTACTATTATTATAATGGGGAGACTGTTGTAGGACAAACTCAGGGAGAGCTAGAGAAAACTCAGGCCAGGGAAGAATAAACTACTGTGGTCTTGACACAGATTTCTCCTAGGGAACGTGCGTTGCTTAGTTTCTGAAGGGAAATCCAATTATGATTTTTACAACCCTCACAGATTTCTTTTTGCAGAAAATGGGTCATCTGCAGCAGACTGTGGTGCATAAAGCACTCAGTTTTCACCTTTTCTTGACAAAGCCTGTTCTCCAGGCTTCACGGACCATTTCCACATATTCCCCTCTTCCCGCTTGGTACGCAGGGAGCTTTCTGCAGGGAGCAGAAGAAACCAGCTCCAGCCAAGGGACAATGCCACTGAGGTGGCTCCTCCGTGCACCAGGGGACTCCCACATCTGGATCGCAGTGGGACAAAGACTTGGAGTCTGGATTTCCCAGATGCTTTCACAATTTTTGTTTATATTTTTGTACATAACATAATGTCAACTCTTCTTAGATCAAGGTCTCCTACTATTTCATCTTCCTTTTGGGAAACTGATCCAAATTATGCTATTCAGTGATCAGATTTATATAATGTCAGTGATTGAAGAAGGTAGATTTGGTATGTCTTAGTGAACTACCACAGCCGCAAGTCCTGTCACCATGCATAAAAACTCATAAGAAAAGGAAAGATGGAATTAATAAAGAATCTGTGAACTGTAATGAGAAAAATATAAGGTGTAATGAAAAATATAATGAATGTTAACTTCATCTCTGCAGTCCAGGAAGGAAAAAATAATCCTCCTTAAGAGCTTAGCAATGCATCTGTAAAAGACTCAATCCTGAAGCCCTGAATTAGAAGAAACTTGGCATCTGTGTCAACATTTGCAGAATCAAAGTTCACACTGAAATGTGGTTTCCCTCTTTCAGCTTTTCAGTTTTCTTTTTTTTTTTCTTTCAGCCCTCCTTTCCCCTTCACCCACCACCACACAGTCTCTTTTTTCCTTGTTTGTTGCCAGAATGCAGAAAAGGTCTTTAAGGACTTTTTTCCCAGCCCTGTCTGATGAAAAACCATCAAACTGAGTGAGATGCAAATAAAAGTGTCATCTGGTTTCACATGTTTTTAAGTGTCTGACTTTTTGTGTTTATAATTTAAAAAATTACTTAATTCTAAAACCTCAGACTTTAAAGGATATCTTCATTATGCCCTGAAAACTAGCACAAAGGCAAAGGATAAAGAAAACAGGTTTTTAAATGAACATTTATTACTTCTTTTTTTCTCTGACAAGATTTTACACAAGCAGCTGCAATAGTGAAATAGTTAATCACCTGTACGATACTTAACCCCTTGGATGTCAACTTTAACCTGCATTTTTAAAGGGAATCAGAATTTTTTGTGCACTTGCCCTGCTTGCCTCCCAGGTTATGCTTTTGGGATGAGTACCTTCTCCTTCCTCAGGTGGCCACCAAGTGAAACCTCCGCGCTCCCATTTTGCACGTGTTTTGCTGCTAATTATGCTGCTGCCCCAGAAGAATAACTGAGAGAAGTTATCACCGCTGAGTCACTGGCACTCCTGTGTCCAAAAATGCAATCTTTGGGAGAAAAGAAATGCCTGGAAGCACAACTGGGCACTATAAAAAGAAAAAAAAAAACAGGGTTTCGTGAGTTGCGTCCGTAACATTCGCTGAAGTACAATCTTGAGATGACGAGTGTATGTGTATGTGTATAAAACCAGGCTGTACAGTGGTCACCCTGGGTACAGAGGAGTCATAGGTGTAGAAAATGGGTATCAGCCACTTTTCCAGTCCCTTTATCCCAGGCTTCGTGGTGGCCAAATTAACCCTCAGTATGACACGTGAGCGAGTCTAACTCTACCGAGTTAGAGCAAATCCACAAGGAGAGGTGCCACTCAGGCTGTCCTGTGTCCTTGGGACCTCCACCCCAAGGGCCACACACTTCTTCATGCTACGGAGGTCCCCAGGTAGCTCTTTCTTGTCCCACCTGCTAATGCACAAAGGCTGAAGTAAATACTGAAGGAATAAACCCTGATTTGGGGTTGCATGATTTATGCTCCCATCTGATTTCTTTAGGAGAAAGAAACTTCACAGCTGGGGCGTGAAGAGGGAAGTGGCAGTGACAACCAGCCACAACCCTCCCCGGCTGCCACCTCCCCATAGAGGTGACACAGCTGCAGGAGCCACAGACCGCTCTCAGAGCTCCAGTCCCTGCTGCTGCGTGGGACTCTCACAGCAAATAAAAAGCTACCCATCCTCAGCTAACAGGCAGGCCGGTCATCTCCTGGGGCTACGTTTCCTGCCGCAGCGGGGTGCAACCTACCGGTCTGCCTGTCATGCAGAGGCATAATTTGCTCTCCTTTGCAAAGCAGAAGTGCCTTTGATCCAGAGCCTGGATTAAAATCCAACTTTGAAGATTTTCTAAGTGGTGCTACATTTAAAACTTTCCTATAAATTAATTTAAAGACCCAACAATTATCTTAGGAAGAGAATTTCCAGCTCTGCAGCTGTGTTGCTGGGACCTCCTTTCACAGGAGCTTGGGCTGGAGGAGGATCCCTTTGCAACCTCCAAATATAGGATATCCTCACCCACATTTTATGTGGGGACACCTCAGGTATGCCCCAGGGTACAGACTGAAAATTCTTTCCCCAAGTGAATCCCCCACCCCCTCAAGAAGAAGTGGGATGAGATGGACAACATGGAGCCACGATCAGGGTACACCCAGAGGTTCCCATACACAAGCCTGGTGCCAGGGAGATGGGCTAATCCCACCCCTCCGTGAGTGTCAAATATAGCCCAGGGTCCTAAGCAGCTCTTTTACAGAACAGCGCAATTAACAAATTGTATACAAAACTTGATCATTTGCACTACTTCGGAGTATTGTTTGGGGGTATTTTTGCAGTCCCTTTGGTTACAGACGCTTTAAAAACAGATTAGGTTGCCTTGTTTCACTGCTATGCCGGCTCTGTATACCCTTGTGACTGATAACTGTTATGTTAATGGCATTCACTGGGAAGCAACCTGCCAAATTAGAATAAGGCCATTACAATTTACACCTAATAAAAATAGGTGGATGCAAGAAAATGTATTAAAATGTATTCCTAGGAAAACGCATTATTAAAAATAAAAGGATGGCACACAAGATAATTCAAGGGTTTGCATAGTCTTACCATCTGACCAAGCCAGAAAGCACTAAAAGTCTTATATATGAGAGACGCACTAAAAAGTCTTATATATGCTGACCAGCTAAGGAACTGTTCAGGAATTTTATCAGCTTTTTAAAACATGTTACTGTTTTCTGTTAGTCCTCTGTAAATACCATTTGCAGTAGTTTATAGACATCAGTGACTTGCGCTGAGCAAAAGATCATTCCCGCCCAAATATATATCATTTAGTCCCTATGTGTTTCAACACTAGTGCAACTAATTTCCACTTTACTCAGACAAAGGGAACGTGATTTTGGAGATGATTATGTCCATTTTTTACCTGTTGCCACATATCATGTAATCTCCGACTGTGCCACCTTCACGGGTCTTGTATGTATATTTATACTCTTCCCTCCAATCATTCCTTATAAGCATGTCAAAAATGATGGTTTTTTTCCAGAAGAGAAATTTTTTTCCTGCTTTCCATTTTCATGCTATTTAATTGGCTATTTTACATCCCTGTTTCCCTTTACATCTTTAACTGTTTGTCTTGCGAGGTGCCCAGCCACCTGTCCAGCCCCTGCTCCCTCTCTGAGGCTACCTTTTGTATGAAATAGTTTGTGATGTATTATTTGTTTCTGATTATAGCTGATTCTTCTCATTCTACACAGACAAAGTGGTTTTTGTTAGATTAATATTTAACCGGGCCAGAAACTACTGAGATCATCTAACCTAACTCTCTGAATAATAATGGCCACAGGACTGCCTTGAATTAACTCCCCTTTCAACTAGAGGAGACCTCTAGAAACACATATGAACTTCATTTAAATTATTCCAGCGATGGTAAATCTACCACAACCCGTGATAAACTGTTCCAGAGTTTAATTAACATCTCTATTTAAAATGTGTGCTTTATTTGTAGTTTACATTTATCTGCTTCATCTTGCACCAACTGGATGTTATTAAAGCCTAGTTTGTTTTGGAGTTCAAAAAGCCTTTTCATAGTGAGTTTCTGGTTTTGATATAGGTACTTACACGTTCGTTGACTCTCTCACCCCGAGGCAAGTTTTTGAGGACTCTGGTCATTCCTACAGCCCTTCACCTTCTTGACATGTAGACATGAGACCCTGGCACTTATTTTTCCTCTGAGTTCCATGACCATCTGGAGCCACAGTCAATATTTCAGTCTAAACTTTTAGCCTATATTCCCCTATTCACGCATCCAAAGATGGAAATGGTCTTTTTCATCAAACACTCTTTTCAGATGATAATCCTCTTGAAAACTTCCTGCAGGAGGACTGAGACAGGGAGACACACGTCACAAACAATGTCTATCAGGACATCATTTATAAATTTAACTGTTATTACTAGTAGCATCAAGCTGTTATTACTCATAGCAGACAATGGTACATTCACATATTCAGACACATGTTCTCAATCACTCCTCGCTGCCCAGCAGGAGCAGCCGTTGGGAGGCCAGTCCCGGTGGTTTGCTCAGAAGCTGGGGGCTGTCCTGAGGCTCTGGAGGCTTCAGGTGGCTGCTCAGCAAGTCCCTGGTGGTCCCATGCTTTGTCAGGCTGCATGCAGCAACCACTGCCTTCCTCAGTACGGTCTGAGTTGTACAACCTTTGTAGGTGCCAGCGTGTGCTGATAGCCTTGCGCAGACTCTTGGTGGCCTGAGTTTATCTGTTCTTAGGGATTCGCAGGACCAGAAGCCTCCAGAGCTTGTCACCTCCTGACAGACTTTCACACGCTACTTCCAGCACATAATTTTTCTTTCTTCAGCCTGCTATTTTCAGGTCACTATTTCTGCATCCACACGCAGAGGCCGCACAGAGCCCATCCACACAAACTCACCCAGGAGAGGTGTTCATGGCATCGCGTCACACTGCTCAAGCCTTCTCCAGAGACTCTCCTACCCAGGCCCCTTGCCTGTAACTATGGCCTGAATACTCCTTTCAGCATATGGACATTTCAGTGTGCCCAAACATTTCTTTGTAGTCAATTTCCCAAATCATTCAGATGATCCTGCATTCACAATCTGTCCTTATCACAATTTACTTCTTCCCCAGGCATCTTAATACCTGAACAAAGTTTCATATACGAGTGCTGAGAATCATTTTTACTTTACCTTTCACACAGACCATATTGGTGCTAAATATTCAAATATGCCTAATGACAGCATAGAAAAATATACTATTATTTCAGTATTTAAAGATTTTTTTTTTTATTTTAAATGTTCTTCCTTCCCCCAAAAGAAGTTGAAGTGACCTTTGCATATTTCTGAGTATATTACAGGTGTTTAATCTCCTTTTATCTTCATCTATTAAGATAATCATGGGTGTAAAAAAAATCACATTTTGTCTACAACTCCTTGGAACTTCTAAAAACTTTGACATTTGAAATATATCAAAACTGTCTTTAAATAGTGTATCATGGGTTTCTGAACTGAAAAATATCACTGGTTCATAACATACCCTGTAGAATATTTTAGATTATATTCTTTTATAGCTGTACATCAAAGCAATTTTAAATTTAGAAGCAAGAACATAAATATCCCCAGCAGTAACTTTCTGCTACTTTCATGAATTTTAAAGAATTTAGACAGGAACAAGTTAAGACGCACTAATCACTTAGATCCTCAAACAAAATCTACTGAAATCTGCAAAAGGACTACCTCTGACTTCAATGTCTTTGAGTCAGTTCCTTAAAACTAGGACTGGATTGCTTCATTCACAGGTTTTTTTTAAAGAATTTAAAATGAGTGAACAAAATAATGTACTGTTGTACAAACCAGCTGTTTTGCCTGATGATCAAAAGTTGTTAGTTTAAAAAAAAATAAAACAAACCAAAAACAAAGCCACCAAAACAGAACAACTGAGCTTGGCAAATAGAGGCCAAAAAGTTTACTTAGCAGCTGTCATGTAAAAAATAGTATTTCTTTCATGAAAATTTAAAAATTCTCATGAAATTGGGATAAGCAAATGAGAACTGCTCCTCTGAAAATGAATAAGTAAATAAACAAATAGTGGCCCATGATCCCATTAAACTCTAGAACAGAACAAGTAGAACAGAAGCATTCAAATTTGTCATAAGACGTTATTAAAAGGGGCTAAATAGTTAAAAATGTACTGTATGCTTCTGGTTAGGTTCTCCGTGAGCAGAGTAGCAATATTGGGAAAATTTACTCCAGAGTGAGTATTTTTGCTGGTGATAGCTTTCAGACCTGTGATTCCCTTCTCCCTGTTTCTGATTTGTAGTCCATTGGGTTTGGATTATCTAGGACTTATTTTCAAGTACCAGTACTTTCAAAAGTGTGAAAGGTGTATGAGGTAGGTATCATTGTCATTAAAATAAAAAAAAAAAAAATACAAGAACCATGCAATATACATTTGCAGAAAACAAATGCAAAAAAAAAAAAAAGAAAAGGTGAAAAAGACAATTTTCAGCAGGTGTAAACTCTCAGGACATAGTCATTTCACCTAATGAAAGCTATCTGGGAGTTTGGTGCCACAGGTGTCTACAGTGGTTATGCCTATACCCCACATGCACGCAGTGGACAAAGTACCACCGGAGGCTTAGTCACAACATCTGTCATAGGCATCTTGTTGGAGGTAGGATGAAACCTTCCCTGAAAGCCCTTATTTTTCTCCTCAGGCTACTGAGAAAGTGTAAATAACTGGTTTAACCTCCAACTTTTGATAGTTGAAGATAGGTGAGATGGACCCTGCCAACAAGAAGTGATTATGCCAACGTTCAAAAGGAGTTTTTTTGAAGGTAGACAGTTGGCAATAGGATAGCAAATGGCATTCCTGCAGGTATGTACAAATAATGTCCTTTGGAAAAACAAGCACTTTTTGAATATTCCTATATTTTGATGTGAATTTAATTTCAAATTTCCACAAACAGGTTTTCATGACAGTGTTGACACATTTGAGATCAATATGTATGCAACAGATAGAAGAAATCAATCACGCTAAGAGATTCTAGCACTGATTTTTAAAGAATAAAAAAAATACCCCTATATAAAACAATGGTACACATAGTATTTGAGGGATGGATTATGTTTTACTTATCTACCTAAAAAAATCTATAGATCAAGGAAAAGGGAATGAACCTAGAGACAGCATTAAAAATTCTAAATCAAGCATGTTATAAAAATTAAGACTATTATTTAAAAAAAAAGAAAAAAGTAGAGTGAACATGAGAGAGTTTATAAAAGAGAACATGGTGTGAGAAAGAGGAGATAGATACTCTTCTTGCAGAGTGCAGATTCCCTGTCCCACAGGTCAGAATCTATTCTACTAGTAAATCACTATTGCCCACCTCAATACACTAAGCTTTTTTTTTATAACTTCTCCCATATGTGCACATGTTTAAAATCAAACAATTTACTTCACTGAAGTAGAAGAGAATTTACTAATGTTTCTGGAGACTATGTGATGCCAATATATAATCTAAATTCTACATCCTGAGGAGCTCTGTTGAATTGACCAACATTTCTATGATTCAATGATTCTCCTCATACCTAACTGACCCTGTATGAGGATGTCACCTTTATCAATGTGAGTGTTTGTAGGGTATAAGGTTCTTATACAGAGCTATAGCAGTTTGGGTTTGAAAGCGTGTGTAGTTTTATCCAGTAGGATAATCTTCCTACCGAGGCCTCAAGATGTGCAACTCATAACGTGTTGCTTCTGTTGGCGCCTTCCTCTGTGCTGCAGAAAGCTGGGTATTATTTTTTAAGGAAGGACCCCAAATTTTACAGTACATGAGTGTAAATTGCCAGTAATCTTCATGGAGCCTTAAAATTCAGGTTACTGCTTTAATATGAAGATGAAGTACACTCTTTTCAGTGGTTCCCAATGACAGGACGAGGGGCAATGGGCACAAGTTGGAACACAGGAGGTTCCGTTCAAATACACGGAAAAACTTCTTTACGGTTCGGGTGACAGAGCAGTGGCACAGGCTGCCCAGGGAGGTTGTGGAGTCCCCTTCTCTGGAGATTTTCAAGACCCGTCTGGATGCAGTCCTGAGTAATGTGCTCTAGGCAATCCTGCCTTGGCAGGGGAGTTGGACTAGATGATCTCTAGCGGTCCCTTCCAACTCTGAAAATTCTGTGATTCCATGATTCCGTGATTCAATAATGCAGCTTCTGTGCTATCTGATAGTGAATTGGTTTTATTTCATTTTTCAGCCTACATTTCATCTTTACTATGCTGTGGACTTGCCTTTTTAAGTTTAAACAAGCCTGGTACAGGGCAGATCCCATCTCTCAACATTATTATTTCTGGCTTTCTCTGTGACCTTAGGAAGACAACTCTATTTCCATACAACTATACAAATAAAACCACATATTTTCTCAAACATCAGGGCCAGAAACATTTTAAAACTAGGGCTGGGAGCTTCTCTGGAAATTTACCAAATTATTCTGGAATAATTATTTCAATAAATTCCAGTAGCTTCACAAGTGCGGACACACCCTCGGAATGGAGACAACAATTCTGCAGCAAGGGGTGAATTCCACAACAAATCCTCTCCCTAAATTACCACCCCAGCAAGGATACAGCAATTCCTCTGCATCTACACATCTGGTTTTGTTTTTACTCTCTGCCAACATATTTTGAATGTATATTTTTTATATGAGGGGGTTTTGTCCTCCTTTGTTGTTCTTACCATAATAATTCTGACCTATTCCTTTGTAAAACTGTCTGAGAATCCTCACCTAAAAAGGTTCACCAATTCGAAGCATTATTATCATAATTACTCTTGTATTTCATTGGGAAGTTCTATTTGCTGTTTGCATGCCAGTAAGAATAAATGGACTGTCTTTGCTATTTTTATATCAATAGGGATGTGTGCTCTTGTTCTACATTAATTATTTTACTTTTCATCACTTGTATTACTTTGGAAATAGTTTTGCTATCTTCTGTTAAGCAGTTGCATCCCACACCCTGTGTACTCACCTATCATAACATTAATTTCCGCTCTCATTCTTGATGTTTTTCTAAGCGTCTTTAGCAGATTAATTAAAAAAAAAAATCAGACACCACTTTTTTTTTTTTTCCTGAAATTGGCATAAACATATATAAACAGAATAATGGGACAAATATGCAGCGGAATAAATGATAGCAATATTCTGCCACATGGTATTTTTGTCTGCAAGCGTGCACATGCCTGTAAGTGCACGTGTGTGTTTGCCAGTGTATACACTGGCAATTTTGACATTTTGCCTTGCCAGAGTCACAAATGCTAGTTTCAAGGAAGCTATGCAGGCACAGAATGTCTCAAAAATATTTTCCTTTGAACAGACTTGATATTTCAGTCAACCACTGGACCAAATGAAAATAATTTACACAGGGGATGACTTAGAGCAGTGAAACAAGTGAAACGCGGCATTATGTAAATACGATCAAAAGGAAAAATTGTTGGTAGTGCATTTACAGAAGACACGATGAGATAGCTTTTTATTCCTTTATATAAAAGTATTTTAAGGACTTGCCATCAGGGTGGCTGTCCTTTTCCTGTAAGCATTTAAAATCTTCACAGGATCAAAGGCCATATGACATGTACTGCATACCCTGAGATCTGTAGAGCGAGGGAAGCTCCAGGGATAGCTCAGAAGATGGAGGTGATAACAGCACAATGGGAATTCATCTATCCTGACGTAATTTGGGAAAGCGCAGAGCACAGAGCTTGGTGTTACGTTTCCTGCTGATGTTGGGTCCCCCCATCTCCTGCTTGTTCGCCTCCTCCTGCAGCCAGAGGCCACGTCATGCAGCTGTCCCATGCCAGGACAGCACTGCTGACAGCCGTGTGCTCCAGTCTTGGCATGAGAACTGCATCTGAATTGCTTGCAAGTCGCAGCTGAAAGGCTACAAGCTTTCTCTCCCCAGGCTACGAGATGTGTGGAAGTGTTCAAACAAATCTGGTTTCAAAGGGCAGATGTCATTTTTGGTCCTGATCCTTTTGGCTTTAGTGCAGTTCTGGAGAGTGCAAGTAGTATAATACATTTCATATATCTTACCCAGTTTCACCACTTAAAGCAGTAAAATTAAAAAGCAATCAACCAAAAAATAGTTCTTAATCACTAGTCCTTGGTAGGGTGGGAAAGGGCAAGAGAAATGAAACCACTACGAATATCAAACTAGCCAAGATCTCATTAAATGAATATGATCTCTTACAATGCGTAAACTATTGGCCCACCTCAATGCCTTCAGGGAACTCCTCACATGTGGCCCTCATCACTCCACACCCAAAGCATTTGCTGCCTCCTCTGGAAAGAGACGTTTGGGGGCACTTCTGCCACTAACCCCTCTTTCAGGCACCCCCAGGAGAACGTGTCGCAGGTGGCAGAAGGCAGGGCTGACTCAGCAAGACTCAGGTCTAAGGGAGCACGCCGGGCTTCCTCCACAGGCCAAGAAGCATCCCACAAAAAGCTGTAGCAGAGCTACAGGTGGTTCTCCTTTGCACAGAGCCAAGATGCCCTTACGTCTCGGCGGATAGTGGTACACCAGCACTGCAGACTGCCATGTAAAATAAAGATAATCCGTCTTGCTTGCATATAACTTCTTTGGACCTTGATAGCAACATGGGATGACAGTGTGGTGCTCAGTCCAGGCTAATTTGTCCTGCTCCCTGTGCCAGGCTGCCCGTCCAGACTCTTTCTAGTACCTGAGCTTGCCAGCACGTTTCTGCACTTACTGCAGGCTCGGCACTCGGTCGGACCCCGAAATAAACACAAACGGTAGGGACTGGAGTGCTTCCCAATGAACCAGGGAGGATATGGGACATCTGCCCAGCTTGAGAGGGAGTCTCTGAGCTAAGAGAAGGGCAAACAAAGTATTATTCACCTTCACCGACTTCTTTGGGAGATTTTCACACACGTTTCCGAACCAAGTTTTACCACGGGAAGGAGAAACCTAGGGCAGTTTGATTACCTGGAAAAACCTGCTTAAGACTTCTGAGATTAAGGCATCTGCATGTGCATATAAAATATTATTAAAAGGTAGGTGTATGCGTGGAACAACTACATCAGATTATACGCACTTCCACCTTCTACAAAATTATATATGCATGCAAAAGAGGGAGGCTACATGTAAAAGAGAGAACTACAATTGTCTGCATCAAGATAGACACAAGTTTCAGGAAATTATTTTGGCACGAGACTTGGAATAGTAAATTAAAATATAAAGATAAAACGTGGAACCATGACACATCTTCAGTTTAGATAAGGCTGCATAACAAAGATACTGTAGAAAACTGTATTTACGCCATGACAGGTGGCTACAAATTCCTGCCAGACAAATGACAGCTAACAGACAGCAGCACTTAGCGAACATAAATCACACAAATCAATTGTAATATTCAGAAATTCTAACTCCTAAGAGCTCAAGTTACACTATGGGTGGGCAGAACAAAATAGACTTTGAAATCCATCAGGAAGTACAGGACTTAAAATATGGGAACGGGCCTGATTGTTCATACTAATTGAAGAGCCCTCTAATTCCGCTCACGGTATCTTCTGTCTTGCCCTCCTACTGAGAGGAGCAGTTACTTACTGGGAAACAAGTGAAACGTGCTTCAGTACACTGCGCACGTAATACTTTGAAGTTAAAATTTACATTAGGAAATCTACAATTTAAAGCAGGTAAATAAAAAGATTCTTTCCAGAAAAGTGAATAGTTCTACTTACTTCAACCAGCATATGTAGCAACAAAAAAACGAAAATTAAAAGTTCCTTATGTTTTCTACCTTTTCTAACTTAAATATTTTAGAACACCCTAAGTCATTAAATTGAAAACACTTATACTAGGTATTTTATTTTCCAACACCTGTGTTGCTTGTTCAGTGTTAACATTTTGACAACTGAGTA
This sequence comes from Anarhynchus alexandrinus, assembly GCA_008711295.1. NCBI lineage: Eukaryota > Metazoa > Chordata > Aves > Charadriiformes > Charadriidae > Anarhynchus > Anarhynchus alexandrinus. The sequence goes on along the minus strand of VUYV01000034.1, from coordinate 3,782,664 downwards.
ATAAACACAAGCATCTTCATTTTGTTTTGTTTTCAGTGTATGTCCTTCGCTGGCTCTCATTTCTGAAAAGAAACATTTAATCTGAGTAAGAATTTCTACTTTTATTACATTTTGTGGGGGAAAAAAAGAAAAAGGAAAAATAAAAATTAAACCGAGGAATCAAAATTAAGGGACTTCTAGAGGTCCCTTCCAACTCTGAAAATTCTGTGATTCTGTGATTCTGTGATTCCATCCCTCTGGATGGCATCCGTCCCCTCCAGCATGTCAATTGCTCCACAGAGCTTGGTGTCATCGGCAAACTTGCTGAGAGTGCACTCCATCCCAACATCCATGTCACCAACAAAGATGTTAAACAGCACAGGTCCCAGTACCGACCCCTGAGGAACACCACTTGTCACTGCTCGCCACTTGGACATGGAGCCATTGACCGCAACTCTGAGTGTGACTGTCCAGCCAGTTCCTTATCCACCAACTGGTCTATCCATCAGATCCATGTCTCTCCAATTTAGAGACAAGGTTGTCATACAGAACGGTGTCAAATGCTTTGCACAAGTCCAGGTAGATGACATCTGTTGCTCTCCCCTTATCCACCACAGCTGTAATGCCATCATAGAAGGCCACCAAATCTGTCATGCATGATTTGCCCTTAGTGAAGCCGTTAGCTGTCACCAATCTCACCAGTCACATCCTTATTTTCCATGTGCCTTAGCAGAGTTTCCAGGAGAAAAACTCCATGATCTTGCCAGGCACAGAGGTGAGACTAACCAGCCTGTAGTTCCCTGGGTCTTTTTTTTTCACCCTTTTTAAAAATGGGGGTTATGTTTCCCCTTTTCCAGTCAGTGGGAACTTTACTGGACTGCCGCGACTTCTCAAATATGATGGATAGTGACTTGGCAACTTCATCTGCCAGTTCCCTCAGGACCCGCAGATGCATCTTATCAGGTCCCATGTACTTGTGCACCTTCAGGTTCCTCATCTGGTCTTGAACCTGGTCTTCTACAGTGGGTGGTTCCTCATTCTGCCTGTCTCTGCCTTTACTTTCTGCAACTTGGGCGATGTGGCTAGAGCCCTTCCCAGTGAAGACTGAAGCAAAGAAGTTGTCAAGTATCTCAGCCTTCTCCATGTCCCAGGTGAGCAGGTCTCCCATTTCCTTCCATTTTCCCTAGTCTTCCTTTTGTCACTGATATACTTATAGAAGGCTTTCTTGTTGCCCCTGACACCCCTGGCCAGATTTACCTCTGTCTGGGCTTTCCTAACCTGATCCTTGGCTGCTTGCACAATATCTCTGCATACCTTCTAGGCTACCTGTCCTTGCTTCCACCCTCTGTAGGCTTCCTTTTTCTGTTTGAGATTGTCCAGGAGCTCCTTGTTCATCCACGCAGGCCTCCTGGTGGTTTTGCCTGACTTCCTCTTTGTCGGGATGCATCACTCCTGAGCTTGGAGGAGGTGGTCCTTGAATATTAGCCAGCTATCTTGGGCCCGTCTTCCTTCCAGGGCTTTATCCCACTGTGCTCCAGCAAGGAGATCCCTGAAGAGGGATATATATACCTGCTAGCTAGTTTTGATGGTTGGCCACTTTTTTTCAGGCAAAGAATTTATTAAGTATATCTGGGTGTTTCATTGATAAAAATAATGGGCAAGGTCTTGGTTCCCTGGCAGGACATCATGCAAGTAATGGGAAGTATAGTTGCAAATCAAGTAATGGGAAGTATAGTTGCAAATCCTGCACCTTAGCCCAAAAGTTTTTTACTGCATCTTTATCTGCAATACTGTACCACAGTGTTCTTTATTCTGTTCTGTCTTTTTGCTATTTGTTTAGAGTTCCTTTGGTCTTTCTTTTTTGGTCTTTCTTTTTTCATTCTGGGTGGCCAGTCCCTGGAATAGGGTCCCCAGGGAAGTGATCATGGCACCAAGCCTGTCACCATTCAAGAAGTGTCTGGATGATGCTCTTAGTCATATGGCTTAGTTTTAGGTAGTCCTACAAGGAGCAGGGAGCTGGACTTGATGATCCTTATGGGTCCATTCCAACTTGAGAGATAGTCTATGATTCTGTGATTCTGTTGTACCTGTCATCAAAACATACACGCTCCTGTACATTCCCAGTGTTCTTCATATTGAAGAACATCTGTAAGATGCTTCCTATTCTTTCAGATAGCTGACCCAAACAAGTTAATTTTTCTTTTATGCTTATCTTAAAAGAAGGATCTCATTACGCTAGGGGCTGAGAGATGAGAGAAGTTGCTGTGTCTCGGCTAAGCTGTGGTAGCTGCTCATGCCCGTTGTAAATGCAAACTTCAACAAAACAATGTAAGTCAAAGTATGTCATAATGCTCTAATCTAGGAGCATGCACAGTGAAAATTATTCTGTTTCAGTTGTTAATGTAGTAAGTTGAAATGGCCAAGCCACTGGCTTCAAATAGACATAACCCATTACAGTTACTGTAGTTGTCCCTGCTAAATGAAACTGCAGCTGCAGCAATTTGACACATTAAACGTGATCAACAGTTACAAAGGTATTTGTAATTACTTGGAGGACACACCACAAGCATTAAATACAAAGACCGTCACTTTACACAGGAGACCTTGTGGCAATTAAAGCTGGTCCTACCCTCAACATGGCATGAAGAGGAAATGGGTCTCTGCAATGCCTGCAGCAGTCTCCACTCTATCGGTGGAAAAGGTTCAGCTGGAAATATATGGAAAGCTTTTGTGGGCTGTGTCCTCTAAATTTCTCAGGGCATTTCTGTCCATTACAGCAATTCACTGAGATACACATAAAGTTCTTTGCAGCTGCCAGAAAGAGAAGAGGTGGGTCTTCTGCCAGATAACATTGAATAATACCATTGTTTAAGGCCCACACAGATATTAAAAAGTGTTTTCATGGCTATGCTACACACAGAATGAACACTATTTACTTCCCCCCTTTTTAAAACTTTAATTCATTACTTTTTGCAATGTTAGGTACGCTTCATCGACAGCAAGGTGTAATTATAGCCTACATAAGCAGAGCCTGGATATCTTTAATTTCTCCAGTTTGGGCAGCAACATCAGTAAAGATGTGGCAGCAGTGACTTCAGCAAAATCTAGAAAACCAAGTACTCATGTATCTTCGTATACAGCCTGGTGTGAAGCCAGTGCTGCTAAAGACTCGCTAAAGCTACCCGAGCTTGCCGTTAGCTAGATGGAAGTGTGAAGCCAGTGCTGCTAAAGACTTGCTAAAGCTACCCAAGCTTGCCGTTAGCTAGATGGAAGTTACCTCAGGATGTCCAAATATACTGCTGTCACACCTCCCAATGGCAACATATGCATAACCTCACTTCTTATGTTATTAAAGACCCTTTTATTTTGTAAAGGCACTGTCCACGGGCTGTTATTACTTAGGGTGCAGTTTGCCTGTACTGAGGATGGCAGAGCTATGGTGTAGCCTCACAGGAGTCCCCAAAAGCATTTCTAGCTGATTCTGCTGGGGCAAACCCACATCAAAGGATAGGATCTGACCTTTTCAGATAAGGCGTTATTTGAGTTCCTTTGCCCTCTCCAATCTCTCTAGAGTCAGCGTGCAATTGTACTTTTCTTGTTCTTTGTATTCAGGGAACTTAAGGAATGTAGGTAATTATGACTAATGGCCCCACTTCCCCTACCTGAAAGCATTCACAAAGGACCAGCCACATCTGTCAAATATGTTTAAAAAGCAAGGCAGACAATATTACAAATATGAGTTTCAATGTGATCTCAGCTGTAAACTTTATTGCCTTCTAAAATAGCTAACATCTGTAGATAAAATAATGCTGTAACAGATTTTTTACAGATTTGCAATGTCTCATGAAGCAATATTTTTACAAAATAAATAAATAATCGAGTCTTTCAAACTCAACAAAAGTTATCCAGTCTTTGGTATATCCCACGAGTTCAGCAAATGACATACTTAACCCACATAGCCAGAACAGACTGATTTTCATTCATTGTTTACAGCTGTGTAAAAGACCTTCTTTTCTCTCATTCTTGTGTTGTCTCCCACATATGACAGCATACTTCAAATGTAAAAAGAACTCTATCAAGATGGATTAACTCCTGCATGAGATTATTACTAATACATACACTTACAAAGCAGGAAGGAGACAAAATAGCAGCAAACTTCAAAATGTCAGTTCAGGTTTATCCTCCTCTAACTAAGTAGGGAAGGAAAGTCATCCCTATGCACAGTGTTTTATGGGCTGGAATTTAAAACCTCCTGAGGGATATACAAGCTAGCTACATTGCTGAGCATTCATGGTTCAAAAAATCAGGAATGTCTGAGGTACGTGTTTTGCTTATGTGGTAGGGGGATATATTGCCTTTTCAATACAGTGCTAATTAGCTGTGAATAAGTATATGAGTATATAGTATAATGGCCCTCATTTGTTTCCTTCCTTCCCCTTCTGTGAAGGCATAATTAGCAAAGATACATAAAAGTTTCAATATACTTGAATATCAGATGCAAACCAATCTCTTCAAGAGATATTCAAGCTTGACAAACCTCTGATTTATTAACAATCCTCCTCACATATACACATTTTTCTATAATAATACTGACTTTACTCGTGAGGACGCAAAAATATCATTCAGCAGTGGCCCTTTCTACTTCAGAGTGCTGAGAAGGCACTTCTGTATATTGCTGTGGTGACTTAATGAAATTAGGAGCTCCAACTGTCTCTTCCACCTCTTTGAAAGAAGTTCCTGCATAGAAGAGTCCTTCAAGTAGACCTGCAACAAAGCCTTGGCCACTTTTGGGCCAAGACCAGCATCTTCACATAACCCATTTTTACGTGCAGCTTAAATTGGTGGTTCTGGCCTAAACCCCCTGATGCCCTTCTTTTGCTGTCTCCACTGGGAGGACACAAGCAGTTAGGTAGGGGTGGTGACCTCCTGAAGGTGGGCCTCAAAATCNACTGGCCTGTAGTTCCCTGGGTCTTCCTTATTTCCCTTTTTGAAAATGGGGTTATGTTTCCCCTTTTCCAGTCATCAATGTGTACATGATCTCACCTTTGTGCTTTTCAGTGTTCCCTCTCTTCTCTTACAAAAGGTGGATCTACAGCTGCTACTGTCTTCTTGCATTTGGTTTGCATGCCAAATTTGCTAGGGGTTTATTATCTTTGTTCTCCATTACAGGAGAGAGAGAAAAAAAAGAAACTTCCGCTGTCTTTGCTACCCTCCTCTACAGCTCCTTGGTCATAGAATATTTAAACTTCTTCCCACAAGGTATCAAACAACGTTATCATTATCTTTAATTACAAACTAACCTGATGTATTTTTATAATTAAAGGGAAGTAAATAACATTTAGAGTTTAATTCTGAGCTCCTGCAGAAGGCAGTGGTTAAGTTAAATCGCTTATTGGAAGTAGGAAATACTATTCACAAAAGAGGAAGATGAAATAGACATAACGACAGGCAAATGTGAATCATATCCACAATACTTTATCTTTCAAAATAAGTACCTGCATCGTCTCAGCAAGAAGAGAAAGAGCTTAGCTGTAAGGAGTAGTTAGGGTAATCATACTGTGCCATAGGACAGCTTTGAACAGAACTACATTTCTTGTGAAATAGGGATGAAAATTGCTGTTTGCAGATCCTTAATTAAAAGGTAGCTATCAAAGCCTTTTAAACCAGAGAGATTCCCGGTTCCCAAAATGTTAAGCTTAAGTCCTTCTTCTATGCGGTTCTTATTCCAACACACATTTCTATTTGCAAAGCATGTATGCTGAGGAAGAGGCATGTCAAAGTTGTGAATATCAAAATAGCAAGACATGTACAGTGCTACATGATTTTTGAAGAATTAAAGACTCAGTAAATATTTATACTGATTCAGTCCAAGTCGAAGTGGTGCCCCCAGTGCTGCTACACACTGCTCCCTGTGTGTTAGGCAGAAAGAACGAAGCAGCACATAATATGCTGCATATTGCCTTTTTACAGGATGAAAGGCAGCATCTGCTCCTTGACTCCCACTCCGGAGACATTCAAAACCTGCCTGGATGCTGTCCTGTGCATCTTGCTGTAGATGACCCTGCTCTGGCAGGGGGGGTGGACTAGATGATCTCCAGAGGTTCCTTCCAACCCTGACCATTCTGTGGTTCTGTGATTCTGTGACTCAGTGGGGACCAGTGGCCCACCAGACAGCCCAAACCAAAGACAGCCAAACACTCACTGAACCAACAACTCAGGGGCAACACCAACACTGCTGGGCAGGACCTCAGGGAGCCTGCACAGCTTGTGGCTTGGGGTGGAAGGATGAAGACCTTCCTGCTGAGCATGCTGTGCAGGCAAGCTGTTCCCTGGCAAAGGAGCCAGCACCCCCACAAATCCTCTGGTGTGGTCTTGGCCAGGCAACAGTGAGCTTTGACTGAGGCTGAACTAGCAGGGCTGAAGGAACAGCAGATGTGCAGAATTAATCTACATGCCATCTTAGTACAGCCCATAACCGCCGAAAATTAAGTCCCTTTTCCATAGTTGCCTATAGTACAAGCTTTTAACACAGTGTGAAAAAGTTGCAGTAAATCACAGCGCCAGTAACACACATTGCTATTTACAGCACTAAGGATCTTGAGGAATTCTTGAAACATTAGAAGCTTTCATTTTATGTTGAAAAAGATAGAGTATTTATCATAGCACTTATTATTTGTAGTTCTCTCTTTGAATAACTGTAACACTGTGCAAGGTCTTACAGATACTTTTCAAGGTTGCTTTGCTGCAAATTTTGCATGAAAATGTAGCTCTCATTTGTAAACCTCTGTGCATTTTCATAAATACTGCAATATACCTCTTAACTGCAGGTTATCATCATCTTCATGCACATTTCGACACGTGTTCGTTTGTGTTCACCTGCCATTCTGCCCACTGATTTCCTCTGTGCTAGAGGTCTTCTCCAGCAATCAAAAATCTTCCACTGGCATTTGTTCTTAAAATGAGGACTACCATCAGGAAAAGATAGCTTTCTTGAAACTAAACACTCTACGTAACGGCTTTTGGCCTGCGTTTGCACACTGCCGTCAACATAGAGTCTAGGAAATAAGAGTTTATTTGAAATCATATAAAAACACCTTAAATTACTAGTATTTGATACATCCACCCCCATCTCCCTCTCTGTTTCTTCACAGACAGCACCTTCCACTCCTCCAGGTAGTAGTGGCGTCCTGAGGGTTCCTGAAGTTGCACCTGTCATCAGGTACTATCTTGAACCCACTTCTGGTTAAAGCTCTTTCCCGACAGTATGAATAGTACTAGACACATCACCATTCAGACGGGTTTACAGAACAAAACCTTTTTGTTTTAGTCAGCCAAAATTCACCGTCAAGCAACTAGTCTTTGAGTAATTAGATCTTCCGCCAGGTACAGCATACAGCTTTGTGAGGCAGGGTACTAGAAAATAGGTTGGGCTCTCTGAATTAACAATGAACAGTGGTCCCATACATTTATCTGGAGGTAGTAAGATTCCCCTTTGTCCCTCAGATAGATGAGTCTCAGAGATATCAGATGTCCTATCATTGTGTCCTTACCGATATTCATTTGCAGGTCCAGAGGAGGGCCACAAAGATGATCAGAGGGCTGGAGCACCTCTCCTATGAGGACTGGCTGAGAGAGTTGGGGTTGTTCAGCCTGGAGAAGAGAAGGCTCCAGGGAGACCTTACAGCAGCCTTCCAGTACCTAATCGGGTCCTACAGGAAAGCTGGGGAAGGACTTTTTACAAGGGCATGTAGTGACAGGATGAGGGGGAATGGCTTCAAACTGGAAGAGGGGAGATTTAGATTACATATTAGGAAGAAATTTTTCACTTTAAGGGTGGTTAGGCACTGGAACAGGTTGCCCAGAGAAGTTATGGAAGGTCCATCCCTGGAGGTGTTTAATGCCAGGTTGGATGGAGCTTTGAGCAACCTGGTCTAGTGGGAGGTGTCCCTGCCCATGGCAGGGGGGTTGGAACTAGATGATCTTCAAGGTCCCTTCCAACCTAAACCATTCTACGATTCTATGATTCTTTCCTGTGGCTGATGAAGAGATATAAAATGAAAGAATAACCATTCTTTCTTTTTGAATTATTTACATATATTTACCAAGTAGAGCTAGGAAGGGAAACAAAGTGCACATACATAAAATTCATTGTTCTAACTGTTCCCTTGTCCTAGTCAGGTGCTTGTTCATCAGCAGTGCTCATGCAGGTTGGATAAATCACAGGAATAATTGCCTCGCAAATGGCCAGCAATACAGATTTTCTTCTCCAACCAGGATATCTCCAGCTAGTTCTTGACAGCCCTGTTCTGCAAGGCAGAACTGATGGCCACCTGCATGTAGGCTGACAACACGGTATCAGCAAACCTGTTTCCGATTACTGTTTAGTACAGGAGATTATATAGCTATTAAAATCAGCACCTGGTGTCAATATAATGCCAAGTTCATACACAATCTGCACGTTCTCTCATCAGCCACTCGCTCCATCCTCTGAAGGGGAACCCAGAGTTCTTGTCATTGTTTCTGGACCTTCTGCCTCCTGCTGAAAGAGACGCTGCAGGGAAGTACTGCTCTTCAGCACGGGCTGTAACTCAGGTCATGGAGTCAAGTAAGACTGGGCATAGCCTTACATGTTTTATTTAACTTAAGATGTTGGCATGTTACAGTTTCCAGCATGTGAAAGGGAAGGTCAAACAGGTTCTTCCATAAGACTCTGTGAAGAAATTTGAATAGTGGCACAATTTTGTTTGGCACTTCAGACCAAAAGATACAGCTGTAGGAAGCCTAGTGCTTAACTGGGGCTGCAGAAGTCAGTGTAGCTGCAGTTTACCAGAACATGAGCATGGCATAGCTGTGCAGAGCAGGTACTTATAGCTGGTTTGACTGATTTAGCTTTCCTTATCTGAACAAACACTATATTGGAGACAGACATACAGAAACTGACAAAATAACAGGCTTTCTTCACTTTAAGTAAAAAATTATGGCAAAGATCAGTAAGAAATAAGAGGAAATCATTCTCAGAGATCCCTTCAGACATGTTTTTCCTGCAGTAGTGATAAGTGATACTTTTTGAATCTTTCAGTGATACCTGTACCAACTAGTTATCATTAATTCATAAGTGTTTCAGTCTTACTAAATTTTTTGCACAAATAGTCAGTGCGGTCTCTTTGGTCTCATGGAAGAATCAGGACCTCTCCTTCAAAACAGCTTCTGACAGTGGATGCTGCAAAGCAGGCTGGTTCTCGGAGCACTGAGATCTCCTCTACATTCGCCTCCTTTGGCTCTGCTGTCCCAGAGCACCTCATTTTGTCATCCTCTCCCCTTCTAGGACATACAGATTCCCTACTGAATACTCCAGTCTGCTCTGAGAAGAAGCAGGTGTTTCAAAGGATGTGAGAACACAGAGAACTTCTAGCCTCTGCTCCTTCTTCTGCTGGAGGAGGGAGACTGTGCAAGTTACATCTGTTCTGGGTTGCAGAAGAAAGGCTGGTGCAGTGTAGGGCCAAATGCTGCAGTCAGGAGGAGCTGAACACAAGATCTGTATTGTGATTGCTGCAAACTGTTACACTGTCATAGCAATGGCACCTAAATTTCTGAAAACACTTGCTACTGAGATATTATGGTGATCTCAGTATATCATCACCCTATATTCCCATTCTGCAGCCTCTTGTAGACTGCATCTCCACACAGTGCCTGCTTACAAAATCTCTAGCCCCTCAAATAACTGATTTTCCCTTTGCAGCAGACTGCCAGGCTGCTATCTTCGACCTACTGACGCTTCCCACACAGGCCTCTGATCCCTCTGAATCTGATGCCTTTGATACCTCCATTTTTTCACACCTACCTATGTCTGTTCCTTCCAGATGATTTTCTTTCAGATCAACACTGCTGCATGAACATGCCATTGGGCAGGAGTCCAATGGGGCTTAGTTGAGACATTTGCTCTGATCTTGTGGAACATACCAGGGATCCAATATCTCATAGACTGTGAAGCCCTTCAATTGCTAGGTATTAATACTAAGTGCAAAATGAAACAGTAGTTTCATAAAAGTATTTTCTAGAGTGCAAAAGCAAAGATTATTGAAAACTTAAAATAAAATCCCAAATGTTGGTATGGAACAAATATTCCCTGTATATTTTATTACAAGAACTTGTGGGTATCAAATGAAACAAGTCACCAGGTCCAGAATAAACAAAAGGAGGAATTGCTTCATAGACTATGATGTTAAGCTGCAGAACAATAGGGGCATTATCACGTTTCTGATGGTTTTGGCCATTCTCTAAAGTTCAGTTCATTCCTTGATAAAAGTATGTGTTTAACACCAAAGTACATAGAATAGGTCAGAAGCTGGAATTTATCATATAAATAATGGAGCCACATTTTTATAGCTCAACATTTGAGGGAGAGGAAGCACATCGCACAAAAATAAATCAAGAAATAAAACACTTTGTCATGCAAGGTCATATTCTACAGAATAAACAGGCTTTTAAGAAGTGATTTTTCTATGGAATTTCAGTAAGAAATTAATGTGCATTAGGTGATAGTCACCAATCTTCACTATGATTTTTTTTGTTACCTTTCCTAAGACAAACTGCTGTCACAGTATTTTCTTGATTAAAAAAAAAAAATTTATACCTTCACAACCCTTTACAACCAAATCTTAAAGCTGTCCTCTCATCACTTATATTATTACTTTGAAGATATTATTAGAACCCGTGATTGCTTTTCCTGAGTCATCTTCATTCAGTCTTTAGAGGCTCTTGTTTTTAGGTTGTGTTAAACAATTTTTTCATAGCTCTTTGTTTTTTAGAAGAGCATAGAGTTTTAAGGTGAGGAAAAGTGCAACAATGTATCCAGGGAAAATGTATGAAAGCTTTACAAATCATGAGCTAGGAAATGTGTGTCAAACCAGATACAGAACTCCAGACTAAAACCAGATGAATGTCAGAAGAAGAACATCTGCTTTAAAAAAGCTGGCAGCAAGTATCAGCTGAGCCTGATCCTTTTTATAACTTCTGCTCTTTTGTTTATCTTTTTCTTTATTCTTTTGGCATTTTATGGCTGTAGCTAATATGGAAGATTTCTTATAGACAGTAGGATGCAGCTGCTCTCACATCATACAGGGAAAGTATAGTTTATCATATATAACCAGGGAGGAAAAAAAAAAAGAAAAATAATCAAATCTGTCAACTCTTTCAAAGTAGAATATGTGAAAAAATGATGTATTGCAACTGGGGTTGCAGACAATTGCTTAGGGATTAGATCTAGTTACTATTTCTTCTGAGACATTGATTCTGTTCAGATGTCTTCTTAATGATAGTACTATTTATCAAAGCTGCCTGTTTAAGAGTGGTGACAATCTGTACATCTTCTTGTCTTTAATTTCTTCGAATAAACCTACTTTTCTCTAGGAGGCAAAACTCATCCAAAAATTAGACTAATGCTGCTCTACAAGTCGGTTACTATATCATCGTCTGAGGAAAGCCTCTTTATGCCTGAATCTCCAAAAATAACATGCGGGCTAGGGCACAGTTCAGAAATATGCATATACTTAAGTCCTATTAACTGTCTCCTGCTTAAAGATATAGACATGCTAGCACTTTGCTATAGGGATGGAATTAAAGGCACCTCAACTCTCTACCTCTTTTGCACTTTTCAAGATGATTAGGAACTTTCGAGTGACTAAATTCAGGCTCTTAGGATCTTAACTGCAGAGGGAATAAGTACCCACAGGTTGCAGTTATTCCATAAGGAACTGAAATTGCTCAGCACAGAAACTTGGATTTGTGCTTGCAGTATGTGTACTCTGGAGTAAAGGATTTGATATAGGCAGTAAGGGATTTTGCATTTGAACTACTGAAGTGAACTCCCAGATGCCGAAATAATGACAAATCGGAGAAAGTAGAATTGTATCATTAGCAGGTCTGTACTAATAGAACTCAAAGGAAACTACAAGTATTAGCTGAGGATCTTGACTACTACATTTCTACAAGTTTACATGTTAACTAAGTAGGCTACTGAATCAAAGCTCTGGCATAAAATAGTATTTTAGAAAACAATTTAAAATGAAGCACTGATTGAAAAAAGTAAGTAAACTTGTTCTCAGTTTTTTCTTGATTACATGAGAGGGAAAAAAGATTGGGAAAGATGGCCAATTCTGGTTAAGATTGACAGAAAAAAGGGAAGAGGAAGGGAGAAGTGGTATAAGATCTATGAGATAGACTGAGGGTGTTTTATTTAAAGAGGGAAAATTCTGAACTACAAAGTGAAAATAAAGGGCAAAACTGAGCAAATGTTTGAAGATAGAAGTGTGGTCAGGTGACTGCAGTCTCTCTATGATCAGACATAAGTATTTATAAACATAATTTTGTCTAAAATAAGAACATTCTTTTTAGTTGAAACTAACTCCATGATCTTTTAGAAATAGTTTCGTTGGAGTTGCCTTAAGGGAATACTTCTAAACATGTGTTTTGATAACAACTAGGCAGGTGGCCAGCTATGATCTCTACTTCTGATCAGTTAATTGCACATATCAGATTTGTTTCTCCATTCCCTTTCTTCCCACTTAGCCTGCTTTCATTGCCTCTTCTGTAGAACAGTTAGATTTGGATTTGGAGCATTGGGGTTTTTATACTGTTTTTTTGCAACATCTAGCAAAACACGGTATAACCTGGTTGAGACCTTAGCATGCTTTTAAGAGTAAAGGTTGGACAATAAAGTGTTCCGAAGAGAAGGGCATGCTACTATGTACAGAAATTTTCTAAAAGTAGGCTGAAAATACAGTGTCTCAAAAACATTCGTTGGCTTCTGAAATACGAACTACAAAATCATGGGTCTATTGAATCTCCTGTTCTAGCTACATGAACAATATTGCTGATCAAGCTCCAACAGCCTTGGGGCAAGTCAGTTCATTGACAACTCCACCAGCACCTCTGGAAAGAATGCTGTGTTATTATAATTTGCATGCTGGTGCAGAGCTTCAGCCACCCTAACAGGTAGAAAATCACAGTGGACCATTTCAGTACAACTGAAAAACTCGATCTAAAAGAGGGAAGAAACTTTATATTTTCATTCAATTAAACAATAGGGAACAATTACAAAGACACAACTCTTGCTGTTGATTCACTTCTCTCATGTGTGTGAGGATAGCTAAGGGCTGTGAAACTTCAGTGCACAGTAAAGTAAGAAGCGCACTAGTGCCCTAGGGATGCTTATTATTCTTACTATTCTGCAAAAACACTTTAAATACAGAAACTTTTGAAGTTTCAGAACCAGGTTATTTTGGTTTGGAATACATACAGAATTGTTTTGCATTATCTCAAGCACAGTATTACAAATAATTACCTTTAGACTATTTTTAAGGAGATACAAAAACATACTGGGGGGGACTGGATGGCCATATGGTATAAACTGCCATTGCTCCTTTGATTTCATTTTAGCTATAACTTAGACAACTGAGGATCTAACCCAGTGAGAAAAAGCAGCTTGCCTCCAGTCATAACCATGTGATGGAACCAGGAATAAAACCACAACTTCTGACTCCCAATCACAAGTGAATTAACTAATACTTCCTACAGGGTGCATCTACATTATCCTCGAGGACAACCTCAAAGCCAAATTCCCAACCTTCTGCATTATCTAGATGCGGGAATGCCCTTGAGGCTTCCCTTAGAGTGATTCATATGGTGAGCCAAGAACCAAAAATCTCCATTTTGCTTAGATCATAGGCTACCTATAAGGGAACCAGTCAAAGCTGGGTCCCATGAAGAGCCACAGGGAAAAAACACAGACAAACAGCAATAAAAATTCAGGATGAAAGAGAAGCAAACCAAAGCTGTTTTCTCTTCACAAGTCATGAGGTCAAAAACGTGCCATTGACACCCAAATAAATGGCAGACAGGGCTTTTTCCCTGAAATTCAAAAACTGCTAGGGCTACATTCAAAGCTAGTGTTGACTGGAACAAGTTGCTCTGCGATGACTGTGCAGTGTTGCAGATTATGGTAAGTCTGATGAGATACAGTGAGCCAGTCTTTCAGGAAATGCCAAAGGGTTTTGATTTTTCTGCCTAAAGGTGCTGTAGTTGAAGTTTTTATGAATCTTATGACTACCAAAGAGGTTGTAAGCACTGTAGCATAGAGTGGGAGTAAGTATCACCAATACCTGGACTAACAACACCCATGTGATAAGGCAGAAACAGCGTGTTAGCTTCTATCGGGATGGCAATGCAAATCGTGCAGGAGGATGGATTTGGGTATTCTAAAACATCTCCCCTGACCACAGGACTGACCAGTCTCATGGAACGATATCCCCCTAATGCTTTAGAAGGGTGATGATCAGCACTTCTGACTACAACTGGGGCCTAGACTGACAACTACTGCTTCACAGCCAGTGCTGACCTGCCACAAAAGGCTCTGAAAATTGTGCTCCACCTCTACAAATCAGCAGCCCATCACTGATCACCAGGACACATCTGTCCCAGTAGATGTGCATGATGAAAGCTTGCAACTGCACTGATGTTGCTGGTGTGACATTTTTAATATGATATCCAGTGTCTATGCCACACTTAGAAAGGCTGTGGTAAGCACAAAGAATGGTTGCATGGCCAGTGAGTGGGCTATAATGATGCCATTGCATTTCCTATGATAATTCCTGAATTCTTTTCTGAACCTCTGTTGGAGCACCTATGGACTGAAGTAGAAGAAAAGTTACAGAAGAGGTACAGCGAAGTGGTGTAGATAGCATGTATATAAAGCAACATTGTAAATTGTTTGATGTATATGATACACGTGTGTTAGGCACAGCATGAATACTAGAAGATCCTTGTTAAGCATGGGGCAGGGGTTTGTATAACCTCTGTCAGTTGTTTGATAGGTTTGATTGTTTCTTCTAAGAAACATCTCCAGAAAGTTCTCATTTCTATCAGCTGACTTTATCCTTTATGGCTTTGACCCAATGAAGCACTTCGGGCACGAATAGCAGCCCTGGGCTTTGTTCTGTTTTCCTAAAAATTCCTAAAATGGGATCTAACTTGCCTAACATAAGAGCCTTCTCTAATTCTTGCCTAACCTTTAGGAGACAAATGAAGCAACCTCCTTAAAAGCTTGAGGTTCTCACATAGTAAACAGAGAATGGTAAACCCACCAAATATTTGTCAAGGAAGATTCTAAGTTCAGAAAAGTTTAAGCAATTAATTGGGAAGACAGTATCTCCCTCTGCAGGACTTCAGAGACACCTCTCTCTCTGGTTTCACACAGGAAACACAAGCACTTCTTCTAGAAAAGATTGTTAGATACCTAAACAGTGAATACAAGCTGGATACTCAATTCCAGTAATTTCAGGTCAGATCCTACCACAATGATTTCAGTGATTAGAATCAAACATCTAGTGAGTAGCCTAATGGACTTTAATCAGACCACTTGTGCTTGAATGCTTTGCTGGATTAGTGGCTACAAGAGGAAGCATGAGCTGATGATCTGAAGGTGTAAGTGAAGTGTCATGTTACATAGGTTCTATTTCTGGCTCTGGTACTAGTCTGTTCTGTGCCTTATACAAATCACAATATATATGTATTATCCTCATTTTATATAAGGAGAAAAGATTATTATCAACCTTTGGAAAAATACTGAATTATATAGACAACTGCGGTAACTATTACACATTTCTGATCAAATTTTGAGAAAGCTGTAGAATAGGAAATAGCTGATTGTTCAGGCTTCCAGGTTCCACAGTGAAAAATAGTGTCATAAATGCAAAATGCAATGTGTAAGCTTTAGAAGGTTAAATTGGCAATAATTAACCTTACTTCTCTTTTTCATATGTACAAAAGAAAGATCAAAGACCTCTAATAGACCTTCAGGACTTGCTTTTGCTTAAAATCCAGAGAACTAAAAGGTGCTTTCTGTGAACAGCATTGTTCTTAAAGAAAAGCACTTCTGAAATGAACAGAAGAGGGTTATTTTAGTTCTGTACAGCTCACCTGTAAATTTTATTTCAACATAAGCATTCCCAGTTTTACCATGAAAGCAACAAATGGACTGTTATCAAAAAATCTTCCAGTGAGTAGGGGGAAGTTGTATGTCAGAGGAGTGCAAATTAATGTTAAAATAGAAGTAAGCAGCCTGGATAATTTTCTTTTATTTATAATAGATGGAAGTGGAAATTAGAGAAAGAGAGAAATTTATGGTTTGTTTACATATTTTTCCAGCAGTGTATTCCCGAAAGTCGGATTCATTACCTGCATGACACACCTTTGTACCTGCAACACCTCTGCATCTCAATTACCAGAACATCCCCCAAAGGCCTACCTGGATAGATGATCCAAAACAATATTTAAACTATGTCCAACTAGCAACAAAATTATATTATCTAGCACCCCTTATAAGGATCTCAAAGCTTTCTGCAAATGTTAGTTACCATCGCTATGAAGCACAGTGCTCGTTACCGGCCCGGTGCTGTCCACAGTACATCATCCCACCAGCAGACGGCTCCCTAATCTACCGAGTGCGGCCGAGCACCCCGTGGGCAGCCCGGCGCCAGGGGCAGCGGGCAGCAGCCTGGGGCGGGCTGGGCGGCGAGGAACCGGCTCCCCCCGGGCTGCCAAAGGCGGGAGCCGGGGAATCACGGCCCGGGGGGGGGACAGGGGGCACCGGCGAGAGGAGGAGGCAGCGGCCTGCAAACGGGGCACAGAACTAGGAATCTCAACAGGACACTTACTTTATCGCTCTCACACTCGACTATCCAGTACCCATTATCTGCTGATTGTTTACTTTTGGTTTTAATGCTCAAGGCAACCGTGACTAGCATATATCTTCTTTTTACTTTTGCCTTTTAAATGAATTCTCGGTTACTCAGTGTGCAAATATTTGCAGGAGTCTACGAATGGCTACCAGTTGACGTGCTTCTATCACTTTCATCTGCACATGTGGTACGCCCAAAGTATGGGGTATACGTTTATGAGAACTTCGGTGATATCTTCAATATGGCTGATTATCCTAAAAGCCATCCTGCTTGATATTTGTATGTTTTATTAACAGCTGAAGTACAGAGGGCTGAATTAATCCTTGTGCCAAAAGCTAACCTTGCCTCAGATCAGAGAAAATCAAATTCAGTTGTACATTTCTTCTGCAGTTCCTCTGCACCGAAACAGCGCAAGCCACAGCAGCCTTGAGAATTCCCCTGCTTTCCAGGGCTGCACAGCACCCTCCGACAATTCTTGCGCCTGTGAACTGCAGCAGCACGGAGAATGTCTGTCAATATACTTTTACTCCCCCCAAAGCCTCCCTCTGCTGACAGCGCAATGGCAACCCCTTTGAATCTACCCCAGCTAAAAAATGCCTTTACACTAAAAAGCTTCGGCGAGTTACTTATGGCAGCTTTACAGCTCATTTACGTAAAGGAATCATGAGCCACAGATGAATCAGGCTCAAATAAAATGATTTGCAAATGGCCACACAGTAAGTAGCAGGACATGAATCAGGGACTAAGAGCATGCTCTATTGTGCTTGATTTTGCCAGTGCAAAAAAACAATTCCAGTGCACAAAATACATCATTTCCTCCTCCCCAAACCTCAATGAAGACACAAACAAAAGTATTTTCTGTCGTGTATTACAGCTGCCTAGCAAACTGACCTGCATGTCTGACTTCCAGAACTTTATGGAAAATTGTAACTTCCTGTTGCAGACAAAATTATAAAGCATCTTTTCAAGAAAACCTTATAGCTACACTATTCTCCCTTCTTGGGAGGAAACTTCAATGTAACGAAAACTTTGAAGTGAGCCTTGGGTTTGTTACAATGGACTAACCTGATTAGAAATCATGCAAACTCTTGTTGCTCTTTAGCTGTATTCCCCCACAGGGTGTATTATAGCTCTCTAACCAGTCCCACAGCATTGAATGATGTCATGGGATCTGCAGCTCAGCGAGATGAAAGGGATAAAGCGGAACCCGCTGGCACTGGGGAAAGCTTCCAACACACAATCCACAACACAGCTTGGGAACTCAAAAGCTACAGATCCAGCCACTCAACTCTTAGCGTTTCAGAATCGTGGGCATTCTCCCAGCACAAGCAAGGAAAGGGGGGGAAGCTAGTGATCGATTTTTAACAAAAGAACTAGAGTACTGGAAGGCAGAATTTAAGAGTGCAACTACCTGCTGGAAAAGGAGCTTTTTTTCCTCTCCAAAGCACTGCCTTTGATGTATGGCAACTGATCACTGATCAGATTACAGGCATTTGGTCTCAGTGCTCGTCTGCCTTTGATCTGCATGGTTAATTTTATTTTCCCGGATTTGGAGTTTCGTCTGGGCTTGTGCTGACATACTTTTTNTTTTTTTTTTTTTTTTTTTTTTAAGGAGGTAAAAGCATTTAATACAGAAGCTCTAGCAGTGTGAAATTAAGCTGCAGAAAGCCTGGGCACTGGAAAACTTCATCAGATAACAGGTACTGGATTTTGTATTTTTTTGCAGTTTTGTGTTGCGAGATTTTAAGAAATTATAAAGTTCACATAAACAGTAATACTACACATCATTGTGTGTGCAAAGTTTGAAAGATTATATATAATTTATGCAGCATTTTATTTGCAACTCAGACAGAATTACATTGAGAATAGACTGTTTAGAATATATATACAATCGAAAACTGAAGAAAAACCAAATTTTTTTCAATATTTTGGGGGCATATATGATTTTGGTGTGCACTGCTCATTCCTACTGTCTATAGTTTTGTGAAGTCATATTTGAATACAAGTATTACATGACTTAGGGGAGTATTTATTTTCTAAGAAAAGACCAACCATATTTCCTACACATTGTGTATACTTTATTTGCTCTCAGTGCTTTTATTAAACTGTGACTTCTTCAAGTAACACCTTTAATCCTAATAGTTCCATATTTCAGATGAAAAAAGTCTCCTCTTCCACAAGCTATTAGAACTAAATTTATAAATATAACATCCTTATATACAAAAGGGAAATGGTTTTATTTCAAGATTGATGATAGTTCAGCTACACAATAGGAAAAGAAATCTTAATAATAAAAGTAACATTTTAAACTGATTACAAAAGTTTCCTTTAAGACATTTTAATAAAGAAACTAAAGAAATCTTAACTTATCTAGAGCAAACACCTGGTTTTGCTGAACTTCATGAAAGTTTTGATCCTATTTCAGTGAAGCAATTGCCATTCACACTATTTTGTATTCTGTTCCTCAAATTCCTATCTATGAACATGTACTGCATTTAAGAAAATTTAAGACATCTATTCCAGAAATTCATTATAAAGGAACAATCATTAGAAGATTTAGGATTATTCACTACACATTTGCAGTTTTAAAGGGCCAGATTTTTAGGTGAGTTTGGGCCAAACCCATGAGTGTTCCGTGGCTGCAGCTGGAGCCAGTCTGTTAAAATAAGACTCAAGCTTCTTCTGTAGGTATTTAAATATAATTTAGATTTTCAGAAGAACTTAGAACCCATAATTGGGGCCAGACTTGCAAAGAAGTTCAACATTCCAGACATTGAGCTCTTTGAAAATCTAGTCTTAATGGTGGGTAGTGAGTTCTTCTGAAATACTGACTTTAGATGTATATTCTTAAATCTAAATTTAAGTGTATATAGATCTTAAGTACATCTGTTTATTAAAAAATTGCAACTAAAAGTCAGCATAACTGATAGCTGTTAAGCATTGTTTGAAAACTGTTCTTTAGGTTTATCAGTCCATAGGACCCTCAAATGTTCATATTTCAGTATGTACCATAGTAACATGCAAACCCAAATTTTAGCAGTCTGCTTGCATCTGAATAAGATTAAGTTATCAACACTTCCAGATAAATGTAGTCAGCTTTCATTAGTCAGTCTGCAAACTTTGTTTCTTCTAATTAAAAGTATATTTGTATATATAAATTTTAAATTTACTGAATATCAAGAGATAGTATGCCAGACAGAGATTAACTAGGCCTGACTTGGTATCATTTACTTTTCTATACCACCAATTAATTCATATTCTGACTTAACAAGTCAATTACATTCTAAGGAAAGTAATTAGCACTGCATGAATAATATGTGTATAGCTGTCAAGGAAGAATATTGTTTAAGGCATAGCCAAAGCAAATACTAAATTTGTATTTTTCCTTAAATTACAATGATGTACTAATACATGTTTCTGTAACCCTGAAAAGATGGTTTTACTTATTAATTCCATACTTCACTGATGAGCTTCTCTACCTTTCCAGTCTTCTCTTGCTTGTTGCTAGTTTTCTAACATGTACATTTATTTTCTGAGGAAAATTGTTTCTAAACCATACCTCTGTTTGCTGTAAAGTAGAAAGAGAAGCAAATTAAAAAATAACATAAGGATTCTTTTTCCTCAGAAGTCAAAATAACTATGTCAGTCTAATACAATTAAACTATCACTATAAGGATCTGACCCATCACACAAACGGGTAAAGCTATGCACAGAAATAACACTGGTTAATCAGATGGATTATACTTATGAGTAGGACTTCCACATATTGCAATATTTAGGCCTTAGAAATGCAATTCAGAAACAAAGATTATTTTTTTTTTTCATTTTGTAGAAAGTCCCTAGGATTTTAGGTAATCTTCCCACATATTTAAACACAGATGGGCGTTAACCCATTTAAACTCAAAAAAATATCTTTGCTTGTCTGTATGTAAGTGAGACTGAAATGAAAGCACAGTTGGACATATTTAAGTATGGGGGGAGAGGATTTTCAACATTTTTGTTATTTTAAATAGCACTTCTCTGACAGTTTAGTCTTTCATTGATCTGACTTCTAAAGATTAAATAATAATAATTCTTGGCACTTACGACTTTGCTTTTACAAAGTGCTGTATAAACATTAATTAATCCTTAGGCTTAAGTCTTCAGAAAGAAGTAGTTGACAATGCTTTTTCAAGCAAATCTGACTAGGAAACTCACAAGTATATAATTTATTTATTAAAATAGCTTGAGCAATTTCTGATTATAAATAGAGCCATTTCCAAACAGTGTGTCTTAGATAACATCATAAACATATTTTAAGGTTTGTAATAGTTAAGACTATCAAAAGACATTGCACAGTTATACTGACATCAGTTTCCAACAGCTGTCATAACAAGAGTAGATCTATCTCACAGTTGACTGGGAGAACTGTGTTAGCATTTGAGATATGGAGATAACAACTTCCTATTGCTGTACAATTTCTGCTTCCACATCAGATATGTCACGCAACTTTGTCTTATCAAAGGGGTCAGCTGAAACTACTTTCCAAATATTCTTTTCTGCTTTCTCTACTGCAGTGAGAATCTCTATACTTGCATCTGCACTAGTTGCTCTAACAGTTCACTTCTTCCATTTCCTTAGAAGAAGCATCATGATTTAAAACAAAAGAAACCCTGCAGTTTTCAACATCTTTCAATGATGAATTGAATTAACTCATCCATTTTACATTTAGAGGAAATATTTTACATGCTACAACAGGGACTTAAAAGTTTAAGTTTCAGTGTTACAGACTACACTTTGCCCCTAATTCATTAGTATAGTAACCCCCTGTCTGATGAGAAAGTCTTAATATTTCTTTATATGGTAATCCTCAGTGTTTAGTCAACACTTTAAGAACTCTGGGATGTTTTAATATATCTATTATGTCTAACTATTACTTTAAAACAAGTATCTGAAACACACATGATGACTCTACTAAGAAATTCACACAATACTTTTCACTGGTGTCTACAGAAAACAGATAACATACAAAACAGTTGTCTGTAAACAGCGAGAGGATGTAGCATGCTCAGCGCTGTGCAGCAGCTGCCTTTCACAACAGATGCGCCACAGCATGCCATTCCTCACTGAAATTCCACCCTCTTGCAGACCTCCTTCTGGCAAGGGTCCTGAAGCAAAGGGCCGTCTTTGAAGGCCCTTTATAAGATAATTACATGAAAATCCCTGCAAATTCTGAGTTACTTGAATTTCTTTTAAAATTGAAAACAACTAATTTTGCAGCAACCATTTGTCTCTTCACAGATATCTTGCTTTATTTCAATAGAAGCTACTTGTTTTTACAGAAGTCCACATGGCTGTCGAACTCCAAAATCTCTGTGAGAAGCTCCCCAAAATTGTTTATTTGAAAATGCTTTACTACCAAGTATAGCCATTCATTCATTCTCTTCAGAACGTCAGTTCCCAGTGTATCCATACAATTGTCTAGACTGTAGAGGTATCATTAACCTTTTCATTAGAAGTAAAACTAATGACCCAAAATCCCTGCAGTAGCAGTTCTTCCACCAAGGTCTTCAAGATTGGTTTCACCAATGTTGGAGCATCACTAACTTCAGGAAAGCTCCTAATTTACATCACACTAAGCATCAGTGAAGTACTGTGAATAATTTATTCTCTCTGAAGGGCTGCATTTGTGAACTTGCATGTGGTATTGACACTTACGCTTATAGATGGGTAACTGAGCCAGCAGGGAAAAAACTACTCAAGTACTTTGGAGAGAACTTTGCAGTGCATTGTCAGAGCACCTCCATCATGCTGTTTGGGTGGGGTAGGCGGAAAGGACTTTGGTGAGTTACAAGGACTCCTACATTCACCTTCTGAATGGTGGCAAAGGGTTTTGCCCAGTCTATTTAACAACAGCCCAAGAGCCCACAGCTAGGCAGCCATAGGCGCCTGTAAGCCAGAGCTCCTACTGAGGGACATCAGCAACACCAAGGCTGCAGCCCCCAAAGCCCAGGCAGCCTCTGGAGGCAGGGTGGCAGCCGCAGCCTGCAACGAACCACCGAGGTGCACACAGCAAGTCTCCGCCACCCTCCTGGTAGGATAAAAGGGACCCGAGTGCCTCATTTGTGGTTCCCCCTGGCCGAGCACCACTAGTAGGAGACACACCCCACCGCTCACCAGCAGGCGCGCGTCTCCCGGCAGGCAGGAGACCCAGGCGGGAGGCGGGCAGCCCCTCACAGAGGACGAGGCGGGAGCAAGGCCCCTCCCGCCCCCTGAGGCGGCGGGCGATAACGGCCGCTCCCCGCCGCGGGGCCCGCGCGACGCCCAACCGCCTCGGCCGCGCGGCCCCTCCCTCCCGCGGCTGCCTCCGCCGGCGCGCGCCTCCCCGCCANTCGGCGGCGGGGGGCCGGGGCGGCCAGCGGGCCGCGGCGTGGCAGGTGGGTGCGTGCGTGGGAGATCCGGGCGGGCCCAATCCCCTCAGCCTCGGAGCGTGCCCTCCCTCAGAGGGGCGCTCCCTCGCCCCCGTCCGCGGGCAGGAGGGAGGCTCTGAGGCGGGGGTGCGCGGAGCGGGGCGGCCGCGGGGGTGGGGGAAGCAGCGACGCCCCCGCTCCCAGGGGCTCCGCGCAGCTTTCCCCCGCGGGGCACCGGCCTGGCTGGGTGCTGACCCGGGAGTGCTGGGCGCCCGCAGCCCCGCCGTGCGCCTGGCACCGACCCGCTCTGCCTTCCCGTGGGGACGGCGGGGGAGATGATGGGAGTGAGCCTCCGCGGATAAGCGCAGGCTCCGGTGGGGGTGGGGGGGAGCGCTCCGCTGGATCCCTTCCCCTCCGAGATGGCTCCAGCTCCGCCGCTCGCTAACCGGCCCCTCCGCCCCGGGGTGTCCCGCGGTGGGTACGAAGGGCTCCGCGCAGCGCAAGAGGGTCGCAGCCGATGTCGCTGGGTTTTGCAGATCTCGGCAGCCCTGGAGTAACTCCTCCGCGCTCCGGGGTGCGGCGAACAAAAAGCCCTTGAAAGCCGGGCTTTCTTGTTCACAGGCTCTTCTCCTGTCTGCTGCATGAACACGTTGCTGTTCGCTTCAAGCAATTTTGGGGCTGGAGTTGAGGTAACAGGAGCTAGTAACTTTTTCTCTTGGCTGGTAAGAGGTTGAAAAGCCACAATTACGGTTCTGTTGAAAAGCCTTTGATTGTTTGACTTCCTTTCCTGGTGTCTCTCTCCATTGATCTGACCTTGGACTGAAAGCTTTACCTGATATTCATTAAAAAAATCGTGATACTTCCTACGTATTTACCGCCTTTGTACTTACAACTACTTTAAATGAATGCTTTTATCAAATTAACGAAGGGGTCCGGTAGCATTTAGTATACGCAAAAGTGGCAAATTGATTCAATCTGTAGGTAGGTTTGTTAACTACTGCATAATCTCTTTCAAGCACACCTTCACCATCACACGTAAAACAAGTTGGGTGTATTAACTGGAAGCTTTTTACCATATAAGCAAAGAGGGTTTTCTTTAGAAATAGAACTAAACGTCTTTATTAGTTCAGTAATAAGATGTTTAAATTGTTAGTTAAGGAGGCAGTAAATTACTTTTTCTCAGTTTCCACAACTTGCAGTTGCAATCCTAATAAAAGAGAATGCTGAGAATGAATGCATTGCGTGCTATCCAAAACCACGCTGTCCAAAACCACTAAAGGGTGGCGGGATAAATGTAACACATTAGTATTGCACTGTTTCAGTGGTTACTGTATTAACCAGCCCAATGCTTTATAATTTACGATTCTTAAAAATTACTTTGAAAAAGAACTATTAGTATACTTTGGTGTAAATGAAATATGAATCTAATATTGGCATTCTCATTTTGTTGTATTACTTATTCACATCTCTAAGTACAAATGTTTACAAATGCAGCTTTATGCTGAGGTTTCATCTAGCAAACTAGTGTCTCCTAGAAGTTGAGATGAGTGAGATGGATTAAAAAGGAGGAGTAACATTTTTTTACCACAGTTTTGATGTTGAAGCACAGAATTATTCATTATAAACAGTCTCATCAACTTCAATGGGATTAGGAGTTCTTGTGTGAATCACAGGTTCTGATCCTGTAAAAAGCTTTGTTGAAGTGTAGGAAAAATGTCACTACATTGCACCTTTGTTATGATATGTCACTCTAGTTGCTAATTAATGATAGTCTGGATATGTTGAAGAACATGGATGATAACTATTTTACATAATTTTACTAGTCTGGATTTGGAACAATGTTTCGAAGTAGCAAAACCAGGGATGAATGACGTAGTTCATTCTTAAGTTCTGCTGATTATACTCTTTTTGAGACACTGGGGTATAATGCATTTTGTAAATGCTGTATATTATAGTGAAGACACTGTAGAGATGCTTCTTTGGGGTGTTAAATTATTATCACCATTATTCCTGTAAAGTCAGGTATTTCGGCTACCATAACTCAAAGCATGGGATACTCAGAAGGAGCACAAATATTTCCTGGCTATGTGTAAATCTCCTTTCTGTCCTCCCTCAGCCCCTAAAATACATATAAATGTTTTCTATTACCAGCAGTGTTCCAACTTTAATCTGCTATCTCTGTCTTTACAACTCTAGAAATAAATTCATAGCTGCCTAATTTTGTACAATTTCATGTATGGTAGCTTCTGAAAAATACGTATTTCTTCAACACAATATTTAATGTGATGAATGCTATTTAGCTGACAGTATTATTTAAATTTTCTTTCCCACATGGGCCTTTTCAGGGCAGTTGGAGCAAGTGTGGTCAGACAAGACCTCATTTACTTCACAAAGGGGAAGAGTACAAGGGTTGTAGGCAAGGTGTGAAGGGAAGGTGTTCTACAAGTATGAGACAGAATAACTATGTGTAGTTCTGTAGTGGAAGTTCATGTCCCTAACTTTTCCCCTTTGTCTTTATCATTGCAGCAGCCTAAGTACTTTCCCTTCTCTTGTTTCTTGCCCGTGGGGCACTGACTCTGCTAAAGCCATCTGCCACTCCTTGTCATTTTATTGCACGCAGTTGACAGCTGCAGGTGGGAAACAGAGTGGTTAGAAGGGAGCTGAGATCTTATTTGTTGGATATTAGAGACCTCTGTTGGCAAGATAAGGTGATTATATTTTCCCTCTCTCTTATCCAGAACTTCTCAGAGTACTCTTTGCCAGAGTTATAGAGAACCTGAAAAGTGGTCGTCAAGTATGAATGTCAAATCAAATATGGGAAACTTATAAGATCTAGGAAAGCTAAGTGAATTCGAAGTTGGGACCCTTCATCCCTTCAGAAATTTCCCTTGGAAGATGGATGATATCGACTTCAAATTTCGATGCTTATATGTATGAGAAACGTGTTAGTAGGCCTTAATTTAATCATGCTTCCTCGGGTCTTGAAGTGATATGTTGTTTGTTGTNTGACGGAAGAAATATTTTCCTGACAGATTGACTTTGAAATAGAATGATGACTACAGCTCAGGAGAGCAAGTAAAAGTAGGAGTAAATTTTGGAGGACAGTGGATTCTAGGACCCTGGAAGGTCGGAAGTTCTTACTTCAACAATATATTTATTACATGTTCTTTATTTATTGTTTGACATTGCCCTCTTTATACATATGCATACTAGGGCCCACACAACCTTAAAACTATGCAATCGCATTTCTTAATGGAAGTTCTGTATCTTTTGAGTTCAGTACATTGCCAATGATGATTGCTTTTCCCTGAGTAATTTGGGCAAGCGTATTACTGTTAACCTAAAAAGATGCATTTGGAATGATTTACTGACCTCAAAAATATGTGTCTGCAGTTTTCTTTCATTTAATAAAAATGAGGTTGACAGAACTCAGCATTGTAAATATCAGTATCCAAATAAGAACAAAGAATGTTTAAATGTATTGAACTTCTATTTGGTCTATTTGCCTCTATTTTAGAGGGAAAAAATTCTTCAAGTTACTTCTTACTTGAATGCATATGAGGTGAATGGCTTGTCTCCAACAGACATCAGTGTAATGCCACTTGATATCAAGACAGAACAAATTTGCCCAATGGCAACCTATTATTAAGTGCTGCAGTGTCTGCTTTTTAAGCAGGGCTTTTAACCAAACTGGAGACAGAAACAGGAAACAAGCAGCTGGCACGGTTACGTCTCCTTTGGGACTTGCTTTCAATACAACGAGTTATTAATGTGCCTTAACCATTTGCATTATTTTTATCAAAATGTTGTCATGAAAAGAAACCTTTTATTTTTTTGTACTCTTAACAGAGGTTTTTTATTGTACATCAGTTAATTTCTTTCTCATACGTTATAGCCAGTATATAGCCTTTGAGGGTTTTCTTGGTAGGAACTGGGACAATAAGTACAATGATTGCATGATACAATACCACAGGCATTCATACGTGTCTACTGAAATGATTTGAACATGTTTTGGTGCTACTAAGTGCACTGAAGTTTAAGGCCCATAGACCTGCAAGCTTATTTTGGAAGATCTGATGATTATAAAAGACAAATTGCCTAGAAGATATCTTGTGTTACATCATAGACCTAAAGCCATGAGATTGCATCTTACAGACAATGATCAGTCTACAAATTTGAAGCCCAGTAAAATGTGTAGATGAGTTGGAAAAGTCCGTGATAGTTTGATGCCAGTTCTGAATGACTTGATTTTGGAAATTTACTCTGGGTTTTGGAACTCCTGATGTTTGAAGGTGTTGGATTTGGCAAGAGTGTTATAAAGGCAGCAGATTTTCTTTTAAATAGAAAATATTTCACAGGTGCAATAAAATTTCCACACCTAAGTCAACAAAATGTGTTTTAATACAGCATGCTCCTCCGTGTGCTTTCTGTGTTCTAAAAATCTTTGAGGTACGTTTTAGAAGACCATCGTGTAACAGATATGGCAACTCCAAAAGCTGAGATATGAGCTGTCAGCATCACTAGCAACATTTTTAATACTGCTTCTTATTCTGTACTACCTTCTGTTAAGAACTGGCATTTGTTTTTGAATCCAGTTGTAACTGCAGAATATTACACACATAAAAATACATCGTTAGCTTTGTTTCAATATTGATTTTAATAAATTGTTTATATGCTAACTAACTTTTTTACAATATTAATTCTTCAGGTTATTGCATATTGGAAAAAATGTATAGGATGAATGCGGCTTCATTACATAAAGCTAATATAGTTTTATTGCAATAAGATGGCAAGTACTGAATATGCTGGCCAGTTAATCAGGCTGTTATTAATTTTCATTATTTTTCCATACTTCAGGTGACCTGCTCAGAAAAATACAGACTGTTTAGATTATGCCACAGCTCCATATTTTAGATCATTAGGCTTAGTACAGCTCACCAATATTGTTTGTATTGATAATTCTATATGAAATGACATAAAAATATACAATTATTATGATATTCAATTTCTTTTTTGATATGTTACACCTCTATTTTCACAAGCAAAAGTAAATCTTAAAATTTAAAATAAAAAATACGTTTAAACTTATGAAGAATCCTATTTTTAAAATTTTGGTACTATTATATAGGTGGTGATAATTACATTAGAACTGTGCTATGTTCTATTTCTTTAACAATAATATTATTAAGGAATTTAATGGCTATAAATTGTTATGACTTAGAACATGACATTCAGTTCTAAGCAAAGCAATTACATTTAGTTTTATTTCACTTGCACGCTTATGTAAAGTTTTGCATCCTATAGCAATTAAGAAAGCATATAAAATATTTATTTTATTCCACTTAATACCATTATATGAAATCAAGAAGTCAATGGGGATTTTTCTCCCAAAGCCCTTTAATTTCAGCATGATTCTTTGAAGTCATATTTAATCAGTTTGTATCATGGTGCTTTTAGACCTTTAGCTTTATTGTTTTGTCTTCTCTGAATCAAATGAAGTCAAATTTGTTTTACAGAACTACTTTTCTGTCATATTGCATAGAGAGGTGTTTATTGTATTACTATTCTTTGTTCTTTTTTAAATCTTTTAATTAAACACTACTGCTCTTGAATTTCTGTAGCATTCCAAATGTATAAAAATTGAACAGCAGCAATCTGAAGTCTTTCCTGATACCTTTTTTTCCAAGGTTACTGAGGTGCAAAGTCTCACAATTTGTCTTCTGTCTAATCTGTTTTTACTTAGCAGCTCTTCAGTTACTAATCAGCTAGAAGGTGTATTTATTAATGGTGTGTGTTTTTTATCCATCTTGTTTCTTTCCAAACATAGATAAGAAACATTTCTTTATACTTCTGGGTTCCCTTAACAGTATTTTTACTGTCTCTGTCCACTGTTTCATCTTTGCTATTCTAGAAATTGTTTTGATCCTATATACTTTTGTTATTATACATGTAATTTTCTTTGCAGCATTAGCACTGTCAGCTTCTTGTGCCAACTTTGTGCCCTTAATAACTTTTGAAGTTTGTTGACTCTTCCATTTTTCCATTTGTTCTACAGTACTTTTTACATCAAACTGTTGTATTTGGGTCATCCAGAATTCTTTGAGATTTCCCATTTCATGTTTCTTAGCTTTCCTTTTTTTTTTTTTTTTTTCCCTCCTCAGACTGAAAAAAACCCAAGCTCTGTCAAATACTGTATTGGTGTGTCTTTGTATTACTTGATGGTATTACTTTTTTACCCATGTTGACATTCATGTAATCTGGTAATTGTCATTGGCCCATAGACCATTGCCATCACTAAGTGAGAAATAACCATAAAAATGTAATCTTGGCTTTCCTGTAGAGTGCTAACTGACACACCTCTTTGCCTCTTCTGTTCTTCCTAGCAGACTTTAGCTCTTTTTACACTTCAAAATACAGTTTATCTTAAAAGATATCAATAGTGCCACTGGAGTATACTTTCTTATTGACTAGAATTTGTTAATTAGGATATTAATGCAGTAAAATGTGAACTTGTGTGTTAATTATAGTTTATGCTTATTCTGGTTACATATTTTTTGAAGTGTATTATGCTTGTTATAGTTCCATATTGTAAAGCATTTTGCAACTGTTCTTAATCTTTTTCTATACTATTTTCCTTACGTTTTGGGTTCCATCCTTTCATTTGTCAGTGTCTTCTACTCTTAAATGATAAAAATTACTTATCTTTACTTTTAAAACAGCATAATTTAGCATCAGTCCTTAGGCTATAAAGTAGGCCAAAACCATTTTAAACATTATTTTTCACATCTGGCTGAAAGCAATGACATTATATTACAGTCATATAAGGTATGCAAATTAAGATAAAATTCAAATAGCATGTTATGTAGGCTGGATTTATTTATTCTTTTCTGGTTATTGTTCCTATATAGTTTGGATTTCTGAACTAAAAGTTACACTTGTATTACCAGGTAACTGACAAATCCAAAAAGTAAGGAACTGGAAATTAACACAAAGACCCAAATAAACAAAAGGAGAAGAAGCAAAGAAAAAATGTTTTGTTGGCCAAACACAATATTCTTAATGACTGGGGGTGCAATTCATTGATTTAATAATCCATAAAGCCTAACCCCAAATTAGAACTTCCTTTCCATGAGGGTTTCAAATAGTTCCCCTTCATTTTTTTATCATTTGTTTGTTACCACTTCTTAAAAAATAACTAAGCAAGAATTTATCGACTGTTCTTTCCTCTTTTTCTGCTATTACGATAAAAATTGTCTGAGGTAGGATGTGATTTGGTTATGCTGTTTGAAATGTGTTCTATAATAGTCTTTGCCTACCAGATCATAAACAATCATGTTAATACAT
The DNA here is from genome assembly GCA_008711295.1 of Anarhynchus alexandrinus. Classification (NCBI taxonomy): domain Eukaryota; kingdom Metazoa; phylum Chordata; class Aves; order Charadriiformes; family Charadriidae; genus Anarhynchus; species Anarhynchus alexandrinus. The sequence continues at coordinate 3,752,216 of VUYV01000034.1, read as the reverse complement.
CTTAAGAAGTTAGTATTCCTTAGGTAAGTGACAGCAACAGATCCTGTGTGTGCCTCTAGTTCAGAATGAGGTAGAAGAGGTTAACCACTAGGCAAACCCATTCTGCACCACATTGCAACATAAAAGGAACATTCTCATGGTCAGCTATGTCTTGGCCGATATGTGGCATATTTGAAAAAATTGGTTTTTGTCTGTTAATCAGGTACTTAGTTGAGCATCTAACAGGCAAGCAAGATATGTTAGGGATGTTAGAAGATGTGAGATTTACAAATGTTGATCTCTAATCTAGACTGATAGCAGTCTCTTTTTTGAGAATTAAGGCTATAGAAACTTTGTGTATATTGCCTTTTCATTTAAAAAAGAACATGATTTTTAAAGTGTATGTGTGCTGTTTAGCTTGCAGGAATCCGTCTGACATATTTTAATGGCATTAACTGATACATATTTTGACACGCTGAATGACATAAAGTACTATGGACATATTACTTTTGCAATTTAAACAACATTGTGAAATATAATGATTTTGTCTTTTTTCCTTTATTTTTTTCTAGGGAGAAAGGTTTAATTTTAAGAAATGGATGCTAAAGGATTACAAGGAGAAGATAAACTGAAGATGCTTGAACAGTGAAAAAACTGTATTGGACATAGGAATGGTGTCTTTTGTGTTACGCATTACTGCTAACACTAAAAGTCTTAAGCACACATGCGCAGACAATCATACTCATTTTATCAATTTAAAAATGAGCTTGGTCAACTGATTTGTATAATTTCTCGCTACTCCTCACATGCAATTACAAAATTTTACCTTCTGAGCCTCTCCATGGAAGAAGGACAGAAAATATAGGTGAATATAGTGGTGTAAAGGTGATACTGCTTCACTGTAGAGAGATGCCAGGAATTCTAGGCAATTTGCAGTGGCTGCCTCTTAGTACAGTATGCTAATATATATAGTTCAGGAGTTTGGAGTATTCAGTTTATCCACAGAACATAGCATAGCACACAATTACATTGCCTACTAAGCATATTTCAACTCTGGCTTGCAGAGACAAGCTCTAGAACTAAGGGTAATTAACGCTTCATAGCTATCAGAAAGGCTTTGGTCTTTCTGAAGAGAGTAATACACAAAGTAAGAATTTAGTAGCAGTTGGGGAGAGCACTTTCTGTGATGGAAGTCTGTATGTAGGCATTTAATTTAAAATTCTATTGTGGGATCTCACAGGGTTTGCTAATGTTCCTGGGTAGGATGCCAGTGATTATACTGAGAGTTTGCATGGCTGATATTACTGCTTATGGTATTTCTCATAACCTTAGTTTCTGGTTTGGTCAGATAATGTACTTACATGCCTTTGAAGGCAGACATTGGATTCTCTCATTGGGCCCATTAAATGTAAAGTGACAGTGAAATTTAGAATAAATGGTATTCATATAGGTTTGGGGTGCTTTTTAAGTTTCCAGCAGGTTTGACTGACCTTTTAAAAATCTCTAAATATTTATGTTTAAAGGAATGTATTTTAGTTAATTTAGTCAATTGTAATAGCATCATTAAAAAAACTTTAAAAATCACAAATAAATGAAACACACAATATAACGTAATGTGACGTATCTTACTGTCATGAAAATTGTAGCTTTAGTAAATGGTCATGTGCATTTTTCATAATGTTGGGTAAGGTGAGGAACTTAAACTCATGTTCAAACAATTAAGTGTTTTGACATTACACAAGTGCCAAATATCAAGCAGGTCTTCTAAAAAGTGTAAAATTACTGCAAGTCACTGAGTACTGAGAACTTTTAAAATTCAGGCCACTTAGCTATCTTTGGAGTTAGATTATTAACTTTCATTGACATATTTAAAGTTTTTTATAATGCAGAAAATTATTTTTAAGATAGAAACATGAATTTATTCCTCAGATTTAGAGTTCATATACATTATATGTTAATCACAGATTAATTATATTTTAGTNTTTTTTTTTTTTTTTTTTTTTAAGCTAAGTAGGGTAATTTGTGAGACTGGAGATTGCAGAGAGCAGGAATTTAGGGACCACGCCGGAAACTGTATCCTCTGCAAACAGTGTGGACCTGGAATGGAACTCTCAAAGGTAAGCAAATCATGCTTTCTTGAAGTTACTTTGTTTCCAATAAGTGCATTTACATATGTGGTTAAAACAATAGATATCTGTATCTATATGGAAATACCTTTTTATGATTTCAGTGTTTGAACCTTTTACAATTTTTCACATATCGTGTTTTCTGGTTCTCTTTATGTAAAATTCTTAGTTCAGAAAGTGGTGATGCTATTAATAAAGTAGGCAGTACCATTAGAGGATCTGGGTATGGGCTCTCAAATTAAAATGATTTTTTACAAGGTGAGTTAGTGCTACAAAAGGGGAAAAAAATACAGAGAATTAAGACTGAATAACCTCATTTCAAACTAGTGATTGGTACAGACCACTGAAATGGGGGGTGCTTGACTTTTACAGTGCCTACTTTCAGAATCAGTTCTGGATTTTAGGTGAAACTGCCGCTATAGGCAATGTTTAAATGTTTTCTCTACAACAACTTGTTTTAGCACAATGGTTTATAATAAAAATAAGGGCATAAGCACATAAATACAGAATAGGATTCAAGTGAGAACAGAGATATTTCCTTAGAACAGCTGGGAGATAGGTGATTGGTCTGTTTTCACTAGCTCAGTGGTTTGGAGCACTTTGTGTTGGGGATCTAGATTGAAGTGGGGCTCGATTTCTTTGTTTTACAACTTACTGAAAATTCTATAAACCTAGTCCATATCTTATGCCATGTAAAGTAATTGAGAAGGTTGAGGCCAGAAGAATACATGGTAACATGTAGAAAGCACATAAAAGTCCTTGTTAATATCATGGAGAAGGAAGGATTGTTATTGTGAGCCTTATGTAATTTTTTTTTCTTTTAGAACTGCATCTGTTCCAAAAGAAAATCCCCATAATAGTTTCAGGAATAGCAAGTTCTTTTAGGAGTGCAGAAGTGAATCAATGGAGGTGAATGGTGACTGTGAGGATATGGACTGGGATTCAGTAGAACTAGGAAGTTAACTTGGCAACACTTACAGCAAAATTCCAAATCTGAACGCAAGTCACGAGTGTGATCTTAGTTGCTTTCAGCAGAGACAAAGTAGGTGCTCTGTATAACCAAGAACAGATAACAATAAAGGAAAATATAGCTGAAACTAGAGGGAGGGATGTGGTGGGATTCATTAACTTGATCACTGGAGATGAGAGAGATAACAGAATGAGTTAAGAGGCGTGGGGAGACTGGATGTTTTGGGGGAGCAGGTGTCATGCTAGAGGTAAGAAGATTGTCAGGCAAAAAAGAGAGGGTGCAAGCTGGTATCATGAAGGGTGAGAAGACTTGTCAAGTCTCATGCATAAGATTCATTCTTCAATGTCCAGCTACTATACCTACGTCTTGCCATTGTTAAGAGTGTGAAACTGTGTCCCAGGCATATCTGTGCAGTCTGATGGATACCTGATAGGTAGGGCCATAAAGCAAAAGAGAAGTAACTGCCCTGCCCAGTGCCTTTTTATATTGAAGGGCAAACTCTGTTTTGTAGTCTTACTGATAGTGTAAAAAGGATGATAAAGGTGGAATTTAAGGTATTATTTAGGAGGAGTGAAATCTAATTTTCAGGGTTGCTTTTGTAGGCAAGTATGTTATGCAGGAATTTGAAATGTTATTTTTGAAAAATTTTTAACAGGAAGCATTACTAAGTCTGGTGCATATGTGTGTTTAAACAACAGGGAAAAAAAGAAGCTTTCAGTTTGTGGCTTTGTATTTCTTACTATATTCAGCTCTGAAAAAAGCAGAAGTATTGTGGTTTGTGGGTAGTTTGAAGAGATTTACTGAAATTGAGTGGCACATTTTCCCTATCTCTCCACCCCCTGTAGCTAGTGTTCAGTGCATTAACAGAAATACTTGAATTTTACACTTTAGTGAGGATTGCTTTCTATGTTAGGCAGTATTAGTTAAGGTTTAGTCATACAAACAGTACTGTTAAATAGAGATTTGAAGATGACTAATAGTATGGATGTGGTTTTGTTTGGATTTTTTTTTTTCAGATTGGCCTTAAATTTGAGGACTGAAAGGTTCTGGGGGGGGGTGTTCTAATTTATAAAGGCACTTGTAAATATGGCACTTCATAACAGTGGTCCTACTAAAGCAGTATTATGTGCATTGATACAGCATACTTACCTAGTTGGCAAATAAAAAACAAAAGTGTAGAAACTAATGCCTTCAGTACTTAAAGTTTTATTTCAATTTAATAAAGAAATGCTAAACTAAAATAGGAAGGTCATAACTTGAATAGTGTACTATTGCAAACTATGTTTTTACTTTCACTATTTTTGTTTAAACTCTGATAGTCCTGATTCTTAGGACTACTTTTTCTGAAAATATGAATGCTTAATTAATTTCAATGTGTAAGCAATTACTTCTCCTAGACATGAATAGGCTTTCAAATACTTTTTTTTTTTTTTTTTGCTGCTACACTAGAACTGAAATAACTAAACAGCTTTTGCTCAAACCTAAATGTGAGAGGAAGCATAATTTCCTTTATAAATAGAGGTACAATTTTCTGTGAATCATAGTGAAGGATGTGATGCTGTGACTGTTACTGAAATGCAATTGAGAGTAGTCATGCTGAACTACAGCTTGAAGTGACAAAGTATGTTAAGTCAAAGGTCAGAACGCAAAGGGAAAAGGGATTTAATGATATACTTGAAGTAATTTGCAGCACAGGGGGAGTCTTGTTTGCTTGGGTTTTCTTACATGTGAGAAAGAAGTGATATAATTATGCTGTAGTTTAATAACAGTTTCTTAATAACATAATATTTCTGTTTTCCTATCAAATATTTAGTGCTTATGGATAAAACAAGATATACTGCTGGATGTGTGAGCATGACTGTATGTTTAAGTATATAGTAAAATACAATGTTATCAGTGGATTTTTTGCTTTGGTCCCCATCCCTCCCGCCACGTGTTTTAAGCAATTGACTGACAGGTTTCTTTTTTACCTCAGTAAGAAAAAACCTCAGCCTATATTGTTGAATACAAAAAGCCAGCTGTTGGGTCATGCAGCACTGGACCATGTGAACAGTTGACATAAACATAGGTCCCTATTTCCTTCCCTTGAAACTCAGTTCAGGTAGAACTTCTACTGCTGAGTAAGCTGAGGCAGACAGGTCCAGTGTCAAGAACTGTAGAGCCATCACTTAGAATCATAGAATGGTTTAGGTTGGAAAGGACCTTGAAGATCATCGAGTTCCAACCCCCCTGCCATGGGCAGGGACACCTCCCACTAGACCAGGCTGCCCAAGGCCACGTCCAGCCTGGCCTTGAACGCCTCCAGGGATGGGGCCTCAACAACCTCTCTGGGCAACCTGTTCCAGTGCCTTACAACCCTCAAAGTCAAAAATTTCTTCCTAATGTTTAATCTAAACCTGCCCTCATCCAGTTTGAAGCCATTCCCCCTTGTCCTGTCACTACATGCCCTAGTGAAAAGTCCTTCCCCAGCTCTCCTGTAGGCCCCCTTTAGGTACTGGAAGGCCGCAATAAGATCTCCCCGGAGCCTTTTCTTCTCCAGGCTGAACAGCCCCAACTCTTTCAGCCTCTCCTCATAGGAGAGGTGCTCCAGCCCTCGGATCATCCTTGTGGCCCTCCTCTGGACACGTTCCAGCAGGTCCATGTCCTTCTTCTCTTGGGGACTCCAGAGCTGGATGCAGTACTCCAGGTGGGGGCCTCACGAGAGTGGAGTAGAGGGGCAGAATCACCTCCCTTGCCCTGATGGCCATACTTCTTTTGATGCAGCCCAGGATGCGGTTGGCCTTCTGGGCTGCGATCGCACATTGCTGGCTCATGTTGAGCTTCTCGTCGATCAGCACACCCAGGTCCTTCTCCTCAGTCCTGCTCTCCAGCCATTCCCCGCCCAACCTGTAATTGTGCTTGGGATTGCCCCGACCCAGATGTAGGACCTTGCACTTGGCCTTGTTGAACTGCATGAGGTTGGCTTGGGCCCACCTCTCCAGCCTGTCCAGGTCCCTCTGGATGGCATCCCTCCCCTCCAGCATGTCTACCTCGCCAAACAGCTTGGTATCATCGGCAAACTTGCTGAGGGTGCACTCGACCCCACTGTCCATGTCACCAACAAAGATGTTGAACAGTACAGGTCCCAGTACCGACCCGTGAGGAATGCCACTTGTCACTTGTCTCCACTTGGACATCAAGCCGTTGACTGCAACTCTTTGAGTGCCACTGTCCAGCCGGTTCTTTATCCACCGAGTGGTCCATTTGTCGAATCCATGTCCCTTCAATTTAGAGACCAGGATATCGTGTGGGACGGTGTACTTCACCGGTGATGGGACTTCACTCTTATTTATGAGAAACTACTCCATCTTAGTTACAATTGAAATCTGTGGATTTCTTTCTTGTCATTACTGACTAGACAAAGATAGGAACTGTGTTCCTTTCAAAAGCCAAGTAGAATTAGTAGGCTAAACACTATGAAAGGAAGACTGGAGGTCTCAAGATAAAAATTAAGATAAATACCGTGGTACAGATGGGTACTATGACTTAAATACATTGCCACTGAATTGATCAGCAACCAGTTTAGAGCATAAGTACACTTGTGCATGTGCTTTCTTCCTTTTGCCTTTGTTAAACTGAGTACATGATGTTACACAAATCAAACGAATATATATTGTTACATAATTGTGATAGCTGGGATTTTTTTTTTTAAACATCAATGGGAGTTTTATTGTGGGTTTATAAAACTCAGTCAAGTCAACAGCCATTAGTTGTCCCTACACTTAAGGGAAGACATGGTGGCACCTGAATATCCGACTTAAGAATCTTAACACAGGCTTCATAGGTGACTTAAGGTATGGTTAAAGCCCAATCAAATCAAGTCCTGTGTGACAGTTCAGTCTGTTCCTATGTCTTCAGATACACTCAGATATACCACAGACTTGCATCAACAGTGTGGATAAGTGTGCAGGGCAAAATACCACCTGTACAGAGTGGGTGTGTGCATATACATATGTATGTGTGTGTATATATATACGCACACTTATTTTTACAAATATTAACGAGTTATTTTTATGACCTTTGTTGCTATACTATGAGAGCATTTCATAATACCTTTTTAAGTCAGCAAAATCCTGTTGCCTTTTCTTGATTTATACATGAGACACTAGCACAGAAATCAACTTGCCCATGGTAATGCAGGAAGCTTTTATTGGAACAGAGTAGCCAGAGGCCACAGAGTGGAACAAGAGGATGGAGGCGTCACATGGACAAGACAAAGGGCAATGGGTACAAGTTTTACCAGGAGAGAGGTTTTATCTCTATATAAGACAGACATTTTTTACAGAGTGCTGGATCATGTCATCTCATCTCATTTTGGCTCCCTGTCCCATGAAAGGTTGGACCAGATGTTCTTTCAAGGTTCCTTCCGACCTTGGCTGTTCTGTGATTCTATGATGAGTGTTTAATTTTAGTTGCAAACTAGTGCTCAATCTATTGGATTGACCATCCTGTCTGCATAGATAAGCAACTTCGAACACCCTTTATTGCATGAAACAAACAAGCAAAAAAAACCCAACTAAAACCCCCACCCTTATTTCATGTAACTAGTTCCGAATCTAGGCTGTTCTTTTCATCTTTCCTTGTCGCAGTTTAGTGGGGCTCTTTTTTTTAACAATGTTTTTAAAGTAATTCTTTCTTCCTTGAAATAAAAAAAAAATAGTACACCCTCAACTTTTCCTTTCTGATTCACCGTCAACTGTTCTAACCGTAGTGCTGCAGATGTTGCATTAGCTTAGAACTAAAAACTGTTAGTCACTTTATAAAAAAATACAATCAACATAAGTACTATTAACATATTGCCATTATAAGAAAGCCAGCTTTGTTATTTTATCAACAATTTAGCATTGATGAGGGAGGGAGTGAAACCTGCTTTTCCTGTTTGTTTGTTTCTATTTTTTTTATTTAAAAAAAAAATCTCTATAGCCTTTTCTCATAAACATGTGTCCTTTGTAATGTTTGTGAAGCCTTTGAACCACTGAAATAGCTTGATTTTGAGCATATGGGGTTTTTGTTTGGGGTTGTTCTTTGGGTTTGTAGTTTGGTTGTTTTATTTTGATGTTTTGGTTTTTTAAGCAGTGTTTTCTCCTAGGGTGGGAGACTAAAATGATTGTATTGATTCAGAAGGAAGTGTTTGCTTCATGTGGCTCAACATTATTTTATTTCTCATTCATTTAGTAGGAAACAAAGCGTCACGGGGTTTTCATTCTTAAAGTGGCTTCAAGTTGCCAGTGTCTGAATAGTCATTGGTGTGGCTTCATAGTAAGAGCCTTTTTTGTCATATCTTACCAGTAATGTGTTTCTGTATAAATCAAACCTTATATATGATTCAAATTTATATAAATCACAATTAATGTAGAAAAAATAAACTGGGATAGTTTGGGTTTCAGTCTTTTTCTGAAAATGTTCCAGTGCAGAAACGAGAGTCCTTCCAGTCCTTTCACTGTAATTTGCCTTTTAAAAAAAAAAAACAAACAAAAACCCCAAAACAAAACAAAAAACCCAAAACAAAAAAAAACCAACCCACAACCTTTTGGTAGCTTCCATGTATTTTTTTATTTATATATGAAAAGGCAATCTGTATCTCAGCCTCATCAGGCTTATATTGCACCTCAGAACTTTACCTGCAATTCTGGATTGTTTTGTCAACAGATCACATCTGAGGTGGTAGTTCAGAAACATTGAAATGACAGTTTTGGCAATAGTAAGTTCTTTCCACAGTGTCCTACCTGTGCAGTTATACTGGCACAGTGTATTTTTAGGCTGTACTATGGAACAGATCACTGAACTGATCACTTTTAACCTGGATCAATCCTGTGGTCAGATTTACAGCTCAGCCTCGTGATCAGTTGTATCAGTACAGTTGAGGACAATGCATGACAAGGAAGAAAAAGCAGAGGTGGAAAGGAGAGAGTGCCTTAAGCCAGCAAAGCCACCAACTATGTGATGATAAATACTGTCACCAAGAGACCTCTGCTGTACAGAGAGCTTGTGGGACAGAGGGAGCTTGATGGTTGCGGGAGCAGGGCTATGTATCATAGGTTGCTTCCTTGCACCAGGTGTATGATAAAGGAAAAGGAGACCTGCATCTTGTCTCAGAAAAGGAATTGTGAATTAAACAGGAAGGTACTGTTTCTACTTCTGAATGTAACAGTCCTCGTACACAACGTGAAAGGCAGTGTGCTATGTCTGATGTGTTGTCCCAGTGAACTTGCTGAGAGCAGCTGCTGCCATGTTCAGCAGTCACTCTGTAACTTTTCAAAGCAAGAGAGCAGCTTGTGAGGAAGCCTGCCGTATCTCAGGTCGGGAGAGGCTAACATGTGTTTCTGGGTCAGTCTCCTGGAAGCTGGAGCACCTGCGTCAAATTTTAGTGAGCATGAAACTTTCCTGACACTAACTTTGCACTTTGCAACAGCAGCTAAATTTGACATTTGCAGCACACTGTTGCAGCGTGTCCTGCTCAGAGACTTCTGCTGATAGATACAGCAGACTACTGGATTCTAGATGAGGCTGATCCAAAGCCTAAGGTACTCTTGGAAGCTAAAACTGTGTGCTGTTTAACAAGGCCATATACTCAAAGATATTACTAAAAACTTCATTTCCCAGCGCCAGTGTAGTGCTGCAACCTGTTATGTGACCTGACATCAATTAAAAGTGTCTCAATGACTGGAAGGCTTTTTCTTGAGAATAACCAAATATTCTTGTAATCATCATGGCCTAAGTGGAACTTCTCTGTGCTTTACTATCTAGGGACTTACGTAGGTTGTGGATAATCAGTGGAACTAGAAACAAATTCTAAAATGTACTTGCAGATTACGATCTTAATAATGCCTGAAAGCATTTTTAAATGAAATTTGAGGTTATTTTAATTGAAAGAATGTTTAAAATCTAATTTACTGTTCATTTACTTTCTGCGTTGCATTCAACTTTTAGGGAAAAACCATACCACTTAACTCCATTACCCTTTATAGTCTGCTATACTTTTGGTCATTCTGTCTGAGTCAGTGTTTGTGTAGTATATACCGAAATAAAGTGTTAACACTGCCAAGGTAATACTTTACGAGGTGTCTGTATTATTGTATGCTTTTAATATTTTTAGCTTGAAACTAAGTTATGAGTTTAGTTAACTAGCTTGCTACAGATTTTTACGTGGCTTTGACCAGTCATCTCACTTGATACCTTAGTGAAACCCACTTCTGAACAAAGTTGTTCTGGGGATACATACATTAAAGGTAATGAGATATCACAATACTTTGATAGTGAAAGCTGCATAAATATCCTGAAAATAGAAGTGCATTTGAATTTTGAGGATTTTTTTTTAATTACTTTTAATGCAGTTTTCTAAATTAGTGTTTGGGTTTTCCTGGCTTGTACTTTATATCATTTGAGAGAGAAATTTTTTGTTAATGTTATCTGGTACCATTGATAGTAGCGTTGAAAAGGCAAAGTGGAAAGGGAATGGTGAACTAAGTGTTCTTCACAATAGGAGACATAAATATAGGATATATTTACCTGCTCTTTTTCTTTCTAGCACAAAAAATTTTAAAAAAAGTGGGTTTTTTAAATCTAGCTAATTGAGGTTACAAGTTTTATTTCTCTTTTCTGCAGTCCTGAGGTGAACTGCCACAGGAGATGAGCCCTCCTTTAAAAATATGAGTGGGAGGATAGAAGGGGTGAGGGGAGTTGGGAACTATTCAGATCTCATGAGACATAACTTGACAGCTTCATAAACAGAGCACTAAGAAAACTGGTGCACATCATTTTTGCACATGTACTGATAAAAGATGAACAGTCAATTTTTTGTATCTTTGCTGGACTGCTAAATTATAAAGTCCAAGATTTCAAAGGGTTTGAATCCATCGTCTAAATCATATCCTTCAGTTTGGGGAATGTGGTTAATTATGAGTACAGATCTGTTTGAAGTTCTGCCTGGTTTACAAGCTTAAATATTTATTTGCACCTGCCAGGCAGTTAACTACCTCAAATATTATGTGAACATAAAAAGCACATACATAAAGTTGTAGTTGTTATGGATTATATCTGCAGAATTTCTGGCAAGGACTTAGAAGCCATCTTTGAAAAGACTGGAGACTGTAAATTCCTTGGGCAGAAGATTTCTTTATATTGCATCCACCATTTTTATAGCTTTAAAGTAAACCATTCCATGTTACAAAGGACCACTAAGATGTGTCCATACATCCAACTATGGCAAAACAGATCTGATAGAGCAGAAACAATTTACTCAAGCTTTGGTAGTTTGGGCCAGTGAGTTGAAGGCATTTAATTCTAACTTTATTTCCTGGTGTTTGCTTGTTTTTAATCTGAAACTTCAAAGGTAGTCTGGTAAGGAAAACTTATAATTAAGTTAATTTAAGCCTTATATTTGAAAGTTTACTAGGACTTGGGAGGGACTGATTCCAAGTGATTTATCAAAAGATACAAATATACATGGTTTGACTGAGCTGTATAATATATCCTATAATATTACTATTTGGCTGATCTAAACAGAAAGAGTAAAGAGGAGGTATTTAGAAAGAATGTGTTGAGGAATAATGAGATTCAATGAAAAAATTTATTTAGACTTAGGAAGAGCAAAACCTCCTAACATATATTAGTCTAGTTCCAGTCCTTGGTGTTAATCATATAGCTTTGTATTCGGTCTTACAATTGCATAAATGAAATTGAGTGTAAAACTGAACACAGTAAGATATTTTTAGGTGACATAAAATAGAACTGCTAGAACCTCCATTGTTTTGACATTGATTCCTAGCAGAAACTGGTAGGTTTGAAATAAAATGGTAGAAAATGCTCTATGGCTGAAGTAAATGTAAAAAAGAAATGGAAACATGTTTACCCCCTTTTGCCCATCAGCTTTATTACTGTCAATATCTTGCAGGAGGAGTGTGCTGTACAGTGTATGAAACTGTAGTATGCTTGTTTTGTTGTTGCTAACTGCAATGATTTGTCTGACTGCTCCTTAATCGGAAAAATAGTCAATAGTAAGAAACTACGTTTCAGCTAAAAACCAAACCAAAAATTAAAACTTATTTTTTTAATTCCTGGGTATAGAGACAGAGGAAGAAAGCTGTTTTTAGTGTCCATTTGTAGTTGCTTTTTTAGAATTGTCTGTTTTCTGTGTACTTGAGTGCTTGTTCTTCAGAGGACAGTAAAGATACTCTTAACATAAGGGAAAATTGAAAATTCTTAGAATATCCAGTAAAATGCATCTGAAGTCATTTATTTTTACTTTATCATTGCAAATTAGAGGCACTATAAAATACATATTGGCCAAGTCTATCACAGAGCCTGTTCCATAGATGCTTTCTCAGTGCAAAACCTTGGAGAATCCTGAGTGCATTTCTAAGGTTCAAGGCTTTTTTAGTGCAGCAAATTTGCATAGGTGGGTGACTTTTTGGAAAAAGTTGTTTGTATGCATCAAACACGCATGCATTGTGGACAAAACTGGTGGAAACCTTCTCTTAAGTTGGCACAATTGAAGATTTCCTGTTGTTTTCCCACTGGGAAGATGCCTTATTCTTCCACTGAGACCACATACTGGAGGAGGTGGTCCCCACATTATGCCTTTCCCACCTACTCTCTTCCCAATAAGTCCTTTCCAGCAGTTTGTTGTATTCCTCTTGCCATTTTGCAATGCGTCACTAATGCATCAAATGTAACTTCAAAGTACTGCAAAAAAATTAATAGGATATTCAGATGAGAATAAGGCATAGCAACTCTTAGTACCCCGATAACTCTAAGAAATAGTGACATAAAAATGAAATAGATTGATAGTTCTTGATAATCTGTAGAATTCAGTCCCCAAACTATTACATATTGTTGGGTGAAGTGTTTCTCTTTGCAGCCTGTCAGTTGTATTGGGTGTCCTTTTGCAAAATGAATGGAAACAATGGCTTTAAACAGCTAAATTTGGGATAAATAACCAACCGTAACGATATTTCTTGTATAGTAAAATACCGTGCCTCCCTGTGATCCACAGAGCTATTAAACTTTTCCAACAGTTTAAGAACTGTTAGAACTGGAGCGGATTGAGTTTCTGAAATTCTGAGTGGCTAAGCAACGTTTCATGCCTAGCTGATGGTCATTAACCAGCTCTGTTTTATTTGGTAACAGAAATTCCAAGCCTTTGAAGATCAGTGCACTCTCTTCGGCAATTAACTTTGTTCACCTTAGCTATGAACCTTAATATCAAAGTGCTTCTTTGCTGTTTTTGTAACTGAGTAAGTGCCTTTATACTTCACTTGTCCCAGTTTCTGCACTTTCACATGACTGACCTAATTAAAAAACAGACAGCTCAATAATTCTACCATAAGCTAGTAATAATGAAACTGTGGGAGTCCTTGAAGCCCTTTATCATTCAAATGCACTGTGGTTTCATGAATAAAGTGGATGACTAAGTATTACTTATAGAAGTAAGGGAGATTATTAGCAGTGGAAGACACATTTGAACTTGCTGAAAGGATGGCTTTTGTCTCTAGAAAGACCTACTCTCTCAGTAATAATTGCACTAGGTCTTCATTTTATCCCAGCATTCTCTTCTTGTTCACGCTTTCAGTGACTGAATAGCTTGCTATTGCTTGTTAATCCCTACAGGAATGCGGCTTTGGATATGGGGAGGATGCACAGTGCATGACATGCAGACCAAACAGATTCAAGGAAGACTGGGGCTTTCAGAAGTGCAAGCCTTGTCTGGATTGTGCATTAGTTAACCGGTTTCAGAAGGCTAACTGTTCTGCCACCAGCAATGCACTATGTGGAGACTGTTTACCAGGGTAAGTCCATTTCTGAAGACGAGACTCGAACAAATTCAAAACTAATTTGCATTAGCATTTGCTTGTTCATGTTTTCTGGATAAATGTTTGTATCCTTTATGTATGTATGAAAGTCCTAGGTTCTATATTGGTCTTGCCAACAATTTACTGTATGATTTGAGCACATAATTTCAGAATTGCAGGCTTAATTATCACATCTATAAAAATGGCTTGATAATTACCTATGTGATCTATGAGAGTATTGTCTATACAGCTCCTGAGCAAAATACTTCAAAATATTGTTACTGGTGGCTTACTTCATTGTTATGAAGAATTAAACATTTGGAAATACACACAGTTACCTTCTTGAAGAATGATCATATTATTTGCTTGCTTTTTTTCATCTCCTTTGGTCAATACCTAATAATTATTATGCACGTATATTTTTAGGTCAAAAGTGTTGGTTGTGGTTTATGCTCCTGAATTTCCTTCACCATGTTGGTAAATCCATAGAGCGTGATTCTGCCTGAGACTCATAAATGGATCTGAAAGAATTGTTTTGGAACAAATTGTAACACTGTGGAGGCTCACTGAAACTGCTGTTTTAAATCAAGACCTGTGCTTAGTTTGTTGTCCAGTCATCCCAGATCTCTGTTGCTAATTTTTTCTGTTTATAGTATTAAGTGTTAAGATTTCCAAAAGGCTATTCTTTATATTGTGGCCAAGTTCTGCTGTTATAAATACCTGTCATGAATTTGTTAAAAGGCATTTCTGATGCTTTTTTGAACTATGGATTGGTAGTTTAATTGATAGGAGTAGGTTATGAGAACTGATTTGCAATTTTAACAGCCTTTGTATTTTCAGAGTATATATTTCAGAGATGCTTAGAAGTTCATACATTTATGTCTTCTACATATATATAAGCAATTTTATCTTATTTATTTTTATATACGTATTTTTAATACCAGCTGTCAAACGCCTGAAGACTGTTGAAGCTCCTATAGTTATTCCTCTCAAGCCAGAAATGAGGTCTTTTCATTTAAAAACACTTAGCAAAGCAATGGTAACTAATCTTAGTTTAAATCATGGTATAAGAAGGTGCAGCTCCAGGTGTTAGATCTTGCTCACAAGCACTTTTCATACTACCTGCATCCACATCGTGAATTGATTTATGCTCTTATTGCAGATTAATATATATGTGTATTGTAGGGCTTATTTGGCTGTCAGCAGGGAGATTTCCTTCTTGTGGTGTAAACAATATAAGCTAAATTTTGGAATTCGAGAAAGGAACAAAAAAGAAACCAGAATAAAACATGAATTAAGGGTAAATCTAAACTGGACCTGGGAATGCTTCTTAATGTTCTGGTCTAGAATGTATTCTAGATACATGTGTTGAGTACACGTTAAAATGAGAGCTGTTTCCACAACCTGCATTTTCCGGCAGCAAAGTTGGAAACATGAGGAGGGAAGGAATCATGGCTGGGGGAGTCACAAGTCATCTGATCTGGACGTTTTGGGGAACAGAACTGTGGAACACACCACCACTCGTACCTGTCATCACTTTAGATGCTGCCTAAGTGAATGGAGACTATAGCTAGCCAAACCAAATGGTTTAGCTAATGTTTTACCTCTCAGCAATCATATTTATTTCTGTTTTGCACGGGTTTCCAACATACCATTCCCTATTGTTCAGCTTCAAAACACTACAGTGAGCATGTCAGCTAAAAACAAATATTAACACACTTCTTTCAGAGTAAATGATCACAGTGGCCACTTCAGTCTTGCAGCCTATGAATCTATTTCTCTTCATGTTGTTAAAGCATGAGTTTCTTGAGCAGTTGGAAAGCTGTTTGCCTTAGCTGATACAGTCTTCATACTTTAATGGCATTTGCAGTGTTAGCAATTTAACAACGGTAGAGTTAGTACTTGTTATTTAATGTGCCACTACAGAAAACACTTAATTCGTATACTCATCTTGAACAGACCACAGCTGTTGACTCTAGCCTAGTACTCGTGACTGGTTGAAAGACAGACAGCCTACTTGATTAGGGAGCTGTTGAAGGTAAGTTCTTTAGAAGATGGCATACTGTCATACAAATTTGAAATATAGCACTCTAAAGTTCTGGTTTTTCATTTGGTGCTACTCTTGTTCCCTGGTTTAGGAATTTAGGCTTCTCCCTGTCACTGTAGTCAGTGAGCTTTTCAGCATAAGCTCAATAGTAAAGTTCTTGAAGGGTCTTCAGAATAAAATCTCTCCTTGAGTATGACAGCTGTTATTTTATTTTATTTTTTATGTTTTTGCATTAATTTCTTTAGGAATGAGTAGATGGCTGGTTAGTTTGCTTATAGAGTTTTATTTTATTGTTTTCCTGTTACTGCTTGTGGCCTCTCAGTGCTATTACTTATCTCAACCATCTGACTGATACTTCTGTTTGCAATATCCATTTTTTCATACCTTGAAATCTTTGCTATCTAGAATTTTTAAAGTATACATTTAAGTGAAATACAGAAACAAAGTGGAGAATTGGATCGTGTAGATTCGGACTCATGTGGTCACTTTGTTAATTTGCATTCATAGTCTGTGCACATTGTGATTTTGGTTGGTGGTGAAGATCTTCCTAGAGGAGAAGGAAGAGTCAGAGAGGGATTGTTGGTTTGTTAAAATATGGTTCTAAAAAGCCAATTTTACTGTTTTGCCATTCTATAAAATGATCAGAATAATCTTATTTTCTGAAGATTTTTTTCACACAGCATNTGCAGAAGTACATAAATGAACCAATTTATAAGTGATTTTTCCTTCTCTGAGCTAGAGGTTATCTTAGGGATTTTAACTAGAAAGCCTTGACGTCTGGTCCTTTATATACTGTTAGTGGTGATAATTACCTTGTAATATCTTGTTTCTTTTAGGAGAGTTATATAGATTAATTAGTTCATTTTTATATTTTAAATGTGTAAATAAACTTGCATAATATAAGTTCATCATACTTGTCTTGTTTGTTTTGTCCTATGCGGAAAACAGGGTATTGATTTCTGTCTGAAATCACCAGAATTGTTTATTTCTTATGTGAATTTAAGATTATAATGATATGCATTTGGACTAACAGATTTAGAATTTTTCCTCAAATTACTTTAGATCTGCTGCTGTACTATTAATTAACATCTACTGTACTTTTTTTAACTTTTATTTTCTTCTATTTCCTGATGGTTTGCATGGGGACACAGATAGACAAAAGTTTGCAGTTATAGAGGATTTTGTTAAAACGCCTCATTAATTTTGTGAGGAAAAATAACTGGGTTTGTTTAACTGTTTTTTAATTCCTTTATCTTCTAGATTTTACAGGAAGACTAAGCTTGGAGGCTTTCAAGACATGGAGTGTGTTCCTTGTGGTGATCCTCCTCCTCCCTATGAGCCTCACTGTAAGTGCCGTTTTCATCCTGTTGGAGTGGGATTAACTTCTTTGCTTCAGAATGTTTTCTGTTTTAACTTGAAATCTTGGCAAACAATGACAGTCACAGTTATGAAGAATTCTTTTAAAGGCTCGTTTTCTTGTTAGTTAGATTTTGTTACTACATTTCAGCAGGTCCATCACTATCATTGCAAGGTTCCCTCATATGACCAGTCCCTTGAGGATAAACATTCCTGTCGTACCACGTATTTAGGGAGTCTTAACTCCACTTCTGATGTTGTCATATTAATTTTAATTTCTGTTTTGTGTTAATGCCAAAAGAAAGACAGTCTCCTTAGACCCTCTGCCTAATATCTGGTAGGCCTCAGTGAGTATGGATTCTTTCCTGACACCCAAAAGGGGTAATTTGTTGATACCTTTGAAAATAACTTTCGTACTAAGGTTTAAGGTACTAAGGTACAGCAGGAGAGAACATTACAGATAAATGTCTTTATAGTACTATATACATGAAGAAGGAAATGAGTAATCAGTTTCTCTATTTGTTTTTGGCTAATGAGAGGATTAGAATCTCTTTAAAAGAAGAAAACCTCTTTATTCAGCAACAGAAGCCTTTTTACTACTTCTTCCAAGACTCTTGATGGTCTACTTCCCATTGTTTTTAATTCCATAAAAGGAGTGACTTATTCTTGTTTCATTTATTGCTGTCTGCTTTATAATATAAAAAATAAAATTGATTCAACATAATCTTCTGGAAAACCTTGGGGTGGCTTGTTTGCTTCTGTAACTGTGAAGTTATGTTTTGGGACATTTTTTCCCTTATTCCGAGCAGAAAAAATGTTTATAGAAAGAATGAATTGTCAAGTTCCTGAAATGCTTTTCATGCTGCTTTAATAAGCACACGCTGTTTCTTATGAACATTCTTTGTTTTTTAATTGTGCTAAATTACAATATAACCAAGTATATACTATTGTGCATGAAAATCATACTTTTAAAGTTTTATATCGTATTAAATTAAATGAAATAAGGATTCGTCAGCATTTCATATATTGCTTAGATAGTCATTTTTCAAATGAGCCAAATTTCCTTGTTTTGCTTCCATTCTAGTTTTAGTGTCTTTTGAGGAATAAACTTACAAAACCAGATTCTCAGGCAGTATCTTTAGTAGTAAAAGTTTTTATAAATGTGGCTTCCTGTCCGCTTCTCTTATGGTTTGAGAGAATTTCATTATATACCTTTGAACCGGAATAATTTAATTTTTGTTGAAGATGGCAACACTGAAAACTAGTCAATCAGATTTCCATAAAAAGAATAAGTCAAATAAGTTAGAATGTTTGCAGCAATAACTCCTGCCCATGTATAACGTAAGCGTAGAAAGTAAATTCAAAATTTTTCAGCTGTTTTTGTAGTGTAAACAAAGTAACATCTTGGAAGTGTTTAGAGAATGTATGTTCTTCATAGCAAACACTATGGGGTTTGATGCCAAGAATGAAATGCTGATCTTGACTTTCTGGAGGAAATCACTTCAAATTCAGTGAGTTACAGAAGGTATTTCTAGACAGAGTTTGAACCCAAACAGGCAATTGCATATGTACATTTATTTTAATCCCCCCAATTGGTCAAATTAAATATTATCCCCTTCATTTGTTTTTACTCTACAAAAAAAAGAAAGTTAGTGAAATCCAAAGTGCAGCAGTATTATTCTGATCTAGGATCTCTATTGCATAAATTCATTTTATGCAGTTTTTACTCTTTTCCTGTTTTTTCCTTCTAAGAAAGCATGCTATTCAAACATGAATTCTGTTCTCTGGCACTGTCGAAGACAGGGAAGAACAAGAAATTAGCTACCTTACATCTTTCCACTTTGACTGTAGTTAGTGGCTCATATGAGTATTTCCACCTTTTCCAGAATCACAAATTTTGATTTTTTTTAAAAGATGGTGAAAGAATGGTTACCAGGTCTTCTGAAATAGCTCATAATTGTTTAGTTTGTAGTGATTTGGTCTTTGTAATTGAGCCTAAGCTTGAATCCTAAATTGAACTGTTAGGAAGCTACTGCTAATTTTAAGGGGGCAACAGACAGCCCTATGGAGAAGAGCATTTTCTCTGGCGCAAGCTGCAATGGTAAATCCAGATTAGAGACTCTTTTGTTCCCTAATCTCATGGCCGTGACAAAACCTTTGACTAAATAACGTAAGTGTTAACAACTGCTTGTTTTTCATATTTCTGGTGGTAAGTTGTGAGAATTGACAAGTATTTCCAGCTTTTACAGAAGCAGTAATAAAAAGTTTGAAATCATTAAAATGTTCTTTATTTACATACTAGCCAACCATTAAAATCTTAAATAATGGAAACCCTACCATGAAGTATGATTACCATATGTCACTGGTTTTCAGAAGGCTTTTGTTTGGAATTTGTGTATTGATTCTTCAGGTCTGTAACGTAAGCTGTCTTGGTTTAGAAGAGTGTACATGCCTTCCTCAGAGCAGCCTAGGAAGTTATTCCTACGACAGTAGGTAAATGAACTGAAATCTGTTTGAGTTTTACTTCACATCAAATAGTTTTAAGACTAAGTCAAAAATATGATTCTACAAGGCAGTATAAGTAACGGTGTGTGAAAGCAAGCTTTTTCTAGCTAATGCTGAAAATGTTTGCTGTCTTTTTCAATAATTAATATATTTTGGTAGTTAAGAGGTTTAAGACTGCATTACTTAATGGTCTGTCTCCATTTAACTTTAGGTGTATGGGGCAAGTTCTCAATGATCAGAGAACTAAGTTCTTATTCTCTGCCTTTCTTATCCTTCTTTCTTTCCACTGTGAAACAGAAAGTCAAATATTAGTGCAGCTAACTCCTATATTACAGATTAAAAGGAAAAGTTTCAATGTCCTGTTTCAATGAATTAATTGTCCTGTGAGGTGTGTGGCAATCTTTTGTTTGCTTAAGAACATTACCATAAGGGCACAAAGGCTCACAGCCCCCTACCTGAACTAAAGGTTCATGTTAAAGCTGAGACATGGATGAAGTTCTTTCAGCACTAGTAGCAGTTGATTATTACCCGGTTAGCTATAAATCTAAATACTTGCTTTTATCTTCTTTCTTTCTGCAGACATTTTAAAACAGATCTGGTTTAAATATTTACTCATGAAAAAATGAGTTTGTGAATTGCTAGAGGCAAAGTTGAAAGGATTCTATAATGAACAAGTAAAGAGAGCATTAGAGGCCAGGAGAATTGCTATCACCTTTGTGTAAACTTTAAAGGGGACACAATGACTTATGTGTGTTTTTAGGATGTCAGAAAATTAAATACACAATGATATAGTTATATTTTAATTTGCTTAGTTCAGGTAAATAAACTGTAAATACCAATCCTATATATAGGGTCAGCATCTAAACATTAGATAAGAAATGAAAGCATGTTTTTAAAATTACTATTTATGTTCACTCTTTAAACTGAAGACATTTTTCTCACCTGAAGACATTTTTTTTCTCAACCGAATGACAGAAAAGGAGTCCTTTGAACTGGGAACTAGAGTGAAAACCCAATCAATCAAAGACAATTTCTGAAGTGGAAGGTAGCATAGACTGTCCCAAACTGATCTCTGTTCAGCAGAGAAACAGTGACGTAGATACGGTTCAATGATTCTTTTTTTTCGGGACCAATTTAGGTTTACAGAGTTCACTCTTCTGTCTGCTCAGGCCAGTGTTGTGCTGCCCCAATGGTTAGGCTTAAACTGTTAATGAAACTGTTCAGTAAGCTAGATTGTGAAGCTATCCATGAAATAAAAAGAATTAAAATCATCCCTTCTTAACGTTATTTTTAAATCTAATGAGTTTGTCAACCCCGGAACGCTTGTGGTGGTACAAGTGAAGGAGAGATGTGGGAAAGGCTGGGGTAAGGAGCAGAAGATTTTCCAAAGATACCATTGCTTTCTTTGAGCAAGCATTATGTTTTTCAGCTAGTCTGTCTTAGCAAATAAACAAAAAAGCATTAGTAACCATACTCCTTATCTTCTTTTGGTCATAAGAAGATGGCAGATTAAAATTAAAGCGACAGAATTCTTTTATCAGCTTGGCTGTGTCAGCTATTCCTCCAAGTGTTTCCTGTTGTATTGTTCAGTTCACAATGCAGAACTGCATCAGTCACCAGAATCCTTTAGCCTCTGGGCAGGCTTTCTACTAAGCAGAAGAACCTGTGACATTGAACTTTTTCAAACTGTATTAAAAACATAGTTCCTAGCACTTCCACATTACTGTTGCTTTCTGGACCAATCTACAGTCAGTGGTGTTCCCTTGTTATGTGTAAATTCAGTCTAGAATTTGGCTGTACAAACAGTTAAATTGGAATAACTTGTGAGAGTCAAGGAAGAGAGGAAATGAACACCTAGGCGCCAACAGCATTTTACAGCCAAACCACCACCAAAGGAACAGCCTTGTCTTTTTTTTTTAATTACCTGCACTATTATATTTTTAAAAAAAAAAAATTTACACAGTAAAAAATTGCACAGTGTGTCCAGCCAAACTCATTCTTCTTTCTCCAGGACTACTTCTGCTTGTCTTCATGACACAAAGCAAGGAGCATGGAAAGCTGGGGTGGATAAGGATGGGGGCGGGATACCATTTCGTGTGGAGCTTGGGAAACTAGCCTCTACATGTTCCAGGAAATAAAGGCATTCTTTGCTTCAATGAAGCAGAAATGTTTTGTTGAATAAGTCACAGCAGTGGAAATGTCTAAGATTTGATTGTAACATCATGTGCCTTTGAAATAAACCTGCCGTTGGGTCTAAAATTGCTACTTTTTTTTGCCATGAGCCATGTTTTGAGATATTGATTTCAGTGATAGTGATTTCAAATGTAAAGAATATCTCAAACTAGAAAATAAACAGTTTTTACTGAGATGAAGAATAAAAGTAAAGACTGGCTTGTTGAGACAAAATACATATAGCAGTTCACAGTGAAAACATTACATTTTCATGTGAGGCACCTATATCTTACTTGCTTTAAATTTTGTTTCTTTAAGGAACTTCTACAACATTTTGACTACCTCCATTAAGACTGATCGTAAAGCTCCCTTTACGGTTTTCTGCTGTAGATTTTTTTTTATTAGTTTGCTTCCATATATTTACAGAATTGTTTTTCTGAGAAGTAAATGTAAGTGTCCTAAACTGCAGCTGAGTCTTGCTCTTTAAATCTACAAGGTAGGTTGTTTCACTAATGAAAGGTGCTATTTAAGGGATAAAATCTGGTGGCATTTCCTTCTTCCTGGTGTTAAAAGTAGCTAGCATAGGAAAAGTAAGATTTGGTATAAATCTACTTATTTACATTTACAAGATTAGGATCTATGATTTTGTAAACTTTTATGTGAGAGTAATGGATATTTTGGGTGTGCAAGGATTATACTTCAGAACAAAGAAGATAAAACCCTAGAAATTACAGTCTGCAGGGTAATATTGTAGGGTTACAAAATACATGATTGAAAGTAAAGGCGGAGCTGGAAGCTTGCTAGCTACATATATATTCTGTAAAATACTTTCGCTAGTGGTAAAAGAGAAAAATTCCCACTGTCTCACCTTTGCTGGAGTTTTTTACATTATTTCATTAAACTTAAATATAGCATTTTAACTTGAGAGTAATTTTTGGATGACATTCAATTCCACATTAGTTCCTCTGTTTACATAGTGGAATTTTAATTTATTTGTATCACTTTCTTTCTGTTTACAGAATTTTGTGATTTGAAAGCTCTCGGACTCCAGATAAAGTTTTTCCAGCTATTAAGTTTTTCTGTAATTTTCATTTGGTTGCTCTATACAGTAAACTTTGTATTACTAATGCAAACCAGCCTTTGAAGGTAGGCTGCATATGTGCATATGAGGCAACTGGCAGCTGAAAACTGAAAAGTGAAACCATTCTTAATTATTTGGTTCAATTCCAACATATATGTCTATCTTATTGCAGTATTTTATCTGATTTGGGGTTACCCCGCATCATCTCTTATAATCTTCTTTGCCACATTGGAGACTGTGATAGAAAGCAGCTGGAATATTGTATAAACCTTTCACTAAAGTCATAAGGAGTGACAGCTAATTTAGGTACAGGTAATAGCATCACTAGCTTATAAATATCAGTATTGTTTTATTACAGAAACATTAGCTTTACGTTATCTCATAACTGAAACATACATGTTTGTAAAAATGTAATAAGTCAGTCTGATATTTTCCATATGTGACCCCATGGTGGAGTACCTTATCTTCAGGAAGTCTGAAACAAATTTGACTAGGTGTTTCAGAGAGATGAGAATTGCTATTCATGTCTTATAAAGTTTTATTACAATTTTATTTCTTTCACTCATCATAGATCAAAGAGAGTTAACCTAGAAAATCTAAACGTTTTCAATTCCTTGTCCTTGATAATTGTGATGCTTCTGACCCATTGGGGAAAGATTCATGTATGACTTAGAGTCAAACAGCTCCTTTTCTTCCTGTTCTGAATTTGCTTTACATGCTGGGCTCCCCTCCTAAAACAAAAAGTTGCAAACAGAGATTTTACCACTAAAATTAGACATAATAGTTCTGAAATGTTACTTAATGGAGAGGAAATTCAGATTCATTGTGTAGTTTAATCATGTTTCAAAACTTTCTTCTTGCCTAGCTTAGAGAATAGCTCTTTTTTTGTACACACATTCCTAACTTACTGTCACTAACTCCTGTTTTCTTTAACTCTAATTTCTGTGCCTGTATGTGTAGAAGTACTTCATTATGTAGCTTGTTATCACTAAACATGTGTTACAGTTAGTGGACAGAACTGGTCAGAAGTGTTTCCCTCATTTCTATCCACCATCCCCTCTAGTCCTTCTCCTCAAAACAAAAAAAACCCCAAACAAACAAACAAAAAAACCCCACAAAAAATCCAACAACAAAAAAAAACCCCTGCAGAGTGTGCCAAAACACAATGGGGGTGGGAAGCAACAAATTTTCCATAGAAGAAAATCTAGCTTAAAAATATTGAAATGACATTGCAAGGAGGTGCTACTCCAACCCAACAGAATTTCTGTGTAGCCATCCAGACACTTTACCAAGGAATCAAAATTTGGAAACCAAAGCTCCCGAGGCTTCCTGTTAGACTTCTGTCCACTTTCTTGCACTATCCTTAAATGTTTTGTTCCATGCAGTTTACTTTTTACAGAGGAAAACTTGTTCTATCAGAAAAACTTCCAATCACATGTACCATAGCTTAATACTGCAAAACTGTAGGTGTGAGGGCTGTTCTAATGAATTGATTGACTTACTAGTGACTTCTGTAGGACAGAAGTACTCAGTATAGTATGTCTGCTCTGTTATGAAAGATTTATCATTTGAGTCTCTAGTACAAGGATAGTAACCTGAACAACTTCAGCAATTCTAATGAGTGTTTGAAGTGTTCATTGAAGCTTTTGCTACGACAGTAAGCAGAGTCACTTATTTTGTGCCTGCTACCTCAAATCTAACTTAGATTTTTTTGCATAGTGAAATTTTATTTCACTAAGTGAGTTTCAAGTAACCCATTTCAAGCTACAAACTAAGAGAACTAGGCCAGTAGTGAGTGCTTTAGAAATATGCCTAGTGTAGACAGCATTAGCCTTGTCAAGTATTTAAAAGTACTTAAGACTTAAATATCCAAATAGGCCCAGGATCCTGACTCCAGAATTGCATCAACAACTGTCCTGCTTGACAGCTACCTAACTGTGCAAATGCTTAAAAGCCCAAGGGACCTAAAAGCATTCATAGACAATGGTCTCCAGGAGCATTTCTGAGATTCTGGGTCCAGGTGACTTGGACACATTGCAGCTTTAGGTTAGGCCAAAAGGCTTGTGGCTCACCTGCTTTCCCCTGACTGCCATGGAAGGAAATACATATGCACAGACTGGGCAGGATGCTCTCAACAGGTGCCTAATTGGAGAATACAGACCCCATTCTCTATCATAGTTTGTCCAAGAGGTAATAGAGTTGGAATTTAAGGAGGCGCCTACAAAGTTCTCTCTACTCTTCAGTGATCATCCCAACACTTTTGCAACATTGAGCAGCTGTGTGCCCAGCTGGCACCAAAACCATCAGGATCTAAAAGCTAATCAGTCTGTCACTCATCTCTGGAAAATGTGTTGTATGGTGTCTTCTGATGCTGAGCTCAGCAGAGCAGATTGGGATATTGGCTAGGAGTCCTTTTCTTGATAACTTTGAGTCCAGAATTCTTTCCTTATGTTGACAGTGTGTTGGCTTCTTGTCCTTACTCTTTGATTCTTATATCACAAGTAGGTTCCTATCACGGTGTATGCAGCCTAGATGGTAGAGTACTTAGCACTGTAGGGCCTGTGCCTCTTTTGTGATCCTAGTTTCATGCCTTATCCAATTAATAAGTCTGAATACAGCTTAATTGTTCTAAGATACCTTCTTAAGATAATGACATTGTTCATAATTCTCCCATTCTGACTGCAACCACAAATGATGGTTAAATAATAAATTCCAATTTAATATGCATAGCTTTTCAAAAAGAGGGGAAAAGTATATCTGCTATCTGCTGTTTGGATATGCTGATTAAAGTACACCAATATGACAATTTATTGAATAGAAATTTCTTCAAATAGTTAAGAGTTTGAGTTGTATTTTTGAAGTAAAGTATAAGCTGTAAATTAGTGAATTTCAACTTAAATGATTGACTAATCAACCAAACTTTCCTCCCTACTTCCTGCTCTGTGTGTTTGTGTGAAGTACAGGTGACTAGGTCAGACTTTCTATTTCAATTATTCTGCCCTTTAATCTCAAGTAATGGGCAGTCCTCTGTTTTGCTTCTCGCTACCTTTGTATTACTAGATGTGTTAAGACTGACCAGCAAATCCTAGAGGAGATCTGCTGGTAATATCCAATAGAAATTTAAAAAGCCGAATGTGGCTCTGTAAAGGCTCTGCAAAGTTTAGCAAAAATCAATGCACATCAAAAAAAAGGAAGAAAAACATAAACCAGACAAAAAGTTTACCTTTGATCTCCCCTACCCCCCCCAAGTATGATCAACAGGAAGGAAAGTATGTCACAGTTTTCCAGAAACTGGTTTATAAGTAATGGGATGAAACTTGGTAATTGTAAACTCAAGTGGAGCACATCAGGAATACATTCTAAAATACGATTTATTGAACCAAAAAAGTTCAACACACTGCTTCATGCACTGTAATGAATAATCCTGTACGTCAGGGAATGAATCTGCACAAAAGAATCATTAAAAGACATTTCTGCTGTATTAACTGGTGTGTGTTTTGTACCTTTTCATTCGGAAAAGTATTGTCTTTTTTTCTTTCCTAGATTATAACTATGTTTGTACTTCTGTAATGAAAATATTTTCTGAGCAGCTTTAAAAACACAGAATATCCTTGAGATACAAATAAATATTTCTGTGGCATATGCAAGATCAAGGTATGGTTCACTACCATAGGCTTTGCAGTAGCAGTGCAAAGCCAAACGAGATTTGCATTTAATGCATACTTGATAGTATTTGTTTCTGGAGGCTCTCCAGAAGGATGTGCTTTGACTACCCCATTTCTTTGTGTCGTTTTTCAAGGAAATTGTTAAAACTTTTTTTTTATTACATATGGTAATTACAGTATGTGATTTTTCTTTTGGCAAAACATGGTTTGTTAGATTGATTTCACACATGTTGCCATAATTAAGGCTGTGTGAGGTAGATCGTGAAACTTTCTTCTGGATCAAAATGTAGATAGAAAGTTCCACAGTGAAGAGTTTTTTGTATGCAAAATCTGTCTGATTGAGGTGGTAGTTAATGGAAGAAGGAAGCCCAAACTGGTACACCAACAGTGAAAACCATCCATCTTTCAGTAAATAAACAATGTCGTAACCTCACTTTGTCCTGGCAAAAGTAAAGGTTGGGTTTTTTTATGTGTGTCTGAAAATCATACTCTTTCCTCTGATTCAAGGGGAGTCATATATATACATTTTATGCAAAATACTGTTGCTGCTAGTAAGTGATAAATAAGGAGGTAGAATACTCATTTTGTGTCAGTATGCCAATTAAGACACTTGTACTTTTTGAGGATTCACAGTTTACTGTCTCTCTAGCAGCAGAGACTCGTGAACATCACTACTTCTGTTGCTAGCTGACGAATGAAGGAATGCTCTAGCTCTTCCAACAGTGCAAAAATACCAAACCAAAACAACCCTTTCTAGTTCATTCCTGCTGTTACTTTGTGCAAGCTTGTGATGTAATGCAGGTGGGATGCTGTCTTAAGGTTTTTATCTTCCAGAATCAGTGGTCTTGTGTGCCCCCCTTGTGCTGGTTGACCCTCACAGACATGCCTGAGGCTATTGATAGGAAGTCCTTTCTTGCTGACAGTCAAATGTTCCCTGTCATTCTACATCTGTATCATTTAAGTTCTAGACTTACTGTATTGAGCTGAATTGGGTTTGTTGGCTGAACACTGATCAGAGTGTTTGGTGGTTATCAGTGAGCACATGGATCATTTCTTTAATGTCTGCATCATCCTAGTCTCTGGATCTGTGAAAGAATTTTCCTTCTTGGCAGTTTAGCATTCTCTGGGGGAAACTCCCTTCCTGGCTCATGAAGGCCGGGGTTCTGAGAACAGAGAATTTGTCTTTAATTGTTTTTAACTATAAAATATTTGAAACATACTGAATGTTGCCAGTGACCCATAGGTGTGACAGTTGTCATTTCTGGCTGCTAAAAATAATTTCAGAATTGTAAATTCAAGTGTTATTGCAAACCTCATAAAGTTTTAAAGATCCAGCTTCTTAATATACATGATAAGATTAGAAGATTAGAATTGTGTCGTCTTCAGTTTGGTTTCGTAAGTGAATGCAGTATATATGATAATGTCATTTATTATCTCTTTGAAATCCTTTGACCCTCATAATTAATTTCTGTCCATGCTGACAGAGTAACAGAGACGTCAGAAAAGGAATTTTCTGATTTTATAAAAACAAGTGATCTAGTAGTGAATAGGGAGCTACATTAATGCACTTACCGAGAACGTTGTAGCGTAAGCTCCTACTGCATTCTTCAACAACAGAAAATTTACTTAAAGGAAAATAATGTAAAACAAATGGTAATTTCTAGACTTCTTGAAAGTGGTCATTTATTATGATTATGGAGGGGAACAGGAAAATCTGAATACTGGAAGTTTGGCTCCCTAAAAAAAATCATCTACTCTAATATAAAATATAGAAGATGACTGTTAGCAGTCCCTACTTATAAAGCTGTTAGCAATGTAATTATTACGTTATTTTCAGAGTGAGCAGATGTAATGTAAATGGCTTCCATCGTACAAGTGGACATCATAGAATAAATTAGGAATTGAAATGTTGTTTTTCAACACTATTTGTTTATAAACTCTGAAAATGTAATATATAAAATATGTATGATCGTAATCCAGTAAACTTTTAAGCAGACAATATGAAGCTGAAGTGATATTTGACGAAGTTGAATTGCACTGTAGATCATTGGCTTTCTGGTTTCAGCATGAGACTTGAACTAATTATGTGTAATCCATTTTTATCTACTAAAGCATGTATTGATGTATTTTGTAAAAAGCACAAAATACCAACGTAAATCTCTTTGAAAATACATTCCTTATTGCTTGTTATAATATGATGGAAAATGTGTAGCTTGAGATGAAAATGGAAATGTCAGCTTATGATTTTAGAATAAATTGAATTAAATTCCATTTATTTAATGAATTCACATCACAAGCTCATGCAACTGTAAGTAAGAGTTTACATAAGTGATGCCCATCTGGCATTCAGACGGTTATATTGAATCAGTACACAGTAACGTATAGGGGAGATTTCGTATCTTTGTTCTAACTCACAGCTGGCAACCCTATCTGCTAATCCCAATGAAAGCTTCAGTTTGAAATACAAAACTACTTTTGAATTTGCATATCCTTCCCCACAGATGTCTGGAGCTTTGGTGATGTGTTTCTTTTATTATTCCTTTTAAATCAGAGAGTGAATTGTTGCATGAAGAGCAAAGTTAGGAGTTTATTGCCTGACGATGCAATGAATCCTTAAATATCCATTTAAGAGCATGTTTTATATGACAAAAGAACACTGAGTGTGACCAAAATACTTAGTTTTTCATGGTTTTGTGTAGTAAAAATTCACTGTAGAGAGCTCACTTCGTTATTAGGTTAAAAAAATTCCTTAGTGTATAGAATGATGAAGTTTGTAGTTGCAGTGTTTACTTCTAGTTTGTTCCTCTAAAATATGAACAAGCAGTTTGCAAGCATATTTAGTTTGGTTTCTTGACACTGTTAAGTACAGTTAGAAAATGAAATTCTCATCTTAACTGCAGAGTATGAGAATTTCAATGTGTTTTTTCAAACCAGTTTGCCATACTTTTGTTTCTAGTAGTAACTTGTGCAACCTTTCATCTTATGAGTCAATCCTATAATTAGTATCCTTCTTTGCCAGAGGCATACTGCATGTTTGTTTTAGGTACAGAATGTCTGCAAGAAATTTAACTTAATCATTACTTTTTAATGTAAGAGCTGGTTAGCTCAATTACACTAGATTAAAGTGAACTTGAAGTTCCTGAGTTACAGAGAAGGGGCTAATCGTTGACCTGTACCGAATAAGTACTATTTCCTATGGGGTTTTTCTTATGTGTCCTTAGTAATGTGGCTAGCCCTTTAGCCCAGTCTTGCAGTGGCTATAAGCAATTATCTGTTTGTTGTATGGAGTGGGTTTGCAAGGTTTTTATTTAACTTGGCCATTAGGTTGATCAAAATTATTCCAGTATTGCATACATTGCAGTAAAGCTGCAAAACATTTTTTCAGTTAATTTTTACTTTATTGTGTTTAGTGGTAATCTGAAAATATAAGTAGTAGTTACAGCTTTTCAGTAATTTTCTTAGGATTTTTTTTTTAGACAATTGCTAATTACAGAACATTAGACTATTTTAAATACATGAATTTAATAACACGCTTTTAAGCTATGTTCAGACTGAAAATACTAGTTTAAATTCATCTCATATAATGACCCAACTAATTTTGGAAATGGTTGCATTAGCATCTCTTCAAGAGCACTGAGTTTTGGTGCCTGCCGTACAAATACATGCTGACCGTTATGGATTTCGGGTACAGAGAGTCCAAGTCGCAACTGACACGCGAATATAAAATACTGCTAAACCATCACACAACAGTGTGTTGGGGTTTTTATTCTGCTTTGTGCTGATAGATACTATTGGCTTTGTTACTTGGCTACAAAATACTCAGGCTGTGTTTCTCTTAAATTTCTTGTTTAAAAAAAAAAAAAAAACAAACCAGCAGAAAACAGGGAATCCATGTAGGTTGAAACTTTCCATATAGCCAACTCGCTATTAATAAGAAAATAATTGAAAAACAAAATAACACTGAAATATCTCGCCAGAGGAATGGAATGACATGGAAGACTGGAATACATTTGAAATAGGATAAAATGCAGTAGCCTTAAAACAAGTCATGCACTAAAGGCCTCAGCAATTCATTATAAAATAACACCTCATGAGCTGGAAACAACCGAATAGAAGAAAGGCCTAATGTTCCTACTGATCACTTTAGTATCATTCCAGTTGTTGCTCTCTAGTTTGCTCCCCTCTAATTTTTGGGGTGATAGGCCTCACACATTCTCACTCTTACTGGTTCACTTGCGCTAAAGCAGTGCGCTGCCAACCTTCTCTTTTACAAAGATCATAGAGCGATCTCATGTGTTATTTTGGGCAGTGACATGTGCCTTTCTCTGAGGTATAGGCTGCGACTGTTTCTTAAAAAGATTAGTTCTTTGTTACAGCGTTCTTAAATAGAGGGTTTCATCCACCAGTTTTAATGATGTTTCATTTAAGACCAATGGTATAATTGTATGTGTGTGCTACTGAATGAACATATATTTATAGTTACATAGCTGTATGTGGAAACTTAGGATGGAATTAATACGCCCCAATTTTGGCATATAAAAGTCAATGCTTAACACTGAAGTTGTCAGCCCAAACTCCCAGTGAAAATCAGTGGAGAGAATTAGGTACCTCAAGAGTTCAGGCAAGCCAGATAAGGTAAGCTTCAATAACTAACACTCAACAGTCTTTTAAGACAGTTCAGATTAGTTACTTCTCTGAAGATTTCTAATTCTGGCTCTGTTTTAGAAAGAGAGCCCAAGGTGAGTAATTCTGACTTCATCTTTAGACCTTTAGACTTCTGAAGTTAGAGTTTCATCTAGTTGCCAGTATCAGGTTAGATGAAAACTGCAAATTCAATATTGAATGACTGTGTCTGTCTTAACCTGATCTTCCTCTTACCTTTTTTATTAATTTTAAGGTGGAAAATTAGAGTATAGGTTATTTTTTTTTTCACTCCTGCTAAGTAAATAAAAACATAAATAAAAATAATTAAAAAAAAAAAATGTTTGCTTATTCTTCGATGGAATGTTTCTTACAAACCGAAGCCCCCATTCTAAGAAAACTTGCCAAAGTTAGAATGTGCCAGAGTTGAGGCCTGCAACCATAATTAGATTCCTTCGTATATAGTCACTCCGATACAGGTTTTATTTACATTGTTGCATATGCTGTTTCCCAAAGCACGGCATAGGCAAAACCTATAATTCTATGTCTGGCCTTATTTGCTACACGCTGTTTTATATTCCATGCAGAATGTGAGCTACTAATTACCTCTGGGCTTTTCTGTGGTTCTGCCACTGTAAAGCAGTTGTTACAAATTTTGCAGTTGTTACTGACTTTTATCTTTACAATAGAAGCGATGTAAAATGTATAGTGAGTGTTATACAGTTAATGAACTGAAGCAGAAACTCAAGTCAAAACAGTCAAAGGCGTCCAAAACCCTGCGTCCTCACTTGACAAACCCAGAGTAGGATGCCTCCTTCTTGACTGTGGATATCTATAATGTCTATGTCTATAAGCTGGTGACCTTGGGCTCACTCTGTGTTCGGTGGAGAGGAATGATCAAGAGAGCTGTTTAAAACAAATCCGATTAATTGCACTCTAAAAGAACCTTTGTCTTCCCGACCACCACTGGGTAGAGAAAGTTCAGGTGACTCCCTCAGAAGCAGATGTTTGCTTTGGTCAGATGGATCTCACCAACAGAGCTTGACTTTTCCAAGATAACCTTTCAGAGTGTCTTCTGTACTCTATGACTAATTCCCATTGACTTCTGTTGAAGTGGAGAGATGTTATGTTTCAGATTAGGTAATATAACAAAGCAAGGATCTGGTATGCAGCAGCCTTTTGTTCTGTATGATTTGACTTTATCCCTAAAGCTTTAAGTGGTGAATTAAAAACTGCTTTTTATAAGCTATTATTATTTCTGACTTCAAAGCTACAGCTTTTTCATCTGTACTATAGTTTTTATGTGCATGCTTACTATTGCACAGTAGGTAACTTTCTTTGCAGTAAATCATGGCATTTACTTTCATATTTGCAGTATTACAGTAAGCTGGTGATAAATGTCCAACTTCTAAAGGTGTTAAGGCTATATGTTAGAACATTATGAAAATTTATATTTAATCCCATGTATTTCAGAATACTTACCCAAAAAAACATTTTTAAAAGATGCTGAGGTTGCAAAGTTGAACATTAAAAAGTCAGAAAGAAAATACTAGTAGTTATGCAACTCTTAACTTCCACCTTAATTCAGAATCATAATTCAGCCCAGTTGTGTGTAAGTATTATGAAACAGTCTTAATTACATAAACACACTCTGTGTTTTCCATAGTACAGACATTTTTCCCCCAATATGTGGAAATGGCTAGCAGTTACATTTTCAAAAAACAGAAAAATAACCCCACCCTATCCCCACTCTCCCCCAGAAAAACCACCCACCCACCCCACATTTAGAAGTAGTTGCCTTGCCTGGACAATTTAACCCATGTTAGTGATATTTTAACATAATTATAAACGGGGTGGGGGGGGGAAGTGGTGGGCAAGCTTGAGTATGGTTTATTGAATTTTATGGCATTCCACAAATATATTTCATGTGACTGTTGGCTACACAAAGAGGGGTCCTTACTACTTCTGCTTAAGCTTTACAACTCAGCAAATTCAACTGGAGAGATGAAATAAGCTTTTACCCTGCTCAGCTTATAGCCTAATGGCTAAAATAGTGTCCGTGGAGGTGGCAGAGGAGGCAATTGAACCCCGTCTCATGCTTCTTAGCAAAGGACTTAAGCTTTTACAGAAGGGAGAAACCCTGTCATTACCTCCTCTTGAAAGAGTTGCATCTGAAAGGCGTTACAAGCCATGCTCATGAATTCTCCCCCCTAAATTTAATTTTAAAATAAGATCATGGATTTCATTCTCAGGAGAGTTTTAAGAGAAGGTGGAAGCCCCTCTCTGCCACTCTGAGTAATTTATGGGAAGAACAAAGTTTAGTATCCTTCTCCAGGTTTCTATATCTACAGGCTGAGCATCGTGACTTTAGGCACCATGTTACTCAGTGTGACAGATATTTCAGATTCTGTTCCATATTTAGCTTTTTTTTCGCACTGTATAGGTAGTATGTGATCTAATACAGGCCTCTAGTTTCCCAGATAGAGACCTTGGTTTTTAAAATCCCAGATTTTAGGGCTTAACTCCTACCTGTGCCAAAAGATCAAGTCCTTTGTCACTCTTCAAAATGGATACCAAAATATGGTGGCATCAATGTTATATGTGCATTGATTTTTAGATTATTCAAAAGCTTATCTGAAAGTTGTGGGACTTTTGTATTTTATTTCTCATATATTTTCTCAATTCAGAAGTAACCTTTTTAAAATTTAATGTAATAATTTAATGTAAAAATTGAATGTAATAAATTCTTCCAGTGCTGAACGCACGTGCACACACACACAAATATTTCCAGATATCTTTCAGTACTGACTTTTTAATAGTCGCATTTTAGAAGTAGGCTCTTTCTGCATGGAATTTCTAATAGCTGGAAGAATTTCTTTAGCATTTATGTTTCTTCACATTCAATAACAAAAAATATAGGTACACTACGGAGACTTTAAAGAGTGCAGATGTCTCTAACCATCAGGATTTCATTTTTCTTACCCACTTATTTTGTATTGTAGCTGTAGCCCAGGAAGCAACGAGGGAAGGGTACTAAAATTTTATTGAAATTTTTTTATCGCTGCTGGAACATGTAGCTCTGGACTAGATAGGTTATTTGGCCAATTCAAGAATTTTGGTTTTAAGCAAAATAAGCAAATGATCTTGCAAATAATTTGATATTTAAATATAGTAGGTCTTGTAAAGTATGACTCATTTATATAAAAATTTTGTTTGCATATACGATCCCTATTGTCTAAAGCTATAAAAACTTTGTGCCTGAAAATTATCACAGTGTGCCCTGTAATTCTGATGACAACAAAACAGGTACCCCAGTCTGCAGACAGAGGTGAGATAGCTGAGTACTGTTAATTATCTTTGCAAAACATTTTTAAAGCAAGGAAAAAACATAGCTCTTGAAAAGGTACTGCATAGACTGTGAGTGATGTTTATCAAAGTTTGTATTAATAAATTTAAGATACAGGCTTACAATCATCGTGCAAACTTTTGCTCTACTCCCTAGATTTTGCCACAGCTGAACCAGGACAAAGGAAAAATGACTGGGGTATAAAGTGAAGTGTTAGAAATTACTTCTTGTTGAATCAGAGGGAGACAAGAACTCTTTTGTAACTGATGTACAATTCACTTCTTGCTTTACTGGGATATATACAGATATATATATAGTACTGTATTAATAATTTCAGTGATTGTGGGTTTAGATCATAGATTGAGTTGTAGAATTCTGTGTTGGAAGGGACCTCAGGGATCATCTGGTCCAACCTTTCTTGGCAAAAGCACGGTCTAGACAAGATGGCCCAGCACCCTGTCCAGCCAAATCTTATAAGTGCCCAGTGTTGGGGAATCCACCACTTCCCTGGGGAGATTATTCCAGTGGCTGATTGTTCTCAATGTGAAAAATTTCCCTCATGTCCAGTCAGAATCTGCCCGGGAGTAACTTGTACCCATTACCCTTCGTCTTTTCCATGTGACTCCTTGTCAAAAGGGTGCACTTGGCAATTGCACTTGAAATACATACAGCATGCCAGCAGCGCGTAGCTGGCATGGATGTTCTCTGCCCAGGTGAGGGCATGAAGTGTCATAGCTACCTACTGGCCCCCAGTCCTGCCTGTTTGGTCATGGTTATAGGATGGAGCTTTCCACACTGTCAGGTTTCAATCCATACTGAAAACCAATCCATGCACCAATCTACAAGCGCCTTACGCAGCCACTATGAGATCTTGTTTGAACCTTTTAGAACAGATCTGTAACCAGTACGCGTATGATTCACAATGTTCAATTACACTTTTGATTAATGAAAATAGGTTACTCTCTGTTGGCTAAAGAAACAACCTTCAGACATGCTTATTCTTATATTTAGTAACATGCCATTGTCATTTAACTAATGACTATACAATAAGATTCTAAAGGGTATAGGATCTTCCTCTCCTCTTTTAGAAAACGTGTAATGGCAGTAGTTACCCACTTAAAAATGGTGTGCAATTAGGCAATACAAACTCTTCGTCTGCTTATGTGGATAAATGCCTTGTATAAGTGTTTTGGAACTGAGAGTGACAGCGTGTGTATACAAGGCAGTAACTGTCATAAACAGACTTAATTGAATCAAATGCTGCACCAGGTTGTTTTTATTCTTTAACTGGGTAGTCCTAAAGATGAAATAGGACTGCACATACAGAATACAAAACAGATACTTTCTACTTTCATCTTTGTTGAAGAGACAAAGCAGCTTTCATAGCCTGGGTGGGACAGATGCATTCTATAGCTGGATTTGAACAAGAGAATATCCTAAAATATTGTGTTCTTGTTCCCAAAACGTGTCTGGAAAGTAATGTGGTTAAAAGTAGAAGTTAGAAGTGAAGCAGGGAAACGGGGTTTCTGCTGTACCCAGCAGTCTCATATGTTCTGATGCAAATGTTATTTGGTACTGATTTAACACATGGAAACGCCTGAGAAAGAAATGGCATTTTCTGCAAAATAGGTATTAGACACCCTCAACTGTCAGAGGTGCAAAGTGAGCTGCTAGTAGCAAAAGTCAGAAGGGTAATTGCTGACAACACCACAGTCATATTAACAGTAATGTATACTTTGTGCCACCAGATCATGCTAAGTATTTCCAATTTATGGAGGAGAGACATACTGTCTTTTCACATTAATAACCAGTTATGTTATGTTGGGGGGGAGGGAGAATATGTAGTTCAGCAGTGACACAGATTTTCATCCCACTTCCTCTGATTTTTTTTCCTTACTCTCAGGTTTTTTTCAGGTGATTTGAGGGTACTGGTGATTTGAGGCTTTATTCTCGTGTAGTATTTTTAAAAAGCTAGACAATTCTCAGAGGTGAAAGCATGAAACAATGTTACTTTTGTGCCCATATATCAGTTAGATTTAGATGACCAGGGTAGTACCAAGAATGAACATCTCTTAATTACTAAAAGAAAAACATCTTGCAGAGGCTGACTATGCCTTACAGACGTAGTGGTGTGTATCCAGTACTGTGGAGTTCATATATATTTTAAATTCACATACACAGCGTAATTGTTCTACCATTTTAAACATAAAAGGCTGTCAGCAGTTGTGAAAATACGCAGTGCAAGAGAAATGGTCTTGGAAATGAATAAATCAAATTCCAAAGATTTTAATTTATAAGCACATTTCTCAGGATTTCCAAACAATGGATAAATACTTGAATAGTAATTTTCTCCCCTAGGGCTTTTTGGTACATTTATTTAAAAAATAACAAACCCAACAAAATAAAACAAAAAAGTTGTAGGGTACTAACTTGGAAACTAAAGGCTTTAAAGTCAGCACTTGGAGTACATTTGAAAAGTGTGGTTTGACATGATGAGCTTTTGGGTGTAGGCCATGCACACAAATGGCTGTCCTTTTACAGATGTTGGGAGACTCTCTCTCTCCAACGTTTACCACAGTCTCCAACAGTAATGTTTATTAAAGTTTCTTACCTCCTACTTGAAAGATCAGGAGAAGGGAGGCAATCTGCTGCTTTGTAAAGACTCAAAAATATACTCAGGACAACTTACTTTCTATTGATGTTAATGCTCAGTAGGATATATTACACATGTATTTTATATATATGTATACATATATCATACATATAGTATCTGAATTATATATACAAGCATCATGTTTATATATAATACATTCTTTTGCTTATAGGGACTAGAGGTACTGCCTTTTTATTTTTAAATGAACATAATCATCTTTTAAACTTTTTTCAAAACGAAGGAGTTTCAAGATAAGTCACATTGCCTTGCATTTTCTATAGATCAAGAGCACACATACAGATAGCCACTGCAATTCAGCTGACAGGCAGTAACTTGTTAAATTATTGTAACTTGA
Source organism: Anarhynchus alexandrinus (assembly GCA_008711295.1). NCBI lineage: Eukaryota > Metazoa > Chordata > Aves > Charadriiformes > Charadriidae > Anarhynchus > Anarhynchus alexandrinus. Next base: position 3,714,491 of record VUYV01000034.1, on the reverse strand, counting down.
GGGTATGTCTGAGCCCTTAATTCTTGTCAAATTAAGGTTGATACCACTGACTTGGGCCAATCCATGTAAAGGTAATGGGCAAACCCTTTTTATAATAGGCAAATGCTCTTTTCCCCTCTCTTGACCAGAAATAACCATATTCCAGGAATTAACAACATTTTAATTTACTTTTGTATTTTATCTTTCAGTCCCGATTGTAAAAGATGGCACTCTGTCCATTGTTACCCTGTTACGGCTATCTAAGTTGAGTTTCGCTTATTGAGTAAACCCTCTTTGGGTTACCATTGACTTGACACAGTAAAAAAGAAAACCAAAACATAATATTCCACATTTTATCCTCCTCAACTTTGGTAATTATTATGTTATTATTCTAGTATTATTTATTATAACCATGGAAGAAACATAAAATGTTGCAAGTTCTGTTTTCACATGGTTAATATACCACAGAAAGCTTTCTTTCAGGCATGCTGATTTTAGTAGTGACTGTAACTAATCATGGTTCTGAAAAAAAGAAACTGAGAAAATAGGCATGAAATAAGTGATAAAGGAATTCTTTTTACATTTTGTCCTTTCTCTGGTTGTTTGGTATAATAGGCCGAAAATTCAACTGTTCTGTTCATTGGCAGAAGTTACAGTGATACAGCTGGGATTCATATGTTCCATATCAGCTGAGTTACTGATATTTAATCATCTTGGATTAAGAGAAACTTTACTTGCTTTTAAGAACCACACCTTTGTGTATATTAACATTATGATGTACTATTGGTTAATTAAAGGAAGAATGTGTATTTAGGCTTACTGCTCAAAATTATGCAGGAGACATCTTGGTATTTGGGGTAATTCTTCTTTAGCGCTAGCATTTTTCCAGGATATGTTGGAACTAAGACTTAGAAAAGGAAATCTATTTCTTAAATAAAATGTATTTTTCGTTTTATTTTTGTGATGCATAGCATGCACGTGCTTTCCAGAATCATAAAACAGTGTGCACCCCCTCTCTCCTTTCTTAATGTATCACATCCAATTTACAAAATGTTTAATTACACATTTAAATTTAATCATGTAATCATTTAACAGATGTACGTACAAGTTTAAAGTTTAAAATGCCCCTCCTTGCTTTACTGAAATGGGGCCATTAAGTCTGTGAGCCTGAAAAGAAAGAGTGAGTTTATGAAAATGCGTACATATCTGCGTAACACAGAAAGCAGAGTTCAGCAATGCCCAACAGGCCACTTCTACAATAGCAATCCTCTTCTGAAATGTCGGTCTCTGCAGGGAAGATCACTATCATTATAATTAGAGCTACACTACAATGGACTGCTCACAGTAGCTATTCCAAAAAGTTCTTTGAAGGTGAAGATGAGTGGTAGGCATTCTCAGGAATAGAAAATTGCTTTCTCGAGTTAAAAAAAAAAATCAATCAAATAAAATAACTCTTAAAAAACTAGATGGCTAAAATAAATTTAAACTTTTGCCATCCCTATTTAAAATAAAATGGCTGTATTTTGAGTTTAGATGTTGCTGATGGGCACTAAAGAAATATATATAATTTATAATTTCCCAGAATATGTAATATGTAATTACACTTGCAAATAGATATATTTTGTGAGCAAATGAAGAGGGACAACAATATAGCAGCTCCACCTCCAGTGCTCTTGTTCTGTTTTTGCTTTCAAAATTAACAATTCTTTTTTCTACTAATTATGAAGGCCTAATTTCTAAAAACTGTTTGTTTAGTGCTGTTAGGTAGGTACGTTGATACAAGTAGGTATATTGATGTGAAAAATATTTTAAGACATTCTGATCAGTTTTTTATTGTCTTTTTTTTGAATACTTGTCCAGGCTGTCTTTAACCTTCTAAAGACTAGATCAGGCAGTTGACTAAAGTTGAAAACCTGATATCAAAGCACAGTCCTTGATTTTCATGCCAAAGCCAGTACATGTTGCTGTATAGACAGCTTTTTTAATATATATAAAGTTTTACTGCTTTTCACAGAATTATATCCTGGAAGTTTACGTACCATGCAGAAATTTATGCAGTCTGTTAAAACTATAAACTTAAAACTACAGCCACAAGAATCCTAGAAACTGAGTGAAAAGTTTTCTCTGTGGAAGATTGCAATGCTCCTGCCAAGAGCATTCAAGTTATGACAAAAAGATTATGACATTGGTTGCTTTTTCTTTTAAATAACAGCAAAGGTTGAAAAGAGGTCATAGAACTTAGGTCTTTGAGTAACAGGAATTATAGAAGAACATAAGGAGAAGGACAGTTAATAATTATTTGAGAGGAAAAGTACCTGAGACCCTGAATTGGAATTTTATTCTGTTATCTGGAGCACATAGAATAGATAGACCATCTGCTATGATAACAAAAATGGTTACATTTCAGCACAAGGACAGAGTTTCAAAATGTATTTCTAGTTCAGGTAGAGACTTCAGCCTCTTTGTTGACTTGAGTTTTAAGATCTGCTGTATTTTCATAACTTGGAGTCACAGAATGGTTGAGGTAGAAGGGGACCTATGGACATCATCTGGTTCAACCCCTCAGCTCAAGCAGGGTCACCTAGAGCCCAAGATCATGTCCAGATGGCTTCTAGGCATCTCCCAGGAGGGACACTGCACAACCACTCTGGTTAACCTGTGCCAGTGCTCGGTCACTATCACAGTTAAAAAAGTGTTTCCTGATGTTCAGAGGGAACCTCCTGTGTTTCAGTTGGTGCCCATTGCCTCTGGTCCACTGAGAAGAGCCTGGCTGTGTCCTCTTTGCACCCTCCTTTCAAGGATTTGTGCACGTTGATGAGATCCCCCTGAGCTTTCTCCTCTCCAGGCTGAGCAGTCCCAGCTGACATAGCCTTTCATCATAGTAGAGGGGCTCCAGTTCCTCAGTCATTTTTGTGGCCCTTTGTTGGACTTTCTCCAGTAGCTCCACTCTGTCCAATCTGACAAGTTAAAAGGATATAAAAACGAGCTGCTATAAATTTACTCTTCACACTTTTGATGTGACAGTGGAGCATAATAGTGCAAATGAAAGGTGAATAGAAACATTTGAGCAGATGTAAATGCAGTAATACTTGCTTCTCTTCACACTGAAATCGGGAAATTAACAATTAAACATTCTTTCTTCTGAATAATAGCCGTGATCTGACCTCTACGCTTTTTTATATTCCCCCACTTAACAGCAACTACATGATACTATAATCCACAGAAACTGCTTTTATTTAATGTTTGGTGTCTTTTTTTAAATTTGGGGTCCTTTATTTCCTAGAAGTTAATATTTTCTTTGTTGTTAAGCGGTCTGAAGACTTAGAATTGGATGGAATGAAGTTGATTTTCAAAACACCTAGCTTTTTGGCAATCTGGCCATTATAAAAAAGCAATATGGTATTGTAAACGCTCTGGTGCTCACGTTTGATGTGTGTAGAGGAAATACCATCATTATTTCAGAAAATTATTCCTGAGTTGTACAATTCCTTTGGTTGCGCTAACTAAGGTAGTAAGTAAGTTCTCTCCTGCTAATATGGTATTGCAGTTAAGATATCAAACAATGGAATGTCTCTGGCAGACATTTATCTCCCAATTTAAACTTATGACTGCACGGACCATTTCTTAGGAAATTACAGTCTTTAGGTTTTAACCAAAGGTTTTCTGGGGTAAATAGGCACATTTAGCTTCTTTATGAAAGTTAATAAAATATGGTTTGTGTTTTTTTAAAAATTTGCTCTCAGAGAAATGCTCAATGTTTTGTTCCTTTTTTCTCATAAAATGTTATTGAATTGATATGGTCTTCAAAGTAGATGAAATAGATGAGCTATCAAAATTCATAAGTTGTTAAAAAATAATTTAATTTTATAAGACCATTCGTAATTTAAGATAGTTGCAATAGTTGTAGTTGAAGTTTTAATACTTTTAAAATCTTTTTCACTTTCCATCTAGAAGTAACAATGTCCGTCAAAGCTAGAAACATTGCTTAAGTCTTTACTAATATGGATATGAAGTCAATCTGTTGAATTTTTACTAGAGGTATTATCTGTGTTAAAAAAATATCACTGAATAAAAATAGTTAGCACAGCTGAATCCTAGGTCTGATCCTAGAAATGACCATGGTGTCATGACATACACAACCAAGCAAAATGATACCTTTGACAGTATTTGAACTTTTGTGGGTGTCCCCATTCTCAAAAAGTTTCCTTGTAAAGGGAAGTTGATGCATTTGTGACTCCCTCTAGTGGATAGCTTTCTCAACTATACACTAGGAAATGTTCTCCATATTAAAATCATCTGACGTTAAAAATTGAGGTCTTTGTTTTCATGGTGAAGATCTGATTCCATTCTCATGGACACTCAGAATGTGCTTTTGTGTGCATCTCCATTCATTATCACTCATTTTGCAATATTTTTTTTTCAAGATTTTTTTCATAATGTGGTTGCTGATAATTGTATCTATTTGTATGTGCAACTAATGTTTATACATTTACAGATGGAACATCCTTTTTTTTCTGTGCTAAAAACCTCTTCTATTTCCCAGACTTTCATTTGCATGACTATATTCCTGAAATTTTTATACTTCACCTTAATTATTATTTAATTATATTTCAGGTACCACCAAAGTAAATCTTGTGAAGATCCCTTCAACTGCTTCCAGTCCTCGAGACACTGCTCTAGCAGCAGTTATATGCAGTGCGCTTGCAACAGTGCTCTTAGCTCTTCTTATTCTTTGTGTTATCTATTGTAAGAGGCAGTTTATGGAGAAGAAACCAAGCTGTGAGTTTCTAATTATTACTGTTTCTTTGTCATGTATATATACCAGTATTAGTTTGGCAGATCTCTCTGTAGGTGAATGAATGAAATCATAGAATGGTTTAGGTTGGAAAGGACCTTGAAGATCATCGAGTTCCAACCCCCCTGCCATAGGCAGGGACACCTCCCACTAGACCAGGCTGCCCAAGGCCACGTCCAGCCTGGCCTTGAATACCTCCAGGGATGGGGCCTCAACAACCTCTCTGGGCAACCTGTTCCAGTGCCTTACACTTGCCTACAGCATTCAAGCAAGTTTAGTGTTGAGATGAACAAGCTAGCAGAAACCCAAGACCCCATACAAAGTTGCTAGCTCTGTGTGGATGTTCCATCTTCTACTGAGAAAATGCTGTGCAGATGTCCAGAAATAGTCCAATTGCACTAATTCTGTGCCATACTGTGTTAGATGCTGCACAGATATATTTGGACCATTCAGGATCCAAGCTGGGACATCATTATAGAGTTGCAATGCCAGTTTGGAAATAACCATCTTGGAGGGTCTGTACATCACATGCTGTTATGAAACGCAGATTAGCTCATCAAGGTAGTGAATGTGGCTGGTGTACATAGCAGATTTGTCATTAACAATTTTGGTTTTATGAGCATATTCAAGATGAATTAAGTGCCTAAGCCAGTTAGATTTGTAAATTTTAAAGAAAATCCATAACACCTCATCAGTGTAATTCCATTTGTAATAAATGTTTTTCTGCCCCTTAAATTAAGAAAGAAAAAGTCAAAAGCACTCTAGTTCCCATTTATAATTTTAAAAAACTTTTGTTAAAATACGTTTATAGCGTCTAGTGAACCCTGGATGTCAAACAGGAATAAAATGTAGGAAGCATTGACATTATCACTGCTTACAGCAGAAGCAAAAATTAAAAGACTGAGAGTAATTGAAAGAATTGTTCCTAACCTAGAAAATACTTTCCAGTGTAAGTTTTGAGATATTCAGACGCAGTGAATTCAAACTTCAGTTAGTGAAGTAACTCGTTAGTTACTTCAGTGAACTTCAGTTAGTTACTTAGTGAAGTTAGTTAGTAACTCGTTTGCCTTGGCCTACAATTATACAGATTAAAGGAACTCTGCTGTTAATATAAAGCTCTTTAAGATAACATAAACAAAATCCCAGTGGCTGAAAGCTGAATGTGGAAAATTTCAGATGGGAATCACTGAGAATTGTTAAACACTGAGAGAATGTAGCAATGAATAAGATATACTCTCAGATCATCAAAATAAGAGCAGATGACTTCCTAGAAGAGGCTGTGGTTGAACCAGTTGTTACAGGGTTTGTTGCAAAATCTGTGTTTTGCATTATATGAAACCATGTGATCATTGTGGATCTTTCAGTTGGACAATGTATGGAAATACTGTATAGTATGACATTTAAGCATTCTATGAAGATAGGAGGCTCTGAGCAGGAAAAAGAGTATCATTTACTAATATATATTTTTATTCATTTTGTCCAAAGGGTCTCTGAGATCACAAGACATTCACTACAATGGCTCTGAATTGTCATGTTTTGATAGACCGCGGCTAAATGAATATGACCGCAGAACATGTTGCCAGTGCCAGAGAAGCACATCACAGACATGTGGTATGTTAGTGTACTGAAAGGTGACTTTATGGCATCATGAACATTTATCTGATATTTATCTAACACACGAGTTGTGACATTTAACTTTAACTACAGAGCTAGCATTGTCAAAGTACCCTTTGTCCTAGGCTAATTTCTCAATAAGCAGATAGAATTTCTAAGTAGCTGTTTGGTCATAATTTTTTTTCCTGTTTAAAAAAAAAAAAAAAAAAGGCTTTAAATGTCTATCTCATTTTTTTCTGGTAAAAATAGCACTGTATCTGGCTTGAGACTTAAATTAGTGTGAAGGATTTACCGGACTATCTAAGAATGTGATATGAACGCTAAAGGACATTAACAAACAGAACAATTCAAATTATTGACATTTTGTGAAGTCATGTCAGAATGGATGCATTTATGACGTTAGCAAATACGTAATTTAACACAAGAGCACAGGCTTAAATATCATCCTAATACATTAACTCAGAATGTGGTACTTCTTCTCATGCATATATAATTGAAAAGCATATTAATTTAAAAAGTAGATACTCATGACTGGCATCTATATTACTCCTGGAGGGAGGGCTTGGCATTTATAAGTAATTTGATTTTAAAGTAATAATTTAAATAACCCATGTTTTGCAATATGAAATCTCTTTCCTCAACCCATATATTATAATGTATCTGGCAAACTAATACTCAAGTTTGAAAGAGTACGGAGACTTAAGTTTTTACAGAGCTTCAACACTTTTAACATTATTAAATTATTTTTCATTCCTCAGGACCAGTTCACTTGATTCCATCACTGTGCTGTGATGAAACGTGTAGCTTGGAGCACAGCAGTCACAGTTGTGCTTTCCACTCACAGACTACACTTAATGAAAGGTAACTTAGTTTTACAAATGTCTATTAAACATTAAATATTTTTATGCTGTCAAATCAGTATTTCTACAGTTACAATAGCTTTTTGGAGTGGAATGAGTGATTTTGATGAACTGTAGCCATATCCTCCCATTTTGTGCAAAAACAAGTTTATGGTGAAAAATCGATTTTAAGTATTACTTAATAAGTGCTGACTTGATATCAGTTTCTCTGAAGAAGTAGAGAGTTACTTCTCTCACAAGTAGAGAGTCTTCCTCTTACTCTATGGTGCTTAAGAGGCTTTGATGACCCCCTCTTCTGTTATGGGTTAGCAAGATGCTGCATAAACCTGTGAATCTGGGGTGGTTAGGGTACAGTTTAGAAGTGTCATGAAGCTTTTCTTTTTTTAGAAACTCCTAATGATTGTGAGATTTGAAATATCTAGTATTACTGAATTTTTACCAGATTGTAACCATTATTTTCTCCTGATCAGCTGAGTGTAAATACAGTAGTAGAGTGGTTATTTCTACAGCAGTGCCATGAGCTAAATATATAAAATTTATGGTGTCTTTCAGAGTTTCCCGTTTACAGATTTTAACACAGGATGTATTTATTTCTTTTGGCTAGAATCATTTTCCATATAAGGTTTAAATTGGTCTCCAGCTGTTTTGTTCTTATGGCCAAATGTAACTAAAAATGTACAGGCAGCTTCTTCATAGGTGTTATTTATGCAAGATGACTTAGTGACCTAAGTACAAGATATAAAATACCTAAATTTTCTATAACAACATGTTTAAATACCAGCAAGCTTGAGTCATCATTTTACACCACCAAGGCAGACAAATTGAGAGTTGTGTACTTTGTGAGCAATCTTTTGGTTAAGGCTTTAAAAATAAATGTCATATCCATGCTATGTGAACATCAAAGATCCCATGGTTCCTTCCAGTAGAAATGGAATTTGCTCCAATTTCCTTTGCCAAAATAATGTATTTCCTTCAATTGTGGTGCAATGTCCTGACTTTTGGCCTCATCTATAAAAATGCTTTGTGTGTATATTAAAGCTATTAATGCATCATGTTTTGGAAATGAGTAAGGCTGCTTAAAATCTGTTACAGGCAATGTCAGTGTGGCATGAGTTTTGTCACACAAATTATTACTGTATATCAGACTTAATATAGACTTTACAGTTTTATAAACCTGTAGACAGTTTTTGGAGATAAAACATATTAGTATACTATAGTAAAAAAAATTACGGGGCTTTCAACAGAGATAGGCATATATAGCACACTCAGATATGTCAGTACCATCGTGCACCTTAAATACACTTGAGATAGATAATATTGAGTTTCTGCTTCCACTTTCTTCCATTTTCCATAAAATAAAAACAATCCTTGTGAGAATTAAAAATCCTTGCCCTTCATTAATATTCTGTCCTTTCCACATGAAAGAGGATATGAGAAAAACTTTTCATGTTTTGACGGCTAGACAGAAGAAACTGAAAAATCTGAAGTGAATGCACGTTCAATATGAAATCACACAGATAGAAGGAGTTTCAAGTAGTCTTGTTGTCTATTCCCTTCTCCCATTGAACCTACTTTACTTCTTTTACTTCTGCTAGATATTTGTCTAGCCTGTTGTTTTCGGGAAAAAAAAAACCAAAAAACTAGTGTTGGAGATTCCACAGTCTTCCCAAACATCTTTCTTGCTGCAACTTAAGCTTGTTATATCTTGTCTTAACACACACACACCCCTCCCCATGCATTGAGAAGAGATAAATTTCTTCCTCTTTAAAACGCTCTTTGTATCTGAACAGTACTATGGTATTTTTTATCATATTTCTGTTCTTTAGACTATAAACAACCCCAACTGTAGTTCATGTTTTCTAAAACCCTGAATTCACAGTGTGAAGGGCTCTAGGCATCCGCTTTACCTTTAGTAGTGTTCTCCAGAGCTTTCTTCATTTCCAGGTGAGAAATAAACTGTATTCCTTTTAAAAAACATTTGTTTGTACGGGATGCCTCTAGAGTATTAACTTAATATAAACCTGTTAAACCTTCTTGAAATACCTATAATTATTAATTACAATAATTACAATACTGATAATATTTTCTAGAATGCATTTGAAACCATGTGTCTTTTATCCTTTTGCAGGGCTTCTGATTCTGTTGGAGAAATGATTCCTACCTTCCTTGGTTCTCTTTCACACTCTACCTGTGGAGACATTTCAGATGCTTGGCCTCTTATGCAAAACTCAGCTTGTTGTGACAGCGTTTCTTTCTGTGAATCGTATTCAGAACTGGGTGGAGAATCTGCAAAATCCTGCAGTCCCGAGACTGAAAATGCAGCCACTGTTGAGTCGGATAATAACCAGGATCTAAGCGAAGTACTTATTTCAGCTAAGTTTCTTGATGGAAACATTGCAAAGTCCTTTGAAATCTCCAAACATAGAACATGCATAGAAGTTTCATCACTTCAGAACTCAGTAGCTGCTGAAACCCAGCCAAAGACAAGGCGTAATGGAACAGCAAATGACTCTACAGACTGATAAAGAGGTAAAAAACATAACTACAAAGGAGTGAGAATGAGTACTCAAGGAACATAGAGCTAGATAAAAATAGAATTGTAAAACACTGTAGGGTTGTGTTTCTCCATAGGTTACACCTAGCTATTGCTGAAATAAACTAAAACTCTACAAGAGATCCAACAGTTTCACATTTTTAAATCATTGGCTAAATTTGAAAAATGTAGTTACTCAAACTGTAATGTTGAGATAATGTGAACCAGAATACAGGGGTAAGTCTGTACACCAGTCAGCATTTATCAGCGGGTTTTTTCCATTAAATTTCAGGGGGGAAAATCAGTTTAATAGCCATATGACAAAACCATTATGTGAGGCTAGTCCTTGTTTGTGAGGGAAGAATCGAGGACTTGTCTTTGCTTATTGTAAACAAAGCATAAAAGACATGCAAGTGTTCATCAAAAAATAATTACAGAACCTCTGTGAAGTTACAAGCAGTAGCAGAAACAGAAGAGAGAATCTCAAATGCTTTTTAATGCCATTCATATTTCCATCTCATAAATTCGTCCATAAAACAATTTAATCTTTAAAAGCTCAGTGTTCTAATTCGCAGAGAAAATGCAGGTCGAAGGTCAAAATGAGAAGAGGTGCTAAACAGTCACCTCTACCACATAACAATGTGACCCTCACAAAAAGTCGCTCTGCTGCTGCTTCATCATTATATCTTTTTGAATATTAGCTGTGCTCTGTATTTTTAAAATGGCATTTTCTACAACTGGAAGTAACTTGGAGCAACAAGTAGCTCGTCTGTGAAAGGATACTAAAGCACAGCGTGTGTACTGGTGTTGTTACTCAGCGGTTATGCAGGCTCTGGCTGGAAAGCTGAAATAGTCTCCTGTGCGTGTACACAGAGGCAGGAACAGAAGCAGTTCCCACTAATATTAATAATCCGCTGAACTTAATTAAGAAAATTATGCTATCTGTAATTATGAAAATTTTGGATGATCTGCAGAAATAAAACTGCCTTCCTTTGATCCTCTTCCATTTGGTTTGCATGCCACTTTCATATTGTTCTTAAATAAGAAGTAGAAAGTAATTAGTATTTAACAAAAAAAAAATGCATATTCTGAAAACATGTAAGTGCAATAGTTAATTCTTTGTAAATCAAGCCATAATTCTTTAGGTGACATTTTCAAGAGAAGGAAAGGGAGGTAAACAGACTGCTAGGTCAATCATTTTTTTGCCATTGACTTCAATGGAACTTGCATATCACCCTGAAAATCTATTGCTGTCACTAAAAATATCAACCTTATCTAGGTCACACATATTTTTCTCAATATTATTTACAATATGTAGTTTTGTTTGTAGCAATGGAAGATGAATAGTCATTACTATCTGGCACTAATTGCCCATGTGTCAGATAGCATTTGGCATAGTTTCGTTTTGGTATGTGCCAAATACCATTAGGTGGTAGTCGTATTCTCTAGGTGTATATGGAAAGGAACAATGACATGGCTAGGACTGCAAATCTCGACGCAGCTAGTTCTAGTTTTTCAGCTGTTATGAGTGGAACTCGAATGCTCTCTCAATGTTTTAAGGGAATATATTCCCATATTAACAAGTTTTTATCAAATCAGAAATTCACTTGTATGTTTTTCAGCCCACTAGACAGAGTATCAACTTAAGAGATGTGATTAATATTATTTAGAGTTTTCTAGCTGAAAGAAACCACAGAATTTCAAAATATCACTATAAAAATTAACTTACATTTCACCATATTTGTTACAATATATAAGTTGTAAATTTTATTACTGATTCATATGTGTGTGTATAAATCTTTTCTGACATTTCAAAATCCTGTATTTGATGGGTTTGTATTATTAGGTATTACTGTTGAGATTTGTGTATAATTCTGAATAAGCAAGATTGGGTGGGTTAGGTTTTTCTTCTTTTTTTTTTTCCCTTTATTTAATAGACTTTACTGATTTGTTTTGTACAATTTCTCCATATTCATAGTCTACACTGCATCATTATATATGTATCCTTGATGAAGAAATTTAACTAGCAGTTGAGGGACAGGATCAGGACTAGTCTTACCTGAGATGTCTTTTCAGGCTTAACTCTCACCCACTGTACAAATGAAAATTATTTAATCTCAGTCTACCTCGTTTTCTTCAATTTGCCCTTCATCTTTCTTGTCTTTTTGAAATATTTGGAGGGAAGGATGGTCTTTTAGTACATGTGGATGCATTACTACTATATGGGCCATACTTTTATTATATTGAAAAATAAATAATAACGTAATAAAATCAGAAGATCACATATTTTTATTTCTGTGCACACAGATGTAAGTTTTTAATGGGTATTTTAATACAGGTTCAGTCTTCAAGTTTAGGTGAATTTTTACAGCAAGCAGTAAGTATAGCGGTATTTTTTTAGTGTTTAGTCAAGTATAGAAGTACATACAGGTTTTTTTATGAGTTTATGTAACCACTGTTCTATCACTTTCTTTTAGGAAGCCAAGCTATTTCTCTCAGCACTAAAGCTGGATGCTTCCCTAATGCTCCTCTGCTGATTCGCATCAAATATAGTCTGGTCTTCAATGTTGCATGGTTTCAAAATCAGCTGGAAATAAATGGCATCATTTCACACCTTCTGAACAGTTGCATCTGAGCTGTAACAGCTGTAAAATGAAACTTCAAGGAGCATCCTGGGAGAACCGTGAAAGTGGATTTATGACCTTTTGCATCTCTTTTTAAAAAAGAACCTTCTATTCCCTCATTCTCAAAAAGTCTAATGGAGTGAGTTTAAAAGTATGTGTAAATACAGCAAGAAATATAAATACTTCAGTGTATTTAGGTGGGTATCTTAAATACGGCTACAGATGTCAGAAGGCGTGGGACAAGACTTTGCCAGTTATTCTGCTTGCAGATTTATGCATGCATTAGGATTTTTTTGGCTGGTTCTAGTTTTAACTCCGTTTCCTGCTGTTGAAGGACTTAAAAAATAAACATTTCTATTTATGCAAGGATCATCTATTGATAAACTGAAGCTTTTGTTGTATATTACATTATAGTCAATAAGCTAGTTTGGGGAGTTAAAGAATTTGCATGTTACAATATATATGGTTGAAATCCCCTCCATCCAATTATTACATTTGTGGGAGGGGGCCCCGTTTTGTTAAATATAGCAGGAGGTTAGCTTTAAATTAGATTTAGTTTAATGAAATCAGCCGTATAGATAGGGATGTTGTGTTTAACTGGTAGTCTCAGTATTAGAATACAGGACTTGTTGTTTTAGCATGTAATTTTTGGATGTTGAAATAAATGTAATCAACTGTCACATCAAAATGTCAGACTATAGCAGGTATGCCATGAAAGTATTCATACAGTGAGACTATTACTAACATTTTTTAGTAACTCATTATTTTTAAGGGTCAAGCTTCATGGTGACCTAATTTGTTCATTTAGCGGGCCTTTTCTTTTCATTCATGTCACTGTCCTTCTCACTGTAGTATTATGTAAATTTTTCCACAGAAAATACAAAAATTAACTCATAACGTTTTTTTAAAAAATACCTCTGAATTGAATCCTCAAAGCTGCGTGCGCGCCTAGTAAATTATCAACTCTCTGCCTTCATTGCTCTTCTTTAAGATTTTTTTAACTGCAGTTTGTTGCACCACATCCCATAATACCATTTGTTCTGCAGCCATTTTTATCCCTAAAGATTTTCACTTCTGTGAGTAATCCCAATAACCTCTACTGATTCATTACATTCAACACGCTGAAACCTGTTGATGATGTGATGAACTGCAGCAATTATTCTTTAAAATACCCAATGTGCCTTGACAAAAGCAAAGCAATCAGCAAAACAAATGCAAATTTGCAATAAATATTACTCGTCTTTCCACACGTGGTTTGTGTGGCAATGGAAATGTTGAGACAGTATTCCTGTTCCATAATGGAAAAAGACTTTTGCTTTGAAGCACCCAGTAGAAGGTTGAACCTGCACAAGAACAGCTAAAGCCAGTATAGGCAGCTGAGGCGGTAAGATGCTTCAGCTAAAACCAGTGAGATTATTCATGTGTGCAAAAATCATGAATGCCAATTATCAAATTCAAACCAAAGTAATTGAAGAAATTACGTAGGCGATTGTTTTCTTTAAGTAGTAAATCCCACCATTTGCTCATTGACAGTGTAATAGGCAGTTATACAGGGAGTAGAGTTACTCAGCTAAATACTTTAAAGTATATATTCAAAAAAGAGAAGTTTTGAATAATTTCTTTGGATACTTTCACATGTTTAAGAAGTGACAAAACACTATTTTTCACTACATGTGCATGAAGAGATGTGTGCTTCTTTGTATATACTTTGTAAATAGAAAAAATCCAATGTGCATTTCAATATATGGCAAGATATTTGTAGAACATAAGGAGATTTAACTTTTCGCTGATAACAGTTCTTTAAAAAGCTGTGTTCAAATGTTTTGCCAGCATCTGCCACAGTGAGTATGTTTTCCCATTGGAATTTACACTTTGTATAATTGTTTTTGCTTCGCAACTCTAGAGAAAAATACTCATTTCTTTAAATGAGTGACAGATAGCTTGAGAGAAAATTGGGAGGAAAAAATGAAGAGAGTGCTTTTTAAATATATGTGTATATTGTGTATATACTTTTTTCCTTAATTTAACCAAATTGGTCTTTTTTATATTGCCTGTGGCAAGCAATGTTGTACATGCCAATAGAAAACATACACTACCACCGCATTTAGACTGCCCATATATCACGTCTAGGGACTTATAGTGCTTTTTTAAATACTCCTTTAAGGAATGTAAATTAAAATCTTGTATAAATTGTTTTGTAATACTTTTTCTACTTGTGAATAAAATGTTACATGAACCAGTCTTGGTTTGTTGATCTCAAATTAATAATAGCATTCTATACAAAGTTAGTGATCAATTCTTTTATTATTTTTAGAATTCCATAGTGGTTTAATTGTATTAACATTATGGTATAATTTGGTACACCTTTGTCTTGAGACACTTGCTGTTTAACAGTAGCATCATTCTTCAAGCTGGAGGATCTTGAAGAAGCAGTAAGTTAACATCAATCCTTAAAATCATAGTGGTTCAAAATCTTTTCAAAATTTTGCTTCTCAAGAAAGGAAAAAAAAAATAGGAAGCGGCACAGATTGCTGTCTGTGTAACGTCTTTGAAAAGAAAACCAGGTACTCCACACGGTAGACTGCTTCAGACAAGACAGATACATAAATAATGAGAGTAGCTGTAGTTTTGAACCAGAAAAGGATGCCCTAATCGTGGCCCCTGATGAGCACCAACAGAGCCTGCACTTGTGTTGCACTGCAGCAGCCAACGGTGGTTTCAAACCTTGGTTGAAGAAAGAGAGAATTAGAGAATACCAATAGAGCAGACTAATTGCCCATGATTATTTAGGCCACTTTTCAAACATTGTCCAGAAGGTTTTTATGTTGAAAAGATTCAGGAAAATGTTACTCAAATGGGATGCTGTAGAATTTAAGTGCTTATAAGAAAGGGATGGCATGGTTTGACTGATGAGTAGAGGACTGAGAAGAAAGAGTAATTTGATAATTGCATATAATTACCTGGCTTGTTATGGTAAAGACATAAGAAGCAGTGACTGGAAACTGAATCCAGCTAAAGATGGTAGGTAACATAAAGCCAGGTTGGTTGTGGTGGAGAGTTTGTAGCATTACTGTTTTTTATGGGAAAGTTTTAAGAGAAATTGAAAGCTGCTCTGTCCCCGTCTGTAGTTTATTCTAGCAAATTTCACATTGGCTATTGTCTGTGTATTGCTGTTATTTCTCCAGTCTTTTAAAGTACATAATTTGGAGCTTACCCAGGAAGCACCTTCCCAGAATAGCAAGGTCTCCTTATACGACTGTGCCCATGTGCTGCACTCCTGAGTAGTCTTCTGCTTCTCTTCTGCTGATCTGTAGCCCACCTGATCATCCTTCTAGTTCACTTAAAAGCTTGCAAGTCTGCAAAGCAGCACATGGCACATTTGGTAGTTCACTTCTACCCCTTTGTGTCAATAAAGGTAGTGTCGTGACTCTCGGCGCTGCTAGGATCGCAATGGTGTGCCCCCCCCCCCAGAATAAAAATTTAAAAAATCAAGAAAAAAAAACAGCAATTGAAAACCACATATTTATTCTATTTTACCTGGAAACAAAATACAACGCAAGACACATTAGGTGTGTGTCATAAAACTTGCACAGACGTTTGATCGTATCAGATATTATCTAAATGTCATTAGCAAGGCTGTAATTTCCTAGCCAACTATCTTTCTAAAAGAGGTCTAAGAAAAAAATAACTACCCCAAAATCTTTTCCCTGCTTGCCTCGCTTTTCAGTACGACACTGTTTCCTGCCTTTTCTACAAGGTAGCCCAAGCTCTTAATCCGACTCTCCTCATCCAACCAGGAGTTTGAGATCGTATGGCTTTTCCCTTTGTTGTGGGCTCTTTGAGGGCCTTCGGTGTGCGTTCCTGTGAAGTCCCGCCAAGCAACAACCTTCATGCATTAAATTAATCCTCTCGCTGACTTCAGTGATGGAGGTTCAGATCGCTACCTGCAGCGCATTCCAGTGCAGACACTGCTGCTTTGTTTTGCCCTTTTGAAAAAAGGGGGCATTGAAGGGAGCGCGCAGAGTTTTATCAGGCACGGAGCAAGCTGAGGTTGGGTGCTGCAGAGCAAAGCCACACAATGCACACTTTGTGCTGGCAGGGTGCAATTTAATCCACATTTAGTTTTGGCATGAGGGTTGGTAAAAAACCCACTTGCTCTTCACATGGCACATGAGCCATTTTGATTATGTCCGATAAGGCAGAGCTTTCAATAGGGTAAGAATAATAGTGGGTGGATTTGCTCGTGAGCCTGCTGGTTTCCACAACAGCAGTGAGTGATGGGATTAGTGGAAATGTTTTCTAATAGCGGCCTGACGGAGGGGGCGGCTGATGGAGGGCTCACTGAGGCTTCTGGCAAGTGCCGCAGCTTCAGCAGCAGGGGCAGTTTGAGCAAGACTGAGCCTTTTTCTCCCACCATTTGATTTTCTAAATCCTTCCTCATCACAGGTGGATTTAATATCTTTTTTGTTTGTTTGGCCTGACCAAGGGAGGTTTAGCTTGTTCAAAAGTTTATAAATTAGCTTTTTCTAAAGCACTAGTGGGAAAGCACACAAATAAAAAGGGCAGCTTTCGGAAAGTACTTTCTCTGAGCCTCAGTCTTTGTGAAGTTTTCCATTTCTTCTGCCCAGGTCCCAGGTTCAGTTCGTGGATAGAGAATTCATGTGTTATTCAGCATGCAAAAATTCTCCTAAGTATAGGAGTTGCTATACCAAAATCCAGTCTGTAATCAACAGCGCAAGGGAGAGAGCTGATTTAAAGCTTGGAAAAATTAAACCACCGGAATTTAAGAAATCACCTTGCTTTGCCCAAGATCTCTATCAGACAGTTTATTGGAACATAATGATAAACATATGATAAATACAGAATGTACATGTGTAACTAAAGATATTTAATAAAAAAAACCCTATCATTTTATATGTGATCTGAGGCAGGGCATTGTCCAGGCCAGTTATAGTAATTGTATTCCTAAGTTCTTAAACATGAGGAAATTACAGAGCACGATGGACCAATTCAGATGAGACTTTTACATGATCACAGAATCACAGAATCACGGAATTTTCAGAGTTGGAAGGGACCTCTAGAGATCATCTAGTCCAACTCCCCTGCCAAAGCAGGATTGCCTAGAGCACATTACTCAGGACTGCATCCAGGCGGGTCTTGAAAATCTCCAGAGAAGGGGACTCCACAACCTCCCTGGGCAGCCTGTTCCAGTGCTCTGTCACCCTAACTGTAAAGAAGTTTTTCCGTGTGTTGGAACGGAACTTCCTATGTTCCAACTTATGCCCATTGCCCCTCGTCCTGTCACTGGGAACCACTGAAAAGGGTCTGGCTCCATCCTCCTTCAACCCACCCTTTAGATACTTGTACGCAGTGATAAGGTCTCCCCTCAGCCTTCTCTTCTCCAGGCTAAAGAGTCCCAGCTCTCTCAGCCTTCCCTCATAAGGGAGATGCTCCAGTCCCTCAGTCATCTTAGTTGCCCTACGCTGGACTCTCTCCAGCAGTTCCCTGTCCCTCTTGAACTGGGGAGCCCAGAACTGGACACAGTATTCCAGTTGTGGCCTCACCAGTGCAGAGTATAGGGGGAGAATGACCTCCCTCGACCTACTGGCCAATACAAGCATTTATTCTGCATGTGGCAGAGGTTATAAAATTAATTGAGAACTTTAAAAAAAAAATAGTAAAAGCTCTATTTCAATTTTTTTCAAATGCCTTTCAGTCCAGAAATCCAAGTGCCCTAGGCGTTTCATAGGTCAATATGGAAGCCTTAGAACAAAAAAATACTATAAACAACAAAATAAAACATTTAGGACCTACCGCCAGCACTCTATGGCTCCCTTCTGGGATTTTTAGAGCTGGAAGCTCTTGCTCTTCAATAGCAACATGCTGGAATATTCAGTGAGTGAATGCAATTTCTTCACCGGGGCCGGTAGCATGTGAAGGCAATGGCTGCCCCTGCCAGAGGAGCTGGGAGCGCCGCGGCAGCTCCAGCGCTTGTCAGCTGGTGGGATCTCGAGAGGACGGTTTGTAACGGGGACGCTCCATGCGTGTGCATGTGCGTGCTTGCGTACAATGGACATTTAAGGGAACACTATTGAACCAAACAGGAACAGTAGAGGTTATTTGTTATGAAAATAATAATAATTAGAAAAGGACATCTGGCTGTTAGTGCACCAAAAACGGGCAAAAGCAGCCATTACATTGCAAAGTAATAATATTTTAAAAGCCAAAGTAAAGATCTAGTCTATAGCCACCTAGTTTCTCTAACTTCATGTTCACTTAAACTCACGTAAACTCTGCACCTGGCCAAAGCAAAAGGAGGAAGATCCAGAATCAGCAGAATAGCAGCATTTACTGCACCAGTTTTGCTCATATATTGCAAACATGCTTTCTTGTAGATTTGATCTGAGGGCTGGAGCACCTCTCCTATGAGGAGAGGCTGAAAGAGTTGGGGCTGTTCAGCCTGGAGAAGAGAAGGCTCCGGGGAGACCTTACAGCAGCCTTCCAGTACCTAAAGAGGGCCTACAGGAGAGCTGGGGAAGGACTTTTCACTAGGGCATGTAGTGATAGGACGAGGGGGAATGGCTTTAAACTGGAAGAGGGCAGGTTTAGATTGAACATTAGGAAGAAGTTTTTGACTTTGAGGGTGGTAAGGCACTGGAACAGGTTGCCCAGAGAGGTTGTTGAGGCCCCATCCCTGGAGGTGTTCAAGGCCAGGCTGGACGTGGCCTTGGGCAACCTGGTCTAGTGGGAGGTGTCCCTGCCTATAGCAGGGGGGTTGGAACTCGATGATCTTCAAGGTCCTTTCCAGCCTAAACCATTCTATGATTCTATGATTCTATGATTTATGTTGACTCCTGCAACGTATGGCAGCTGAGTTTAACCTGAGGAAATTCAACAGCAACTGTCAGTTTGGCAATGTGGTTCACTCCGTTCCAAGAGAAAAAAGAAATCTGTTGACCAATCTGATGCCCTTTTATGTTGTTAGACACAACAAGAGTTGTGTTCCATTATCATTAGTAACTGGTAGCTTCAGCTTTAGTAAACCTTGTTCCTAAGGATATTCAACAATATAAGTTGAGGACACCGCACCTGTGCAAGAGTGAGAATATCTTTCTGACTGAGATACCAAACCAGACCCATAATATTCCACCAAATAACACTTGCAGTACATTTTGTCAAAATTCTTCACCTTTTTTTTTTGATATTTTGAGACTACAAATAGAAAAAAATCCTTCCTTGAAAAAATTTTCACTTAAGAGTATTTTCTCCAGGAGGGTTTGTGCAGGTCCCCTCCATGTTAACCCCTCAATAAGTTGAAACCCTCGATATTAATTTAAGTTGTATCTTTAAATATATCTCAAACTTTGGAGGATTTGTTGATTACTCAAGGAGGACTAATCCATTTGCTTGGGCAAGAACTACCTCCAAGTTATTTTCATACACTGTTTTTTAACTAGCAGGACAGATGGATTCAGGCAGAAGAAACTAACTCTTTTAGATTATAAAATACCTATTTTATTGATGGGTTAAAAGAAGCAAGCCCTGTGGGTGCAGCCCTCTCTCTCATTAGTTCAAACAGGCTATGGGATCTGCAGGGAGGAGCTCAAGAATGCCGTAAATTACATGTCCTGTGGCTTTCAACAACAAATAGATAGTGTTGGAGTTTACCCAAGGTGTTGGCAAGTGCTGTAATAGGGATTCCTGAAAATATCTGTCTGCCAGATGATGTTTCCTAACACACAGAATGTCATTGGGGAGGTCTCGTTGCATTTACAGCCAGATGCTTTCTTTTCCTTGAGAAGAAGTCTTTTTATTGCCTTTCTGCAGTAGGTGGACCGGGGGTAGAAGGGAAGCAGCAACACCTGCAGAAGCCGGAGCAGAGCAGGGTTCAGCGCTGACACATCCACAGCACGCGCTCCAGCCTGTTACAGCTCATTTCCCTCTGCAGGTCTCCCACCCATGCAGAGATTAGCTGTAAATGTGCTTGGAAGCCTAAAAATCCCCAAAGATGCAATATTGCACCTTTCTGCAGATGTATGTGTTGTAACTGCAGTAGCTGAAGGCTATAAGTAAAAAGAAATAAATACCTTCTGTTAGTTGGGGGGGAAAAAAAAAATTAAGATTTTGGGCTCAAGGCCTTCTTGGATCTGCTTTCTAATGTTTGCTTGCACACTTTGCATCTAGCTAAAAGTCTACAGCTGCTGCGGCTCTGAGGATGCTCCTGCAATTCTTAACTGATCTGAGGGAGCTGAAGTTACCTTTCAGTTTGGCCTTGTTACACTTCACACTGCAAGAGCTGGAGTGCTTAAATGCCTGGCAATCATCTCTGTTCTTTTCCCAATTGCCTCATTTTTTTGACCAAAAAAAAAAAAAAAAAAGACTCTATTCAAATTTTGCTGAAGTTGAATTACTCACAAGCTGCCCATAATAAGACTCCGATTTCATTGTCTCATGGAAAAAAAATGCAGTTACCCAAATGCCACCCAGAAGACCTCCTGGGAATGAGATGCTGTTACCAGTGTCTCTCTCGGCTGCTCCATCCCCTGGCCCAGGAAGAAGGTCAGAAAAAATCAAAACACCTCTTTGACCAGAGCAACCCAACCCACACCAGCAACCCATTCGTTAAAATTCTGTTATTGAATCACAGCTTATGGGTAGTTCAAACAAAACAAATAAAAAATAAAAAAAAAATAAAAAAAAAGAAAGAGACGGGAGGAAAAAAAAACTGCATAAACTGCATAAAGAATTATACTGGAGAGTCATTCAGGAAAATTTCCATTTGTGTATTAAAAGCTTAGCTAAATAACCTTGGGCTGCACAGGAAGACAAGTAGGAAGGAAACCTCTTCTGGTCTATAGAGTCTCCCTGCCCCTCGAGCACACCAGGCATTTTATCTTCTTAGTCTTCAGAAGAATTTGATCTTGTGAAGTAGACGCGCAGCGCTTACCACTCGTTCTGGACGCAGAAGGATTTGCCCTCCCCATCCCCTGACCAGTGTCAGAAATTGTAACACACGACTGGCACTGAAGGCTATTTCCAGTCAGGAGAGGAATGTCTCTACCTCTTCCCTCCCCTCCTCCTCTTTTATGGCCCTTCACTACCGTTCTGCCATATTTATCAATCACTGCTGCAATTTTCAGGTATTTCTTTGCCTTCTTTCCTCCAGGCTCGTGCTTCCCGTTCTCCTGCCTCCGCTATCTGGTCTGCTCCCCCATCGCCACGTGAAAGCACAACTGTGGATTTAATTCCATGAACCTGGGAGACGCAACGCAGCATACGCCAGCACCTCTGAGGCTTTGCTCTGTTCTTATATACAAGCAAAGGAAATAAAAGAGAGGGAAACAAAGGTACCCAACCACAGCGTGCAAACGCTGGCCCGGGCGGCGCTGGGTAAAGCGCACTTCCAGAAAGGCCGCGAGCTCAAATTCAAAGGCAGCCTACCCAGGAATCCATTTGATTGGATTCCTGTCTGTGGACAACCGCTTCTAAAATGGAAGACAATGTGCTTAAAACGGCGATTTTTAAGCACGTGCTCTGTTCAGGATTTTTCTGCAAAAGCCCTCTGTGAAAACTAGAGAGGAGGAACTGGTCACAGCAGCAAGCGAGGCGGCACTATCCACGACAGTATGCAAAAATTGCTGATAACGGGACTTACCCTAAAGTGCTGCAAAAAAATTATCTATTGAAAAGATTACAGGTAGGACAGTCAGGAATTACGGTGATTTAAACTGACTGGAAACAAAAACCTGCCTTCTTTTTTTTTGTCTGGAACAGTCATTTTCTCTTCCCTGAGATAATTGTACCACAAAATATTATAGCAAAACAAACAATCGCTCGTATCAGATCCACTTTGCACGCTCCTGACCTGCTGTTCGACTTTTAACTTCCTGAACGGGTGAGTCAAAGCAGGTTGGGCCGAGCTGTAAGTTGAGACACGGGAGGGCATTCCCTGCCGAGGGCTTAGTGGTGGAAAACAGCATCAACATGGCAAAGGAGTCACTGCAGAAAGGACGACACAGTGAGACTTAGTCTCCCGCTTACAACTGGTAATTATAAATTAGCCCAAATTGCACATAAGTTATTTGTTTATATTTGGTTCAACAGGAAACTAGAGCCAAAATTATTTTAACCCTCGTGTTTTAAAACACTTTAAAACCTACAAACAGCAGGGTGGAAGAGGTGGAAGGAAAAATCCCATATAATTTGGTGTGAAACAGGCAACGGTGCCCGCGGGCGCCGGGGGGATGCCAGGAGGTGGTACACCCACCCGCTGCCCGCAGGGTTGCCGACAGCACCACTGCTCCCCTCTCAGGTCCTCACCTTTCCAACCTCGCCAGCTATGGCTGGTTAACAGATCAGCCATAAATGATAGATTTTTTTTTTTTAATGTACATTATGCTGTTACAATCTTTACATTTGCTCATTGGAGAAAACTATAGGGCCCTACAAGGGGCTTTCAAGAGCCCCTACTGCTGCTCACCAGGGCTGGGCTCTGGTGGATCCAGCCCCTCTGCAGCTCGGTGGTCCTCACCTGAGTCCAGCTGAATGCAAAAGCGATGCCACTGCCATTGCGCACAGCGGCTCCTCCATCCATTCCCGGCTGCAGAAGCAATATTGTATTTTATTGACATCTGCCAGCCTCCTTTTTCTTTTTTTTTGCTAAGTATTTTGTTGGTGTTTGCTCAAAGTCTTCCAGTGGGTGAATGGATTTTATACAGGAAACATGCACTTTGCTATGATGCACTGCTGTACTATGAAATTTTGCCATAAAGCAGCTTTTGCACTTCGTCTGTTTGGCTCTGGCTCTTTATTAGGTGATGGAGTGGGAAACTGCAAACCAGTTTCAGTGAGTGAGCCTTTTTCTTAGCACTGCTCATGGACTTCCAGCTGCTGAAGGACATATTCCTCCACACTGGATCCATCTGCTTCTGAAGGACTGCAGCCCGGAGAAAGGACCCATGCTGGAGGGACCCCATGGAAGGATTCATGTTGGAGAAGTTCATGGAGAGCTGTCCCCCGTGGGAGGGACCCCACACTGGAGCAGGGGAAGAGTGTGAGGAGTCCTCCCCTTGAGGAGGAAGGAGCGGCAGAGACAACGTGTGATGAACTGACCACAACCCCCATTCCCCGTGCCCCTGTGCCGCTCAGGGAAAGGAGGTAGAGAGATTGGGAGTGAAGCTGAGCCCGGGAAGAAGGGAGGGGTGGGGGGGAGGCGTTTTAAGATTTAGTTTTTGTTTTCTCATTATCCTACTCTGATTTTGACTGGTAATAAACCAGTTTCCCCAAGTCGAGTCTGTTTTGCCCATGACAGTAATTGGTGAGTGATCTCTCCCTGTCCTCATCTCCACTCACGAACTTTTGGTTGTATTTTCCCTCCCCTGTCCATCTGAGGAGGGCAGCGAAAGAGCGGACGCCAGGGTCAACCCACCATGTGAGTAAAGGATGGGCAAAGCTGCAGATACAGCAAGTGTGGGTGTAAAAATTGGTGTGACCGGAATGATTTTAACTTTAAGGAGCCCAGAAGAATACATAAATCCTACGAGCTTAGCCTCACCCCTGAATTTGGTGCAACACTAATTTGCTGTCTGTTGCTGGCTGATTTGCTGCAGAGCTGTGGAACACAGAGGTCGGCGATACCTCGCGGCCGCACCGGGCAGCAGCCTGTCCCGCCAGGGCTGGAGCAGCAGCAGCAGGTCAGAACCCAGCTCTGGCTCTTGCTAAAACCAGTCCTGGGACTGGACTGGAGGTCCATCATCTTCCTTCTCCTTTTTCATATTTGTGAGCACAGGGAGTGCTAACTGGTAGGATGGCAGACACTTTTCTAACCAAGGCACCATCAAAGGCGGAGGAAGAGCATGTTTGCCAATCAAAATATGCTGAACTGTGAAATGAAACTGCACTAACCACCCCTTAACCTTCCCTGAACAGAGAGGGAAGCTCTGCAGCCTCACTGACGGCAGCACGTGTCCGGGCTGCGATCTGCGGCTCCACCTGCATCGGTCCCCTCCTCAGGTTTTTCCCGCGTGCAGATCTGAGTGCGAAACGCGCCTTAGTCCCACCCGCCCCGGCACCGCAGCCGTGGGCCGGCGCTACGGTTTGAGAAACCCACAACAATTTGTTGTCGGCAGACAATTATTCTATCACCCGATGACCCCTCCCCACCCGGGAAGGGGAATCGGGGAAAAACCAAGGAAACCCGGGGGCTGAAATATGAACAGGTTTAACAGAATAATGCTGGATGATTAACATTAATAACACTAAAGAACCAATATGGATCATACTACCAATACAGAGTATGCAAAGACTATACTCAGCCCATTCTATCAGTAGGAAGCTGTGCACTCCCAGCAGTGGACAGCAAATGTCGGACACTGCGAGCACTACGGCTTCAGGAGGAAGGGAAGGGCTCAGGGGTCCGGCACCGGGGCAAGAAGTTCTCAGGATGGCAGCCATCAAGGGAGAGAGAGAACTTCGCAGCAAACTTTCTAATTTATAGTGAATGTGACGTTGATGGTATGAAATAATCCTGTTGGGCAGCTTGGGTCAAGTGCCTGGGTCTCTCTCCTCCTCATCCCTGCACCTGGCGAGCTTGAAAACACCGAGACCTTGAAACCCACACATCATAGCTGGCTATAAAGTAAATATTTTCACAAATTCAGACACTAGAGTCTTCTAAAAGTGGAGTTTTCCCAAGTATTAGAAGATAAATTAGTCTTGTGTCGCTCAAACCAGGACAGCTGGCGTGACTGCACCTGAAGCCCGTGGCCAAAGGCTGCCCGCGCAGCTCTGCCGCTGCCCGCGGGGCTTCAGCAGCACAACCAGCGCTCTGCAGGAGCAGCCTGCAGCACAGCGCGGCCGGCTCGAAATCGCACTCCTCCGCTCTGTACCCGTCCTTTGCCAGCGACGTCCGCCCCGCTGACCTTGCTGGGTACACCGCAGACCTCGCAAGGTACGCAGCGTGGAAAGCACACTGGGTACATCCGCTGAGCAGTGAGAGCAGGTCCAGCCTCCACCATGCAGGAGCCAAGCCAACCCACAAGGTACAGCCCTCTGCCAGAAAAGCCACCGATTATTGATGTCTTCATCCCCTCTGTGTTGCCAATGCCCAGCTTCTTATGAACATCTTCTAGTCCCTGAGGAAGAGATGGCACTTCCACAGCCCCACTGATGATGACCCTGAAAGTGGAGTGAGATGTGGAAGCCACAGCTGCTGCCACACACTGCAGTGCTCCTGAACAGTAAGAAAATACCAGTTTGGCTGTCATGTGTCCTGCCAAGGGATGTTACAGGACTATTAATTTCCCAAATGACCTCTGGGCATATTAAGACCTACTCTTTTCCAAACAGTGGTCAGCGCCTCCTTCCACTGCGAGCTGGTTTATTCACATTTCAACTGCTCAGAGATTCATCTATGGACAGCAATTTATCATCTGCCTCTGCAGCTGAAACCACATCGTCTCAATCCCGCTGGCAGGCGCCGGCAGCCTGTTGGCAGAGTGCTGGCAGCCAGTCCCTGGACAAGCAACATAGGTCAGCAGCAAAATGCTGCCTTCTTGGAGACTCAGGAAGAAGAAACTTGGATCAGCCACCTCATTTCATCGCCTGAGTGTGTTGCCACTATAGAAATGTTCCTACTAGACACATTCATACTCATCTGCTGTGTGCATTTTCTAACAGACGGACGTGTCCTACTCCCAGCCTGTTGTGGGATGGTCTAACGTGAACCACAGCATGTCTGCAGCGTACTGCCGCCAGCCGAGCGGCTCGCCCAGCGTGCATCCCCAAAGCGTGTCGGTGACTCCTTATCCTTTGCATTCTTTTCTATATTTAGGAGATTCACGTGTACACAACAGCCAGGCGAAGCGTGGGAAGTGCAAGCAAATATCAAGACAAGTTTTGATTTATGGAATCCCTTGGGACTATCAACAAGTCACAGGGAGCAGCTACAGGAGCAGCTAAAATAATGAGGGTGTGACAGCAGCTGTATCTACAACGGAGCAAACGGTTATATACTTTGACTTCTAAAGACACCTCGGGTAGTGTTTTCACAGTCCCTCCTGCAGAAGTGACTTAGGCATCAGCAGCTCTTCAGGCTCCTAAGTCACTCAAGCACTCCTGTGCATAAGGTAAGAAGGGACTTCTTTTGAGATGCGTGCTCAAATATATGACTCTCCATGAACAAGAAACCTCAAGTGAGTTAAAATCCCACGACTCAGTTACCCCCATTCTCTGGCAGCTGCTTGAGTGACCTCCTAGGGCCAGGAATGAACGTTAGAGAAATGCCGCGGCAGCCTTATGACCGGATGGGGTTACACCATGACAGTGATGCAGCAGGTGAGATGCAGCAGCTCCAAAGAGTCCACATGGCCTGCAGGACAAGTCTGGCTTGCAGCATTCCATCACTTGGTCCATCGTGCCTTTCTGCTGGGACTCAGAAGTGTCCACTCACATAAACAGGCCATCCACAGGCATCACCCATCGTCTAGCCCTGCAGCAGGCAGATACGGAGTAGCTCGGTCATCGTACTGCTGCTGAGTTTCCCTTTCTGTAGCTTCAGGTGGGCTTCAGCTGCAATAGGAAATCCACAGAAAATATTAAATGCCAACAAAGAGCTAGGATACATTTCAGGAAAAAAAAAAAAGAAAGAAAGAAAAAAAAGAATTAACTGATCTATCATTTTTACAAAAAGAGTCACTAAAATCGAATTTTAACAAAACTTCATATTTTACCGAAGTACAAATACTGATATTACAGAACCTTTTACATTACCCAGATAGAAATCATTGCAGTGAATTCCCCCCATCCTCGCAGTTTTTGGCTGCAAATGCTTCTACACGCGTACACAGATAATGCAAACATACACTCACTGAAGTGAAATTTTAACACACATAATCCCACATGCACATGTTTTCATAAAAATGGGACTTTATCTTGATCCATCAAGCACTGACCTTAATACAAATCAAATAGTTGTCATATAACAGCATCTGCAATATCCTCACAACCGAATACCAATCACTGTTGATCAGTCCTCACTGCTAAAATCCAAACATTTTCAAGTGGGAAGTCAGAGCTCTCTGAAGCCCCATTGCAACACTGAAGACACCAACCTCCTGGTTTTCTGCCGTCCTTCTGAACTGAATGTCCCCAGCAGTTCTGGAAATCAGATTACCATTTAAAATGTCTTTGATATTCTGTACATTGCTTGCTTCATTTTTTTAATAGCATTTACAGCATTAGGGCGGCACTAATGAAGCGAGAGATTGCAGAGAGGTGCACGTCAGCCCTGCTGGACACTTGCCTACCTTCCTGTTAGCATTTGTACAAATAGCAACGCACAGGAGGGTGCAGGATTTATGGTGCAGGTAGAAAAAAAGCAAATAAAAGGTGGGAGAATGAGTTGTCCTCCGAGCTGGGGTTTGTCTCTCATGGAGGGGCTGGAGAGCAGCACCCCAGATCCTGATGGGATTCCTCTGTAGGGTAAGTCAGTGTAAATGGGGTTAATTTATCTGGGGGATTTCCTGTAACCGGGGTATTCCCAGGCGGGAAGAACTCAAATCCTTCTCTGAATGCATTCTGAAAGAAAACAAACAAAAAAACCCCCCACATTCAAACCTAACCTAAAAGATCAATAAAATACACGTTTCAGGTCAGTGGATGATGATGAGAAGCAGCAGCCATATAAAAGGGAGGGCCCAAAGCTGGCTCAGATGATTTGGCACAATGAGTATTTTTCACCAATAGGCAGAACACCAACACTTTTCACCCACCCCATCATTTGCCCCAGCATTTTGGCAGGAGATAAAATAAGATTCTGTGACGTCAGCTGAACCACCAGCTCCAACTTCGCATGTTTCCCATTTCCACATACATACTGCCACCGTTGTTTCAGGTCTTGATAAATAAATCAGCTATCCGGGAGCCTCTCACGTTTAACAAAGCCTCTCAAGAAATTGCAAAAACCACCACACTAACTGTGGCCCTTAAACAATTTTTCAGAGGACCAGGGCTTTAGAAGATAACACGTGTGTGTCCTTTGCTCGACTGAGAGCACTGACAGACCTTCTACCCAGAGCTGGAGCGCCGAAGGGGCCTCTGGCAGAGATAACGTGAGCTCAGAGGGTGACCTTCCCTCCTCTCGATGTCAATACGAGGTGTACGGGCTCATCTATCCAGCCTAAAAACCTAGGTGAATAATGAAAAAGTAAGAGAAAAGCTCAAGGGTTCAGTTTATTTCAACAAGCCCTGCGCTTCTGAAGGGGTTTCACCAAAGTGACGTGTCACGCAGGGTGCGGTGACTGGGATTTGAAGTGTTTTCTGTTGGCACAATGGGTCCCGACACACAGAGAACGAGTTACAAAAGGAGTTCAGCTTTTACTGATCATTTGAGTTTGTGAGATGTCCTTATTGCCAAATGAAACAGATAAAGCTGGAGATGCAAGACGGGGTGAGAAACAAACATGAAGCAGGGAAGAAGAAAAAAAATCAGAGTAAAGGCAGCGAGGCACAGGCTTCAGACCAGCTGAGCAGACACTTCACAGGCGTGGAAAACGGAATAGCTCACAAAGTAAGAAACTGAATGTCAAATTAGCTATTTCCCTGTACTCAGCCAGCCCACATCAGTTTTTCACACACATTTGAGACCGTCAAAAACCAAACAAATTAAAAAATACAAGCAGATTTTGTTGGAAAACAGAGATTACAAACTGAACAAACTACTAAAACCACCTTGTCTTGGGAATTTGGCTTAAACATCAGATTGAATGAAAGATAACTAATTTGATTAAGTAGAACAAGTTATCTAAATCCCTATTTAGGGAAAACACCGCCAGCAATTCAGCACTGTTTTTGCAAAAGGCCTTCAATGGTAAATAGTTTCAACAAGAGAAATACCTACAGACACATGGCACTTCTCAATGCACGAAGGACACGTTTGTTGGGCAGGCGTCAGGGCAAGACAACCAATTCATTTACAGGAAAATCAGAAGGAAATTTGCCAGGACAGCGAGGAATCAGGTCTGATCCGAGCTTACCTGGTCTCTGACAGCCGAGTTGGGTTACAGATCCTAACAGCACTGCCTCTTTCTTGCCGCACGCAATCACATCTCCGGTTCCCAGGGAATTCCCTTTTGAACCCTGTCGCGAGAGTGCGTCCTATTTGCCCAGACGTTCAGAGACAGTGAACTGTAGTTTCAACTCTCATTTGTAATGAATGGGATTTACTGTGGCTAGCATGAATCATTTTGATAACACATATAATTAGTTTTATAGAAGTTTTAGTATGTTATAAAAGTTGCTTTATCACTTGTCTTCCCCCAGGGCTCTCTTATAAAATGATTTTGTTACAACCGTATTCTTCTTGGAACTAAAGTGTAGACAACTGAGCACATCTGTACGTCAAGAGAAGCACTGTAAGCCAAGACATTCAAGGCAATTTTGCTGCTTTTTTTGTTTCTAAAATCCATGTGAAGAAATGTGATCACTTCTGGACTCCAGCACTATCAGCTGTTCAAAGCTGAAGATACTCACGTCCTCCCAGGCCGTCACTAAGCTGCCTCCGCGCAGCCCACGGCTGCCGAGAGCAGATGCTGCAGCTCAGCTACCAGGAGCTGGGATGGCTGTCAAATGACCTTGGGGGGAAATGCTCAACAGGTATAAATAATGTACGTCTTTAATAACTTCATTTGAGCTATGGAAATTTAGCCTGGATGAGGATTTGGCTCCATGCGGCGGGCTGCAAAGTGAGTTAACCTGATTCCACCTTCATGAGGAAGAAGAGTGGGGTTGGTAGGAGTGCGCACTACGTGACACCAGCAACCCCTTCTGACTTTAGAAGCATTTTTTTCTTTCGTGTGTATTTTGAACACTGACAGTAGGCTGTCATTGAGACCTTGTGACTACTTCTGAAGGGTACCGTTAATAAACAGACTTTATTTTTAACAACTGCCCTGCAAACCTGTAGTGAGTGTGCTAGAGGAGCTCGATGAGCTCAACCAACCCTTTCATCAAGGGCTGCTGCAAACACCAGGCAAACACAGGCTTCTGACCGTGCTTAAGGGACAAGCCCTATATTCAAACACCTACTTGATAAATTACTATTATTCATGAGGTCCAGCTGCCTGCAGTGTTTCGGGAGCTGCTGTCCTGTGGTGTGCAATCTAAAGGGGCTCGTCTGTCCTGATCTGTGTCAGCTTGGCAATGCTTCACCTTCTCAGCGGGTCATGTTCCAGAAGATTCTGCAAGGCCCAGCTCTCCCAACACTTCTCCCGCGGCGCAGAGAAGGTGGGGGAGAAATGCTGTTGAAGCCTGAGATGCACTTGAGGCTATATGGGCACGTGCCAGGAGCAGCCGTGGGCAGGGTGGGAGGAACCTACACCACACTGCCATTTTGCTTTTCCTCTGACGTGACCACTACCACCAGGTCAGTCACATCCCAAATCACCCCTCGCCTCCTCAGGTCATGCCCCACTGCAGCTGTAAGAGCAGAAGGAGAAGGGAGCCATTTGGAGGGGTCTAAGTGAGGGGGCTGTAAGGAGTCAGAGGGACAATTGCCAAAAGCCACTTCATAAAACCCAAGATCCCAAAGATTAATCAAAAGCATCTTCTGCACCAAAAACGCATGTGCAAGAGCTGGTTCATCCCATCCTAAAATGGGTAGGCTATGTCCCATTTTGAAGGTGCCTGTTTCTTCTCACCGAGCACAAAAGTAGCCAGAATGGCAAGTTTTAGCCATCTACAAGTTGCCTTAGAGGCTACAGGCTCATCTCATAGGCAACTGCTTGGCAAGGGGCATCCCACTCCCTTTCCTTTGCGTTTTTAAACCTACACACCAGCAGAGGACCGACTAGACATCCTGTCAGATCTTTATCGGCACTTTGCTTCTGGTTTAAGTATTTTGTCTTTTCACAGATTTTTTTTGGAGGCTTCCTCCGAACAACAAGCCCTAACGATTTCCTACAACCGCGCAGCTCCGGCGTGCCGCGGCGCTCGGTTTAAAGAGCCATCTGTTGAAGAGCAGCCGCAGCGGACTTAAAAGGTAAACAAATCCCAGCCTGGGGAAGATCAGAAGGGCCGACAGGCAGTCCTGCTGGTGCTGATTTATACTTCCTTATCTTTTATCTCCTTCCCTCTCCTCCCCCTGCACACTAGCTGTTCTCCCACGGTCCTTCTCCCAGGGAAATCCGTGTGCTTGCTTTCTGCAGTCGTGCGTTTTCAGTTCTCCAGTTCTTTAAGTCTTCTGATTTTAATGTCATATTCCCCATTTGGTATACTGCAAATCCGCCAGGGTAAAGCGCTCACTTGAACTCGTTCCCGACAGCACGTAAATAAATCCCTGGCTCTGGGAACAGAAAATCTCCAGTACTTTGCCCAGAAGCACTCTGAAAGAGGAGATGCACAGTGCCTCCCACTTAAGAGCAAGCAGAGGACACGCTTTGGCTCACACGGCTCTCCAGCTCTCCACGCATGAATCCCTGCCCAGCCGCGAAGCCGTCGGCAGGACAGTCACCCAGCGAGCGTGGACTTGCTGCCCTCGTGGCAAAACCTCCTTCCAAAGACGCTCTCTTCATTCGTAGCTCATAAGACCAGAAAAGATGGCTGTCCCCTGGTGACACTAAGGCTGTGGGGCTGCTCTGAATTAATCTGAATGAGGGCGTATTTTTCAGAAAATAGTCCAGTTTTGATGTACACTTCTAGGACTGATCAGTCAACACCGGCACTGTCCTACACGTGTGCGTGTTCCAGTGCTCAGTTGTCCCTGCTGTCAAAAAAATTAGGGGCAAATTTGTCTAAATTTGAACCTTCAGCTGCTGGCTTTTGTTAAACACTTGTCAGAACCAATGTTCAACTATTCAAATTTCCGCTTCTGTATCACAATTAAGATATTTTAATCTTCTGACAAACTGAAGCCATCTGAGCCATCAATATTGCTGTGTTACAATGATCTAACCTCTTCATTTCCGTCTTAGCATCATCTATGATACTAAGCTCCATTATTTTGATATAGATCTATTTTTAATTTTTGCACACTGATTTAAGTCTGACCCACTGTACGAGCTGCTATTTAACATGCGTAGAAAGGGAAACATTTTATCAACATATGATATGAGTTCTTCCATCTGGCTTTCCACTGAAGACAAAGCAGAAATATTTCTGAACACCTCTGCCTTTTCTGTTACTGACAGTGCTGTAATTTCCATTTTAGACTTATGGCTTTGGAAAGAAAGCCCTCCCCAAGTTTCTAACTCAAAGGTCATTTCGCTTCTGTATCAAGCCCTTTTCATGCCTGGTTTCTAATCTATATTCAGTTCTTCCTTGCCCTATTTCCCTTCTCTTCCCTGCTTTCTTCACTTAACTGCTGCCTTCTGCTCCTCTGCTCTTTGTTGGTAAGGCGTTTAGAGAACTCCATGCACCATCAGCCACATTTATGTCACCAGAAAGCAATTATTAAGCAATATTTCAGTCTGCCTTAAGTGAATCAGAAAAATAATCACATCAAACATGAAAAAAAAAAAAGCAGAGCTGACACCTCAGACTATCAAACGTAATCCATGTGTGTTTCTCTGATACGTCTTAATTATGTGTTATTATTCCGGGATTGCATAAGGGCGTAATTTCTTCTGAAGATGTTCACTACTTATTTTCTATAGCAGCTAAAATCCAAAACATAGTACAATTTCAGATTAAAAGCATGACGCTGAGTTACAGTATTATAAAACCAACTTTTGGATAGCTGGTTCAGCAGCCCCACTGGGAAAATATGGAATGCTGGAAAAGGATTACAGTGGTTTTTACATTTATGAAGAGTTACACTGCTGGTCACAAGAGAGGTCTCACATTACTGAAAGAACACATATTTTCTGGAAAATAAAAGTCTCTCAAAAAGAAAAAAAAAGAAAGGGAAAAGCATCAGACATTTGAACAGCTGGAAGCATTTTTAGAAACTACCAAAAAAAGAGAAAAAAAATCATTTAGAATAATATTTCCCTTTCTGTAGTAAGCATCGTAGTGGTGATACAATACGTTCCCAAGAGGCTTAATCACATCTACTGTTCAATCCTCAAAGGTTATTTCATAAAACAAAAATTAGTGGAGTCAACAAAGTTTCTTCACAAAAAAACTGAAGCTGTCGTTCCGAGTTGTATTTGTTTTTCTACCAGCTCCCATCTTTGTCAAATGTCCCCAGAGCTATGCATCTGCGACAACAGGCTACAGTCCACTGTGCTCTGGCAAAAGACAAGATTTTCTTCCTTTGTCTATATCTGATTTCAGCATTCGGAAGATGTTGTTTGACGCCACTCTGATAAAAACTTGAAAAGACTGTTGTTTACAGAAGGATCAAATGAGGCAGTGAATTAAGGAAGTAATAGCCACGGGCATAAAACAGTGTGATTACTACATATATTTTGATAAGGTATCTACGCTCTAGAACCAACATCGCTTGAATTTCTTTCAAATTAAAATCTAGGGGAAATCTCTTAATTTCAAATGCTCTGCTTATCCTGCCAATTATGATGCTTTATTTTCTTTACCGTAGTGCTCCCAGAGCCGTGTCAGCACTAGGACTTCCTTTTGCTAAGTTCTTTTTGTCACAATAAATCTTTCAACATGTGCCAACTCCAGATAAACATTATTGGTAGTTTGTTTCAGTACAAAAACCAGGCAACAAACACAACACCCTTGATTTCCCTTTGAAACACACTTCCATTAAATACTCTACAAGGGGTTGTTAAATTTACATTCATGAGCTATTGTATCTTTTGAGAACTTCCCACCTTCACAATGTGTTTTTACTCACACCTGAATTTACATTTTTTTTTGTTTTTGAGTTGTTTTTTTAAAATCACATTACTTACAGCAAAATACTCACCTAGTTTGTTAAGCGAAACCACTCATTCTTTCCTGGTAGGGACCAACTGCAGACAGAGAATGTAGCCATTCAGGCGTACAACACAGAAGCCTTGTTGTGGTACATGTTTCAAAATATGCCTGCTATTGTTTAATCAAAACATTTAATATCTGAAAATGTTTAAACCCAGTTCTAACAGAATGGCAGTGCTATTCATACAAGACAAATTCCCACCGTGCAAAACAAAGTGAAAAAATAGGGAAAAATATCAAACGATACCCGATAGCACAAGTTCTGCTAAAACACAGGGGCCAACCATCCAATCAGCTCTCACTCTTATCTATCCCTTCCCAAATATCCACTTTTTCAGGTTGAGCTTTTTTATCTTTATCCTTCACTTGTTTCTCTCCCAGCTATTTGCCCTCATCTCTCTGCCTTGGTTCTCTTCCTCTTTTTCTTCTTTAACTGCATTTCCACTGAGCAGGACACTTATTATACCTTTTGTAACAACCTACAGATGACCTCTAAAAGACAAGGCCATTTCTAGAGAAAAAATTCTTTTTTTTTTTTTTTAATAGGCACTCAAATACCACTTCATAATTTATTTCAAGAGAAAAATGAAACACCACTGATAATATTTCCTTTGTTCATCACCTGCTATATAATGTGCAACCTTAAACTGCTCCAGCCTATCCTGGAAAAACATCTTTGTTTTGAATGACTTTGTGCCCCCTAAAACCTGCCCTCCTATATTTTAAATAGTTCCCCAACACTCGTCCACTCATCATTAAAAGGAAACTCCATGTGAACAAACACGCAGGGACCAGATTCAGGCCGTGCCTATGCAGCAACATCTGTTGATCTCCCCTTATACACCCACACTGTAACACCGTCATAGAAGGTCACCAAATTTGTCAGGCATGACTTGCCCTTGGTGAAGCCATGTTGGCTGTCACCGATCACCTCCTTATTTTCCATGTGTCTTAGCAGAATTTCCAGGAGGATCTGCACCATGATCTTGCTGGGCACAGAGGTGAGATTGACTGGCCTGTAGTTCCCTGGGTCTTACTCTTTGCCTCTTTTTAAAAATGGGGTTTATGTTTCCCCTTTTCCAGTCAGTGGGAACTTCACCAGACTGCCACGACTTCTCAAATATGATGGTGGCTTACCAACTTCATCTGCCAGTTCCCTCAGGACCTGCGGATGCATCTCATCAGGTCTCATGAATTTGTGCACCTTCAGGTTCCTTAGATGGTCTCAGACCTCATCTTCTCCTATAGTGGCTGGTTCTTCATTCTTTCAGTCCCTACCTTTGCCTTCTGTGACTTGGGCAGTGTGGCTAGAGCACTTGCTGGTGAAGACTGAGGCAAAAAAGTCATTGAGTACCTCAGCCTTCTCCATATCCCAGGTAACCAGGTCTCCTGTTTCTGTCCGGAGAGGGCCCACATTTTCCCTAGTCTTCCTTTTATCACTGACATACCTGTAGAAGCTTTTCTTTTTGCCCTTGACATTCCTGGCCAGATTTAATTCTATCAGGGCTTTAGCTTTCCTAACATGACCCCTGGCTGCTTGGATAATTTCTCTATATTCCTCTCAGGCTACCTGTCCTTGCTTCCACCCTCTGTAGGCTTTCTTTTTGTGTTTGAGTTTGTCCAAGAGCTCCTTGTTCATCCATGCAGGCCTCCTGGCATTTTTGCCTGACTTCCTCTTTGTTGGGATGCATTGCTGCTGAGCTTGGAGGTGATCCTGGAATATTAACCAGCTTTCTTGGGCCCCTCTCACTCCAGGGCTTTATCCCATGGTACTCCACCAAGCAGATCCCTGAAGAGGCTGAAGTCTGCTCTCCTGAAGTCCAGGTTAGTGAGCTTGCTATGTGCCCTCCTCACTGCCCTAAGGACCTTGAACTCCTTGGAGAAGGAAGTTATCATTGACGCATGCCAGGAATGTCCCAGATTGTTCATGCCCTGCTGTGTTGTCCCTCCAACAGACATTGGGGTGGTTGAAATTCCCCATGAGGACCAGGGCTTGTGAATGTGAGGCTGCTCGTATCTGTCTATAGAGGGCCTTGTCCGCTCAGTCTTCCTGGTCGGGTGGCCTATAGCAGACCCCCACTATAATGTCACTTGTGCCTGCTCTCCCTTTAATCCTGACCCATAAGCTCTTGGTCGGCTCCTCATCCATCCCCAGGCTGAGCTCTGTGCACTCCAGTTGGTCACTGACATAGAGGCTACACCCGCTCCTCGTCTCTCCTGCCCGTCCTTCCTGAAGAGCCTGTATCCGTCCATTCCAGTACTCCAGTCATAGGAGCCATCCCACTACGGCTCTTCCATGTCAATGAGATCATAGCCCTGCAGGCGTGCGCACGTCTCTTACTCCTCTTGTTTACTCCCCATGCTACAGTTTTTTTTTGCCTAGAGGCATTTAAGTTGGTCTGCGATGAAGCTGACTTATGGACTGGAGTGGCTGGAATTCCTTTGTGCTGCGCTCCAGGTGCTCTCCTGCTGACTTGTGATCTTTCTCCAGACTGGGCATCTACTGCTGGCACTGGCATCAAACTGGTAGGAGTGGGATGGACTGAGGTTCCCCTCCCCCAGCAACTTTATTTTAAAGCCCTTTTTATGGATAAACTTCATCCAGTAAAGCCCTTAAAGAAATGTGGGCAAAACTAAACCACCGCTACACAATAAAACAAACACACACAGATAACAGATAAAAGGACAAAAGGACCCAGTTAATGGGAGAATACTCAGAAAACTGCTGACCCCTGAACACTAAAGCTCAGCAGAAGATCTGCAAAAGATAAGCTTAAGAACTAAAATTGTAACTCTGTTGGATATTTAAAAAAATACTACTTCAATAGCAAGACCAGTTTTAAGGCACCTTGTAAATTCCATTCCTCCTCCCAATCATTTTATGCACTTGATAGAAAGAATGGTCCATCTTTTGTATTTAGATTTAAAGTTTGCTATTCTGTTCCAAACCTGAAGAAGACCTGCTCAATGGCTTCGCATAACTAAAGATACTATTTTTACTTACAAACATGGCTGCGCATTTACCCATTTGATTACAACAGCTACAAAAGCATGGCTACCTTCCATGTTATCCTCCACTAGGAAACATTTGTGGGGTGCCTGTTTTACTCCTTTGCTTCTCTTTTTTTGTGTTGCAAGATATCTCTTTCCTCCACACCCTAACACTTTCCATCACATATCTGTATGACTATGGTTTTTCTTCTCTCGTCTTTTTGTTCCCTATCTCAAATACAGTTCCTAATTTTCCACTTCATCTTTCTTCCCAATTTCCCCTTCGTTGCAAACACAATTTACTTCTTCCCAATGTAGAACTCCTGCAAGGAATAGGGTTAAACAAGTTTAAAGAATATCCATACTTGACAGGTATGTCCTAATACTGAATCCAATGTGTGTACGAAAAGACCATTCATACCACTCCACTCACCCTGAGGATGAGTTCAATTCCCATTTAATCAACTGTCCCAACAAGATCAAATTTTCTAACAGTATTTGCTAGAGGATTTGTTCTCTCAAATTCCATGCTTAAGCTCCTATGCAACGGAAAGCCATCATCTTCATAAATGAAACCAGGTGATCCAATGAAATTATTTATTACTGTTTCACCAATATGAATATTCAAACTTTTACAAGTGTTCACCAAGAAGCAAAACCAGTCACAACAATTATTTTATCCACAATTATGAAGATGTATGCAGTCTTCCATAAAAGAACTCAGTTCTGTTGAACATCTTTATGAGTCCGTGATAAACGTTTCGAAGTCCTGGTCTAAGTCTGAAACAAGGGCATCCACAAAATCTTCAACTGAAGGTGATTTCTGAAGCATACCTACAAAACCAAGACAACAGACTCTTAGCAAGAATACTATGACCTTGAAAGCTTTGTCAATAATAATGCTTATCACTAACTAACTTTTAATGGGACAACATGACAGAAACAGCTATCGTGTTTCTTTGTCAAGAAATAAATGGAATTATAGTGTATAGGGATTATTTAATTTCTTCAAGCTACCTGTTACGTGTTACCACAGAATTGACAGGTTTCAAGATTGTTAACTGATTGTTATCGTTACCATCTTGCTTAAGCAGGGAATTATATCCATTTTAAAGCAATGTAACCATAGACTCAGTCATTTCCAAATGACTGGAATAAATCAGTGATTGAGCAGGTATCTAAATCCTTATCTGCTGAGTCTCAGGTCTGACAGAGCCAGAAAAAACAACATGTATTTCTCAAAGTGTTACACACCTTAAAAGCATTTAATTTAGTATTGAGTGTACAAATACCTTTGAAATTTTTCACAAGGCATGAAACATACCCAAACAAAATCATTTTCAGTGCACTGCAGTTTTAGTTTTGCGCTTTTTTACAGTACCAAGACTTACCTTTATTAAAAAATTTAATTAGTGCATCTGTTAGCTGTAGCATATGGCTACAGAATAACAGACAGGGAAATTAGCATAATGAAGAATCATGCTCAAGTACTTTGTCACGTAATTCCATAAACAGAGCAGCTAAAAATCTCACACCTTCCTCCCCAGAATCCCAGATTTTAGAAAGCATGAGAATATATCTTGTAAATTATTTTCAGATGTTTCTTTGTACTTAACACTACATTAATGTTGGTCTTTTCACTGTTATTAACATTTTCAAGATTATATATGGAAATTTACTGCATTACTTGTACCAGAAAAAAAAACAGTACAGCTGCCAAATAATGTAAAATTTCATCTTTGTACTTCTTTGAAGTGATCTGTTCTTTCTGACAACTGCCAATGTAAATATAACCTTGTTCTACCCTTTTTGATCGGCGTACCTACTGAACATAATTTTATATTCTTTCACATCCTCAACAATATTTGCTTTCAGTGGAAACTATAATTGCATGCTGCTAAAAGACCGGAATCTTTTACTATAACACAATGATTCAAAACCCACCAGGAAACAGAGCAGCTTGAGGTAATTTTGTGTGAGCAACCAAAAAGAATTTTCTTGCTAAGACCTCACAGAATCCCATTTCAATCTGATTTAAACACGTTGCAACTGTCAACACAAACTGCCATGACCCAGTAGATTAATAGTGAGCACTAAAAGGAAAACAAATCTCGTACTATATATAGGTTGACTGAAATGCTGTTAAATGAAGTTTGCAACGAGCTATTTTCAAAATGAAAGAGAACAGAATTAGTATTTCCAAATACTTGGTAAACTTGTCATCTACTCTAATGTTAGTAAAATTGCTGTGGAATTACTTCTAGTTCCCAATGAAAAATGGCTTGCTACATGCTGGGCTGAGAAACAGATGTGACCAGATACCAGCTACTAATCTAACCTCCCCAGAGAGCCACGGCCTCCTGCAGACTCCCTCTCCCAGGTTCCGGAGTGGGCTGCCTGGGGGACATGCGTATTTGCTCCCTAAAAAACTTGGAAAAAAATCCAGTTTCAACTCCTATTATTTTCCTGCAGTTTTCTCAGAAGTGGAGAGAATGCCTTAAGAAGGTGACATGGATGGCAGCCCACTGGAATACATACTGTCATGCATGGCTGCTGGAGCTTCATCTTAAAGTCAGTTGGAGTGGTCCAGTCCCAACACTGCAATTCATTTTCCCTTTTTTTGGCCTCATTTTGCCTCAAACATTTACATCTGAACTAACTGACCCTACTTCTAGAGACTGAACGGTAGGAAGGCCACTCATCTGACCTTTTCCAGAGGTCTACTTTATGATGAGATAAGTTGTGCCTCTGAAGAACCTACTTTTCCCTGTATCCCAGAAAGGAAATCTGGATGACTGGTTCAGGTATAAAAATCTCAAGTTGGTGAAATCATTCATTCCT
Organism: Anarhynchus alexandrinus; assembly: GCA_008711295.1. Classification (NCBI taxonomy): domain Eukaryota; kingdom Metazoa; phylum Chordata; class Aves; order Charadriiformes; family Charadriidae; genus Anarhynchus; species Anarhynchus alexandrinus. The sequence continues at coordinate 3,674,375 of VUYV01000034.1, read as the reverse complement.
TCCAATTTTTAAGACGTAGCTTTACAAAAGAACTATTTTTCTATTGCCAATATGCCCTTTTCTATCAGATATCAATACGGAGGGATGACTGTAATGCTGCATAGACAGTATATAGAGATGGCCATAATAGACATAACCACCGCTCCCCAAGCAAAATACAACCCCCTTCCCCCTTCCAATACTGCCTTTATAAAAACCAGCCAGCCTGGATGATGATTAGCCAATTCTTTTGACACACTAAAATTTATTCTGCTGTGGACAATTCTTAAAACTATGATTATCAATACGTTGCAAACGAATAAAAGCTAACAGTATAATGATTAGGGGGAAGAGAAGAGACTGATGCTGGGATTATCTTCAAGTAGATTTAATTTCCCTCTTACATAAAAATGGTAGATCATAACAAAAACATTCCAACCCTGGATATTACAAAATGAATAAAAGAAACATAATTAGCTACAGTACACTTGGATGTATTTTAGTGCAGCTGAATACAGTCTTACCAAATCTCACTCAAAACTTGTTACAAATTGCATTCATTTAGACTCCACATGGTTTGTTTTAAATATGTAGGAGAATTCCAAATCGTTCTGGCAATAGTGATGTCGAATGACCTCCTACCCAGTAGTTCCAACTTTTGATAATACAAACAGATTTCAGATTTCTTGCATTAGTGGTCTACTGCATCGCTATTTTCCCATCACTGACATCAAAAGCAGACATGAGCAGAATTTGCTTTTGCAAGGGAAGGACGAAGAGTAACTGAGGTCATTGCTGAAGAACTCCTACTGTAGTAAAATGATCATGCCCTTATGAAATAAATAACTACAGATTTTAAAGTAGACAACTCCAAAAGAAACAGACACTGATGGTATTTCCGTGTTTTAACCTCTTACTCTACACAGATGTGTTAAGAATGGTCATGTCTTCTTTTAAACTCCATTAAAATATATCAAAGCCAGATCAGCTTTGATATATTGTAAGTACTCAGCACTTCAGTCTAAATGATTTAGTAAGATGTCCACAAGGTCTGATGGCTGCAGTTTTAAAATCTAGGAGTGTATTTTACATGTTCAGCCCAACTCCTTATTTCAGCTCAGTCTCTCCCAAGCCTAAGGCAACTGCACAGCTTATCTTCTCTGCTTTGAAGTTTTCTTTCACATTACAGCACTGTGGTTAACCACACCCTTTTGCGAGATGGCTAGCTGTAACCTACAATCACTGAAAATTGGGAGAAGAATAAAGCCTGTGGCAAAATTTGGCCTTTGCCCCTTTGGAACACTAATTATTTTGGGTCCGTGTAGTTTGAGTTAACATATGTTGTCATTCACATCACCTTTTAGGATTTGTGCATATTTCTTCTGCTTTCAAAGAGGCATACAATCATTTTCTGAAGATTTTTACAGCCTCTTGCATTGGAGCAAGTGCGTGTTCATTTACAGATTCAGTTGGTTTGATTACCATGTATGCACACAGCTAAGCACGTCTGTCTGCAATATAACACAGCATTAACAAATCTAGAACACAATTTCACATGTATTTAGCACGAGGACTTCTTCAGAGACCCAAAGGGCTACGTGACTGCATCAAAACTGCAAGAGAAGCACACTCCAGGATATGTTCCATGCTCTCAGTTCCCAGATCATCCAACCCAGTACTTTTCACACTGCAATACTTTCTGCCTATGCACCTGGGTGGTTTTTTTTTCCAGTCAGGGAGTGCCAAGGGAGAGAGAGAGGGATGGTGCACACCTGAATCTTGTTCAGACCTGCAACCAGCACACCACTGGACCTGGAAGGGACACCTGGGTTACATATCTTTAAAGGAATTTGGAATCCCTAATGCCATGTAGTCCTGGGAAGGAGAGGGTCTGCAAGAGCCATGTGGCCAAGCCAAAATGACACAGGAATCAAGTTCTTCTCAAACTGTATTTCCTCTCTAAGGAGGAAAAAAAAAAAAAAAAAAAAAGAAGCTAGCCTCTTGGACAAAGCATTGTTCACTCATTTTTTAATTGCTCCTGCTACCCATATTTGTGACTATTTCTGTATTTTGTAGATTATCAAAGGGGTAAGATAAAAGGGGTCACTTCAGAAAATGTTAAAAAAGGTTTCATAAAGTCTTTGTGTTGTGGTTTTTTGTTTTAAATGGAAACAAATGCCAAGAAAATCAAATCCAAACAACAAAAAAAGTATATTGTATTTTCTAATTAAAGACTAGTCCAAACAGGAATCTTGTCAGTAACTCCACTGGATGGCAGGTCAGATCCTTTATCTTCCCTAATCAGTACATCTCTGGAACCACGTGGGAGAAAGATGAAAAGCTAGGGTCATATCCAAACACAAAAGGAAGACAATAGATAGCTTCTGAGAAGAAAATCGTAACAAAGAAACTGTATAAAATGCGCTTGTGAAGTTATCTGTTATCAAACAGTCAATGAATGTGGCTAACTTCACAATGAGATACGGAAGCACTTCAAGGGTGAGGCTATGTACATCCAAAAGTCAGACTTGTGCAAGCACATTTCTTTATATAAAAAAAAATGCCTGAAATAACAGCCTATGGAACTAAAGGTTTTTGAAATATGGCACTAGTGAGCACAGAATCAGGACTGTTTCGCTGAAGAAGAGTAAAATCAACAAGCTTTTAAGTTTGGTGGAATCTGTCTTTAATCAGGAATCTGTTTGGTCATCTGCTAAGGGAGCGCAGTTTTGCAATTGATGAAAACTAACAAAGGATGGAAATGAAGTATTCTGGAACATCCGTAATGAAAAGGAAAAAATGCAGCAAAGGGAGTCAGAAGCTGATTGGCCCTAAGCAAATTAAAGAACAAATAACTGTTCTTACTTTTCTTCTTAAATTCTCAATTTTTGTAATAAATATGGAGCAATTTAGTATAAACATATAACAAGCTTTTCCATCGTGTGTGTTCTGTGATTTAACCTCAAATAATCCCAAAAAGTAATCAAATTATTAACTTGTCAAAAGACCTGAGTCATCTCAATTTCATTCTTCAGGCAGTCATGCAAGCATGCTTGTTTAAGTCTTACACTGTCTATGAATTAACATCACAATACGCAACAGGCAAGGAAATCGCTGGTGAATTCTGGATATTTTTATGATCTCGAATATCTTTTAAAATTTCTGTTTAAAGTAATATTAAAGAAATTGAGAGTATAAAAATGAAATTCAGAATACAGAAGTGGCCAGGGGAAGCAAGGAAGATGTACTCTTGATGGCAGAGGATCAGATCAGGGAATACTTAAGCAAACTGGACATACATAAACCCACAGGTCCTGATGAGATGCATCCATGAGTGCAGAGGGGGCTGGCACATGGCATTGCAAGGCGACTCTCAGTAATCTCTGATCAATCATGGCCACTGAGAGAAAGTGCCAAAAGACTGGAAAAAAGCAAATGTCATGCCTATCTTCAAGAAGGGCAAGAAGGAGAACCCAGGGAACTACAGGCTGGTCAGTCCCACCTCAATCCCTAGGAAGGTGGTGGAGCAGCTAATCCTGTAAACCATTTCCAGGCTCATGAATAACAAAAAAATCATTCAGAATAGTCACCATGGATTCACCAAGGGCAAGTCATGCTTAACCGACTTGATAATCTTATATGATGAAACAACTGGCCTAGTAGACAAGGGGAGAGCTGTGGATATTGTCTACCTGGACTTCAGCAAGGTTTTTGACACCATCTCCCATAAGATCCTCACAGAGAAGCTGTCGATGTATAGGCTGGATGAGTAGACAGGGAGGTGGATTAAAAACTAGCTGAATGGTCAAGCCCAGAGGGAGGTGATCAGTGCCACAAAGTCTAGTTGGAGGCCAGTAACTAGCGATGTATCCCAGGAGTCTGCTAGGTCCAGTCCTGTTTAATGTCTGAGCAAAGTATTGCCAGCAGGTCGAGGGAGGTGGTCCTTCACCTCTAGTCACTGCTGGTGAGGCCATACCTGGAGCCCTGTGTCCAGTGCTGGGCTCCTCAGTACAAGAGAGACATGGACATACCAGAGAGAATCCAACAAAGGGCCACAAAGATGATGAAAGGACTGGAGCATCTCTCCTATGATGAAAGGCTGAGAGAGCTGGGACTGTTCAGCCTAGAGAAGAGAAGGCTCAGGGGGATCTTATTAATGAGTACAAATTCCTGAAGGGAGGGTGCAAAGAAGACGTAGCCAGACTCTTGTCAGTGGTGCCCAGTGACAGAACCACAGGCAATGGACACAAACTGAAACACGAGAGGTTCCCTCTGAGCATCAAGAAACACTTTTTCCCTCTGAGGGTGACCAAGCACTGGCACAGGTTGCCCAGACAGGCTGTGGTGTGTCCATCTTTGAAGATATTCAAAAGCCGCCTGGACATGGTCCTTGGCAACTGGCTCTGGGTGGCCCTGCTTGAGCAGGGGGGTTGGACTAGATGACTTCCAGAGGTCCCTTCCAACCTCAACTATTCTATGATTCTGTAATTATGTGAAAACATCTTGAAAACTTCTTCCATTTTTTGTAGGTCATAGTCCTGGCTCTTATCACCAGTATCACTGTGACACAGAGGAGTTACTGCTGTCTGGTTCTCCTATTACACGTGAACAAACATACCAGCGCATACACTACAGTTACTGACCTTAAAGTGATACACAGTTCTGTTTAGTGGTTTATGGATTTGCGGATTTAAAGGAAAAAAATAAAAAACAAACTGCGTATCTTTTATACATAGATTTTTTGGTCACATCATAAAAGATCCCATTATTGTACCATTAACGTCAAGTTTACTGCCATGCAGTAGGCACAACTATTCCTTAAACATAGCTTGCTCTCTTCTTCAAACCCCAGGCTTCAGAGCTATAACCTCTTCATCATTCACCATTGGTCCTGACGACTCACCGATGAACTATCTGCACTAAATGAATTGAGGACTGTGAATACTGAAATGCTTAAAACACCTCATTACCGCATTTGTCATGTTAAAAAGAGTTAAACCTGTTTGTGTGCTTTCACTGTACCTTGCCAGACTTCATCATATTTGGATTTCTATTAAAATTAAAATAAACTTGGAATTTCCTGGACCATGATGCCACTTCTTCAGATTAATTTCAGTAGCAAGTTTTATCCATAATAACCGAAGCATACTCTCAACCCCAAACTGATTGTACCACTTTCCACTTGTGTTCTCTCATATGCAAGGGGGAAAGCCAGTTGTACTTCTCTGCAGATTTTATATAAGTCCATCCACAGATGAATTTTGCAAACTTCATTCAAATATTATTAGATTCAAGGGAGCACACTGCCAGCAACTTCAACATAGCCTCTAGGACATTCCAGGAAGATTCCATGCTCAGTAAAATTAAAAATACACACAAGAAATAGAAGAGATGATAAGCATAACTGGTGTTTAAAGACATTCTTTGTTCCTCTATCATATGATTTAGAATATAATTGGATTTGCTTGTAAAGATGTACATTCCTGACTTGCAACTACTTAATCCACAATTTTAGGATATTTTTTTGAGGTTACAAACAAAGACTCTTCAAGAACAGTAAAGAAAGGCAAGTTTGCAAAGTCATGCTGAATGAAAAGTAACGCCGTAGATCAGAAATATAAATAGACTAATCTAGAGAATATATAGTTGCTTACTATATGATGAGTCTAAGGAGAGCAGAGGTTATGGCCTCAAATATAAACAGATGGGTCAAAGAACTGAAATGTTCTAGTTATGAAACTGTGCCAATCTCATGATGAAATACAGACACGTTACCACTGTCATCCTTATCTGTAGAAAAAAAACCCCACAACTTCCAATCTACCAAACTGAACAGAGGCCAAGGAATTAATATTCACCCTTAATATTAAGAATTTCAGAGTGAATTGAAAGATGCCCCATTAGATGAAGTACTTACCAAGTGCTCATATCAGGAACTGCAACATTACAAAGGAAAGCCTTTATCCTGATCTCATTGATAGATTTGAGATAAAGTTGGCAGTTTCTCAAACGGTTTAATTGTTCTGACATTATTTTTTTTAATACATGAAGTACTAGTATTTCTGCTAAGGCCATGAATGATTTTTAAAAGTTATTTTCCAGACTCAAAAGGCAAATATGTTATTGAGAGGAATAATGAACCATGTTTCTTTATTACAGTCTTCAGACCTCCATTTCATGAGAATGTGTACTTAAAGTACTGACACAACCAAAGCTGTTTTGATGATGCTAAAATGACGTGGCCAAAAAAAGTTCCAATTCTTATATACAAAATAACCAGATCTATTATGAATTCCACCTATGTAAAAGTTACTCATTATTTGTACCCCAAAATGGTGTCATCTTTCTTCCTTCAAGTATGTGATACTCTTACTCTGAATTCTTTGGACAGCCTCGTAATACAACCCCTTCCAGTGCTTCACCCCAACTATCTGTGTGTGTTTTTATTCTGTGTATCACAAGGAGTTCTACTGACCATGACACAAAGTCGATGACCAGTCCATTTAACTAAATAAATGAACAGGTTTTCTTTCATAAATCCAATGGAAATCATAATAAAACTAAAAATATCAAATTGGGAAATGTAGTTAAATTATTTCTGTCTTGAGCAAGGAAATAAAACAGGTTTTCTACCTTGAACCATAAGTATGGGCTCTTTTCCACCGCCGTGTGCCAGCATCTCTCTACGATAACGCTCACCCATTGCCCTGGAGAAACACAGATGTTAGAGCCATCTGCAAACATAACCTGTTTAGCTTTCAGTCAAATTTACTTCTAGGATCTCTACAGAACTCAGAGACAGAGATCAAATGAAATTTTCCACCCTGAAACAATGACTGCCTTGATTCCATGTTGAGTCCTCAAATTCAAATTACATTTAAAATTATACTGTGAGTAACTGAACTAGACAAATTTTATACATATGAATATGTGTTGGTGTTTATAGAAGTTAATTTGCGAACAACATTTCAGCCCTCATTGCTCCAAGGGGAAAAGCTGCTCTGTTACAATGCTCTGAAGATTCACCTAGGGTATAAGAACACTTACAATTTGTGATCTCACAATTTACTTTTTAATTTCACAAAGCAAAATGAGCAGGATAGCTATACTTGGCTTTGAAGTTGGTGACATGAAGCTTGTTTAATACCCGCAGTTGCTTTGATTTCAATAGAAAATTACAAGTAATTAGGCATCTATGAAAATCAAGCTCTCTAATTACATCTAAATATGGATTTCAGTGCCTCCCAACAGGCACACCTGTATTTTAAAACATTGACACAAATTTATTTGCACCAATGAACATGTTCCAAAGTACACTTTATACCTGTGGTTATTTCCTGGTTTGTAATCCTATTAAAATCAAGACAAAGGCTAAAAACTAATTGTCATTAAAAAAGCCCATCAACCTAAGTGCCCCCATTTGTTTCATGTTTTCCAGAAGTAAGCAGTACAACACTCCAGTCTACTTAATATTTGCTCTATTTTTACCTATCAAATGGGTCCTGAGCAAAACACTGTTTCCACACCATGGAGGCAACAGCCCTAGACATGAGGTAGGAGTAATATTTGGCACCGTAGCCCACGAGATGACTGAATCGCAGTTGCCAAGCCTGTAAGAAGAAAACAAACAAAAACCAGAACAGAATTAATCTTTTAAATCCTTTAAATTGTTCGGCATTTTCTGAAGTATGATGGAAGAAATCTGCTAGTATTAATGACAAACAGTTAAGAAACAAGAAAAATACAACCATCACCAGAAATCCAGAATGAATGCATCCTTTATGATAAGAAGCATTTTTTAACCTAAATAACGTATATTCAATATACTGACCATCACAACTGAAATTATACATAAATAGGGTCAGAAGGAGAGAAAACCAAGCAGTCAAAAAATGTATTCATATTTGATAATAGCTGTGTTGTTCTACTGGTCTTGAAAGAAAACCACAATTATGTTATTACGAGTTATGTTATTACTCCTATGAGGAGAGGGTGAAAGAGTTGGGGCTGTTCAGCCTGGAGAAGAGAAGGCTCCGCGGAGATCTTATTGCGGCCTTCCAGTACCTGAAGGGGGCCTACAGGAGAGCTGGGGAAGGACTTTTTACTAGGGCATGTAGTGATAGGACGAGGGGGAATGGCTTCAAACTTGAAGAGGGCAGGTTTAGATTGAACATTAGGAAGAAGTTTTTCACTTTGAGGGTGGTGAGGCACTGGAACAGGTTGCCCCGAGAGGTTGTTGAGGCGCCATCCCTGGAGGTGTTCAAGGCCAGGCTGGACGTGGCCTTGGGCAACCTGGTCTAGTGGGAGGTGTCCCTGCCTATAGCAGGGGGGTTGGAACTCGATGATCTTCAAGGTCCTTTCCAACCTAAACCATTCTATGATTCTATGATTCTATGAAGTAACACCACATTTTATCATTTTCCATGTGGGTAAGTACAGTATCACACTTGGAAAAGTTCAACCTATAACCTTTTGCCACAAACAAAATGATAATAGGGACTTGCATTTGATACTCTAAAAAATACAGCTTCCCATATGCCAAAAAACTCAGAGGTAGACAAATTACAACCACATGCAACATCATTGTTCACAGATTTGTTTGCACATTTTTAAATGCATATATATAGCAGATTATCATCTGTAATTATATTGTTATTCATTTATGTATTGTTACTTGGCTTTATGACTCATTCCAGTGGTGGTGGACTCCTTTTTTAATGCTGTACAGTGTTGACTGTTTACTTACATTTTCTTAGCAGAGAAAATCAGAAGTATCAGCCTTACTTTCACAGAATAAAAATACTTTTTTTTTTTTTTTTATTTCCTTGACTGAAACAGAGTAATTTAAATTGGGAGAGACCTCCGAAGGTCATCTGGTCCAACCCTTGCTCAAAGCAGAGCCAACTTTGATGAGGTTTCTCAGGGCTCTGTCTAAAGTCTCAGTATCTCCAAGGATGACGATTTTGTCACCTCTCTGGTGCAATGTGGTGCAAAGGCAGGCAGGTCCAAGCTGAAAATACATTATTTCCCAAAAGATGTGGGCATATTTTTGGAACTGAAAATGGATGAATGTATTGATGAAGGAGTGAGAAACTTACTCTGCCCTTTTGGCTCTCTGAGGAAACCAAAGAGGAGACAAATCCCATATCTTATTTGTCCTCCTATCCAAAGTCAAAGCTCTTAACATTCTTGTGATATGACTGTTGTCAAGATTTTTTTAGGTTCTACAGCAAACAGAGTTTAAAAGAGGAACTAGAAGATAAGCAATAAAGTAGCATAACAGATGTTTTAAATTGAAATCCATACGCTGTCAGATGCTTGTTCTTATCCTAGAGTCAACGGCTGAAATCCTGAGGCAGCCAAACAGAAAAGTGAAGGGGCATTAGCAATTTTCCAGAACTATTTATCTTTGACCGTGATTCTTTATCACACTGTAAGTAACAATCTCCTGATTTCTGACAGCTGAAATAAACTATGTTTCTTTATTCAAGAAAGAATCATCATCTTATTCTCCATTAGCCAAGTCAAAGATGCATGTGTATGTTAAAAAAAAATACCGAGAGGGTGGAAAAGGAAAGTATTTGGGTTTTAATCAGTCTTTTTACCTAAAAAAAGGTGGCAAAGAGTGGCCTATAATCTAGATCATTGTGACCAGCTGATGAGAAACAAAGTAGTTAGCTCCCTTTTCTGAGCAACAAATAAAAGTTCTCAAAGTTAGCTGTAATTCAGCCATTCAAAAGCTACTTTTAACAAGATGGTTATCTCCACCCTAAGACAGGTGTCCAAACCAGATGGAATTTGCCATGGGTGAGCAATCTAGCCTCTACTGGTAGCTTACACAACTAGTTTAAAGTAGGAGCAGCAAAGTTAGAGGAGATGAAAAAATGTCTCCAGCCTTCAGTCTTCCTGTGGGTCTTGATGCATGATGCAAACTCTTAAGAATGATTAACTTTTTTTTTGCTTTTCTTTAAAGTAAACACCAACTGTACCGTATCTCATTGTAATGCAAGAATGTAAAAACATTCAGCTTGGATACAGATTCTCCAGTTTGCTCTGAAAATTATTATGGTTGCTGTGTTTATATTCTATAGCTACAGTTTTTCTAACTAGTCCCTTAATTATAACCATAGTCACTAAACTAAAAGCACATTTTGAAACAGATCAGAGAGCCTACATTTTTAGAAGACTGAGCAGGAAAACATGTCAGGTTTTATTTTATTGTATATAAGTTTTCAAAGTTAGAATTAAAAGTTTCAACTTGAAAGGACAACTCTCTCAGGAATGTGGAAAGCTTTACTGATGAACTGGTTTCACATACTCAGAAATGTAAATAATTTCCAAATAGATCATTTCAGTGAAAAATCCAAGTTGCTTTTTCTGCTACAGAAATAATTTCTATGAGCTTGACATGGGGAAGAATATTTCCACCTCTCCCATCAGAAAGGAATTATTTTAATGGATCATATAAGCTGTAACTAGGACAGTATGTCTTCCTCAACAGCTCAGATTACATTGTTCACATCAAATGTTCTTGCATTTAATTGTCTGCACCTAAAACAGCTCGTCTGAAATTCCAGGATGATCAACTATTCCATTGATCAGGTTTGTTGAAACTCTCTATCCCAAGTGAGCAAGGAGAAAAGAACATCTTCTCAGCAACTGGTCTAAGACCAAAAGCTTGCTTCAGAGTCTGCACCTAAAATAGGTCTCAGTACCCTCCGTTCAAATATAAGACAGTTTGTTTGACCTTGTCTTTGCTAATATACTTAAGTAAGAAACTTCACATCACTTCCTTTTAAAAGAGAAAAGGAAAGGATATAGAAAAACCAAGGAAAGACACTGCTCGTCTCTCTCCCTGCATTTGGGGAGGCTCTCAAATATGATGGAGTTAAAAACTCAAAAATTTGCTAGCAACAGGACAATGTTCAAAAAAGGAAACAAAAATAGAGGATGAGTCAACCCATCTTAAGACAGATGCATAAGACAGATAAGGTATAGATGACTCTCTCTTCCTTCTTTGGAATACACAAGGAACATACTTTTAGATAGCTCAAGTTATGTAAGAGGAATACCATCCTCAGAGGCATACTGCAACTGAGATTGTTTTCATATTGCAAACAGCAGTTCAAGGAAATCTGATTATAAACAGTGCTATTGCCTAGTGAAGTTTGAAGCCTATATTTGACTTCAAACGTGGGGTTTTTTTAACCAGTACAGATTTTCCCCACTCTAGAGTATAACTCCATCATACCATCATTCCCTGTCATTACTTTTTTCTCAGTCCTCACCCAGTTTCTGATCAGGAACTCCCAGTCTTCAATATTTCACCATTACCCATTATCTATTACATTACTCAAGTACATTTTCTGATTCTATGCTGTTTTAGCAATTAACTTTCCAAAACTGGACTTTCCTACCTGTAAACAAATATTTAAACATTAAGACACATCCTCTATCCTAATTCACAAGGAGCTACTTGCCTGCATTAAAAAATCTTTCTACTTTATACAGATGAGATTACGACCTAGGCAATAAAATGTTCAAAAAGCCCAAGAATATATAGGCTAATACTTCTTTACAAAGCTCCATGATCAATAAAAAATAAACACATCACTGTAAATGTATTTAAAACTAAATGGTTCACCTTTTTACATAAAATTCCATTTTAATAAGATTAGCTATAGATGCAAAATGACATGATTTCTTGTGTTATTTCCAATGCTGAAAGATTTCTCCATATTAAAAAAAAAAAAGACAAGACATATCAATTTCCCTTTTGGAAAGGGTGAAGGCTAGACATGTAGAACTAGGGCACTCTCCTTATTAAATGTTATATTTTTGGTAAGCAGCTAGAAAGTTAATGAAGACTCTGAGTAATCACCTACTTCAAAAAGTTCCATGAACCCATTCCAGGAGTTTATAAAACAGTGCATTTTACAGCATAGCCCATGGGTTATGATAATATGCCATCCACAGGTCATGTTCATGCCTGCTTTTTATCCAGCACAACAGACTGAAATAAAGGTGTGTGACTGATCCACTGCAGTTATTAAAGGGGCCTTTTTCACACCAACATTATCTGTCTTCTCTTATAACCATGTCTGAAATATTTCCAAAATTCCATATGCAATGGCTTTCCATCCCATCTTGCAGCAAACAAAAATACCTCACTGGTACTTTTGTATTCTTACACCTTATCAGGAATTTTTTAAAAAGTCCTTGTATGATACATGCTTAGGGTAAGATTCAGTTCATTTTACTTTAGCTACGTTAATCTAGGCGTCTTGCCCAAACTAGTCACATAGGTTTCCTTTGTAGTCAGAGGACAGACATATTTATGCTGTTATCTTTGGAGAGGGCAGGACTACTGCTCTAGGAGAAATTTGAATAATTTACTACAACTTCTATCTTCTATTTAAAAGTTAAGCCACTTCGTTCATTTCAACAATATGGTAGGATCAGTTAAACTAAGCTGTTCTGAAGACTACATAAATTAATTTAGGATTCAATTATTTGAATTCTAAATTTAGAACTGTTTAAATGATCACAAAAATAATCTGATATAAAATTTTAGATGTGATCCTAAAAAGACAAAACTGAAAAAAAAACCCTACAGGTAACTTAATATGTACTAACCTAGCTTTTGTCTGAATGTGGGTAATCATTGTTCCATGGAGCTCCACTAATTACATGGAATCAGTGCTACAAAATCCTAATACATCTTTTTAAAGAGGGAAAAAAGAAAACAACTACAGAAACTCTTGCATAGTGCTTGGACTTTTCAAAATGCTCTTCCAACAGTTTCTCCTGTGACTTCAGTTACTTCAAAGTATATTTAAGTCCATTTTGCTTTGCATCTTAAGACAAAAGACACAAGTGAGAACCTGAAAAGACCCAACACTAAATTAAGAAAAGTATTTTCGTCATTTAAGTCTTCTAATTACAAAATGTGTGCTACAGTAATTACATCAATGAGCAAGTTGTTGAATAGTTTCCACGAGGAACAGTATTTGATGGAGATGATATTTGGTGCCCTCCCCCTTCTTAATTAAATTCTTATTCTGGCAGGAAACCCAACAGAGAAGCAGCCAACTTATCTCCTTCAAGGGCTACTGGGTGGAGAACCCCTGGGTCTGGCACTAACTTGGTATTATTGCTCCTAATGACCTTGAATTTAGCTATCAGCACGGGTGGAAAACTCCTGAGAGCCGTGAAGAAGCCCCAGGCTCTGGTAACTTGGGAGCCAGAAGAGAACAGCAGAGTAGCATGGAAATCAGTACAAGTTATTTCCATCTGCTGAGCCCAAGGTTTATCAGGGCTAGTGGAACTCCAGGACAACAGCGCTCCGGCATGCAAACAAGCACACTGTAAGTTAGCACAGGCGATGTTTTCTTGGCACTGTGTCAGCCACTCATAGCGCAGGAGCTGGAGCTGGAACGTAAAGAGCTGCAGGTTACAGGTCAAGAACTATGAGGCCACTTTTCAGCACAGAAAAATGGTAAATTTACTGCGGCGCGCAGATCGGAGAGATGCTCCACATTTAGCTTAGCAAGTTTCCTGTTCTGATGTACTACCTGCACTGGCACCGTTTTAAAATACCAGAGGGAAAAAGTGCTTTTAGCAAAAGAAAAAACTATTATCTGACAACCAGGAGATCTGGTCTCACTTTTTTCCTTTGATTCCACTTTGCATTTTCATGCTCTTCACACCCATATTCTGCCCCAGACGGAAGTTCAAGATCACTTTTCTCAAAATTCCAGGAAGATACTCAGGAGATTTCACAGCACAGAACTGCAACAACATCCAGCCATCACGTACAGAAAATTTCAGTCTCGTTCATTCATTACAGTGACTCCCAGAATTAGTGTGCTAATCTACTTGAATTAAATGCCCTTCTCTGAACCTCTTCTATACTCCCTTTCCCAAAAGAACTGAGCCTGCAGTTAGACAAGCTGAGAAGCTCCCTGGTAAGGCTCCTCTTTTTTCCTTGCCCCTGCAGAGTAATGGGAGCGAGCAGCCCAGCACTGCTAGCAGAAGCCCGGGCTGTGGCCGCCGGGCTCAAGCTCTGCTGCTGGGTGCACTTATTTTGGGGAGACCAAATTGTAGCATAGCAGAACTTATTCTCCCACTTTTCTGTTTAAACTACTCATTTACTTGACAGAATGAGAAAAATATTTTCACATAACGCTTTGCAGCTTAAAGAATTCACTCTTGTTCTGAAACAAATCAGAGAATTTCTTTTCCTTATTATATTAGTTTCTTACATAAGTTTACAGCGTGCTTTGAAGACGTCCTCAATTCATTCTCACTTGAAAAAGCAGTTTAATGAGTTTTGGAGTGCAGAGTTTGCAAACTGTGCCAGTAGCTACCTCTGGGGAAAAGCTAGAGCACTCGCTGACTGGCAGAAACAATTCTCTCCACAGGTATGCAGTGGCTTGCTCAGTCAACTCACTTTTTGTATTTTTGGCCTGAACCCCTCTAAGTTTTATAGAATTACATCATCATCATTCTGGAGTTTCACAATAATAAAAAAATCCAATAAAGAGCTTTAAAGCCACTTCCTTTGCTGCAGTTTCTAATCTTGTTTAGAATAACAGAAAGCTAATTTCAAGAAACCACAGCTTGTGCTGTACCCCTAACTTGCCTAACATCAATACTCTCCAGTTTTTCAGTGTTGTGCATTTCTGTGTTAGGAGTGGGAGAGCGCACAAAGTAAACCAACTCAGAGACATCGCTGACATTTTAGAAAGCGAGTCAAGCAAGAGATTACGATTTCAATTTATAACACTTCTGTGTTTTTATTATAAAATGATAAATAAATCTAGCAAGGCAGGGAATGTAAATATTTTTGCAGTTGTTTACAGTAGGGAAGAGGAAAGGAATTTAACATGCAATTAACCACTTAGGTGATTCTAGATATGTACCATATGGTCTTTGAATCACTTAAATTAAAGAAAAATATTTCATTTTTATTTATAAACTATTAATGCATTTGAGCTGCTTATAGCAAAATCATTTAAAACTATTTACTCTTCACCTTCTCTCCTCCCCACAAAGGGCCTGGAGGAAGGGGGACATGGGGTAACAAAGAACACTGACATCAAAAAGCTGTATGTATGATCTGCAATCTGCATCGTTCCACAATCCTTAAAACTTGGATTAAAAGACAAAGAGATATAAAAATTGATTTTATATTCTGTTCTTTGACTGACTTTATTTGGACAAGTTGAGAGACAATGTTACTTGTAAACATTATAACTAGTCTTAAAAGTAAAATATAAAAAAATGTGCAATCAGAGACTTTCCAAACGAGTCCTTCATGTTGTAAAACACAACTCTACACCCATACAAACTCAACACACGCACCATTCTTTTACCAACTAATAATTTATTACTGCCTAAATTTTAAAGATCCGTAAGCCCAAGATAACTAGAATCAGATCATCATGGTTTCCTTTGGGTACAGACTCACATTGAAGCCCCAGGTTTTATTCTACTTTATCAATTAAACCAAATTTTAAATATTGACCTCTTATTTTAAAACAAACATCATGAATGCTGCTTAAGGTAAGCTCTTATAAAAACCGAGAAATATTTTAAACAATTTAACTGCAAAATATATTTGCCAGTACAACGTAGTCGTATCAACTGTCTGTGCCTACCCTGGAAGATGAAATAGACACTATTTTACATTAATGCTCATTTACTATCTTTTGCCACAGCCATTCCAGACAGGGATTTAGGGGATCATGATTCTAATCCTGAATCTGCCACAAACTGCAATATGAACTTGAAGAAACTTTTTTCCCCCCCTCTCAGTCTAAATGGCACCTCCTGTTAAGTGAGGGTGATAATAGTTCCTCTCTCTTGTTCTTTTCTGTTTTGACTGCAAGCTTTTCATAGCAGGGACAATCTCCCACTACATTTGAAAAGCATTTAATTTCAGGCCCTCTAGCCTGTATTTATGGCAATGATATATTCAGTTATATCTGTCATTATCAAATATAGCTCCAGTACTACAATCCTGGGGAAAAAAAAGAAGAGGAAATGTGAGATGTGAGAACAGAAACATATAAAAATAAAGAAAGCAATCTGAAGCACGTATAGCTGTTTCAAAATGTTACCAAGAGATGTATGCAACTAATTCCTGCAGTGTTCCTTAAAATGCTCTGCTACATGTAAATACTATCGCTAAAGTATGTTTGAGTTTCATGGGGCTAACACTTGCAAAAAGAATTTCCTTAAAAGTGCTTCATATCTCACGATATCTGTAAACACTCTGCTGCTGTAGATAGTTGCCCAGTGAATAGTGTCATATTACCACCAGAAAACAAATCTTCACAATATTTGCTATCGGCATTTTCTTTATCATAAAATGAACTCAACTCCAAAAAGACAGAAACCTAAACAAACCTTGAAGGGTGACTTTAAGAGCTTTTGAAAGTCCCAGTGTCTACTTTAATACTGACCTCAGCAGGGCAACAATCTTTTTGAAATGGCTTTTAGCTATTAATTATTTATAGAACTATCACTTCCCCAGAGTTCACTGTGCACTCCTTTATTAATCTTTTTCTCAGACTCAGACTCTTCAACTTGATTTTATAGTATACTTTTAAGAAGGCTCATATGAAAACTAATCCAGGGATTTGCACTTTGTGTAAACAACTTTGGTTTCCAACATGGCAAGGTAAAAAATTACTTTGAAGGGGTTACACAAACTTCAAGAGGCTGAGTAATGACATATGACCTCATCTCTCTTCAAAACACTCCAAAAAGTGGAATATGAGCAACATCAGTGCTTCTTCAAGTAACTGAAGAGAGAGAAAAAGTGGAAAACCAATCTTCTATGAAGGCGCTCTGCTTTTACTATGAAATTTATGTCTCTGTGATCTACAGCAGTGGCTTCTTTAAAACTCCCTGTAAGGAAGATCCTAGACCTACTATGTGTCTGCTTCCCTCTTCAACAAAAAAGGGAAAAGATTGACAAGTGTTTCAAAGATTAGGTACCAACCATAATCACATTTACTGTAGATTAAACCACTTTTTCCCTCCTACTATCTACTCACTCAAAAGAAACAAATGATGACAGTCTCAATTCCAATTGTATTTTTTTTCATAAAGGTTTTCAATACCAGAACATACATACTCATGTGTACCCACATAATTATATAATAATAGCTCTTTGCTAGCCAAATAAACTCAATCTCCTCAACTTTCCTCATAGGTCTTGTTTCCAAACATATTATCTTTCCAAAACTGGTTCTGTGTATTTCTTCCAGTTTTTCTACATCTTTTTAAGACACCTGCTACAGGACACAACGCTACGCACTGCTAAGTCCCCAATACCAAATACTAAAATATATTAAAAAAAAACCCAAACAGAGATGATTTTCTTTAACAGCATCCCATGAATACTCTTTTGGCATTTATTGTTCTTTAAATACTTATGTATTTAATTGCTTTCCTAATGCAAACTACTTTAGATCCAAATTCTCTGGAACATTTAAATTCTACTTTTCATGATTTCTGCAATCTTTGTCAACTGAAGGATCTTCTCTAAATATTATACATAAATTCTCATCCAAATCAAAAACAGAAACACAGAACCGCAGTAATTTCTGGCCAGACCCCTGATGACTTCCACTTAAAGGGTCCCAGCTTGAAACTAAGCTTTCACCTGCTCTTTCAGCATGTCTTCTACATGTTGCCTCAGCCATAACTCCACAGTTTGCTTGCAGAATTCTAACCTGTAGGTCTCAGAAAGCTTGCTAAGTCTAGAGTTACGCTATCAACCCCTTCCTTCCTATTCCCAAGGTCAATCAATTTCTTAAGAAGAAATCCATCTGAGATGGTTCATCCATTTCCATCTGAGATGGTTCTTTAAAAAAAAGCATGGCTATTTTTCTCACTTGATTTTCTCAAGGTACTTATGAGCTGCTTAATAATTGGTTCTTCTACTTCTGGAGTGACAAAGTCCGAATGATTAGTCTACAGTTCCCAAGTTCTCCTCCCTTCATAAGAGTAGCTGTCACAACAGCACTACCACTTTTTCATGAGTTTGTGAGTGATAATTCCTCCAGGTTAGTGACTGCTTTGACAAACTTAAATATTCTGACAGCCTGACTATATTTAATCTAATTATTCTCTAAGTTTTCATTCCTTAATCTCGGTTGTGTTTCTATACCTCTCAAAAATGATATATCATACTTACCTAAACAAAATTCACTTATTTTTTAAAAAATAAGGCAGAGACGTAGAATATTTCTGCTTTCTCTGATATTTGTTGTTCTTCTCTCCTGCACTGAATCCATGCTCTCCTTTTATTTCTTCAGCAGTTATGGAACTTTACTTATTTTCACTACTTGTATTTTGCAACTCTGCATTTCTAGCCTTCTTTCTTCTGAATTCTTTTAGTATTCTTTTAGTAATTATCTCCAATCATGTAATGATCTCTATTTTTTATTATCTTAGCAAGGTCTTTAAATGGCTTGGTTCCTTATTCCCAAATCTTCTTTGCAACAGGATAGTTTGTGTCTTTGGTTCAGTCTCTTTGATAACTATGTATTGTCTTTTGAATCATCATACTTAGCTGTTCTTTTTAATTTCCTTTACTCTAGCTTTCAGTTCTGCTTAGGTTCTAAGATTACATTAGTTTAACTTAATAAATCTAAGACAAATTTGAGAAGATTTTAGGTGAACTAAGTATGAAGTGAAATCACAATTTAATAGGCAGCCACTACTTAGCCTTCCTTACCAATAATTTCAAGATTCAGGTTCACCGCTCAAGTCAAGTTTTCAGAATTCAAAACCGCTTTTACCTTCAGAGGTTAAGGGTTATCGCTTATTTATTTTAAGACAGCTGCCTCATCGCTTGCCCAGCCTGACTATTTATTCTTTTTATATGGTGTTACTGATATTCACATGAAATGTTATACAGGACCGCAGTTATAACTACACATTATTAGTCACTCCAAAGACCTAGTAAGAAATTCTAAGACAACAGATGCCACAATGACATGGACAGCAGATTCAGTAACAAGACACTTCACTCAAACTGCCAGCCGGTCCTCAGCAGGCTGAGGGATAGGCCTGTTAAAAACAATACTCTCCTCTTCACTGCAGCACCACTGAGCGTGATCATGATCAGTAAAAGACTGCGATACAGAACTTCAGAAACCACATTGTCTCAGTTTTTGGCCTCTAGCTTACCTACCACAACTAAGCATGATGTCAGGTCACCTTCAAACTCCTAAGAAAAGGCTCCTAAGAAGGAAAAGGAGACATAAAGCTGCTCTTTTGCTCTCAGGTGTTCTTCAACAAAATAAAAAGGGGACTTGGGCACACGGTGACAATGTGTGATGCAGAAACTCTGTCTAGTGACACCAACTTCTCTTCAGCTGACCAACCTGCCAGATGCCTTACACACATCCTGTTAATGAAATCCTTGTGTTCTCAGCACCCATGGCAAGCCACGTCTTCCTGCAGTGCCTGAGAACCTCCCTGAGCGAGCACTCCAAATGTTAGGTTGCATCTCATCCATTGATTTCCTTCGTAAGGAACATGACAGAGACAATCCCAGCAAGTTGAGACAAGGATGTAGGTGGAGCCTTCCAAGGTCAGGATCCCTGTCTGGGCAGAGTCCCCCCAGCTGCAGGAAGAAGAAAGACTAACAACCACATTGGTGATACACCTTTTTTCATACAGTTCTTTGCTCTAGGGTATCTATAACAATACCTGCCTTGTTTTCTGTTGGCAAACTTGGCTGGCTAACATATTTGGTCTCACAGGTGTTTTGGTCTCTCCGATCACTAGCAACCATAGGCCATTAAGAAGTTCTCATACTGCCAAAGAAACCTGCACTCTGGACAAAAATACATAAGCGTAATTAAACCTGTTACCTGATGTAAATTTTAGGCCACTGGTAGAAGTGGTTCTTCTGAACTAATATGGACTTAACTTGCTAGAGCAAAAGGTATATAGCAAATTATTTAGTGTTCCAAAAAATATCAAAGGGCTCCCTACATAGCAGCATGTTCCCTCCTATCAAATGTAATTATAATGATGTGTGTGAGTTAATTCCAACAATGCATGTTGTATTCAAGTACCTCACAAGAAATTCGTCTGTTTCTAGAAGAAAAGCTTACTGGAAGGCCACATAATTTTAAAAAATGCAAAACGGACAATTCGGTAGCAATCTAAAAAAAGAACCCAGATTCCCTGTGCATCACTCTTCAAAACCATTTTTCCTCATGGTCACAAGTCAAACCAGCATCTCCCACCAAAATTCCAGATTAGGAAGGAAGATTACTACGACAGACAGACAATTAATATGTAAGTCCATAATAATTTTTTTATATTAAGAATCAACAATTCAAACTAATTCAAATTTTCACAAATAAAATTCAGGTATGATCATTTGAGCAACTGGTGCTTATTGTAAAACCACTTCACTACTGGGAACTCTTTCCTCTAACTGCAGGAGGCTCCAATCTCCACTATCAACACAGAGCCTGTTTACCCTGTGTCTCATTTTTTGTTTCCATATTGAACCAAAACCCACAGCAGGAGATAGGAATTATTATCCTTGGCGCAGGACTAACAATGGGGTATCATTAAGTTTTGATGACTGTCTCAAAGGAAAGTAGTTTTCAAGTCTGAACTTGGGGGGACAGGCAGGGGACTAAGCAACAATCACGGGGAGAAACTTTGATCACATCTCAGGTGGATCAAAGGGCCACCTGATACTTTTTTTAAAAGTCTCTTTGGGCATCCTGGAGACAAAGGCAGAAGAGACCAGGGGGGATACTCTAAAAGCAGACAGTGTAATCAATTGCGAGGCAGGTCACAGTAAATGGAAACTGGCTTCACAAGACATGAGAAATAAGCTATGATTTGAAGAAAAGTTTGGAGCAAAAGCAGAGTACCGAATTCCCCACAGTGCACAGATTTTGACACCAAGTATATTTAGGAAGAAATGGCAGGAAAATGCATGGTCATTATTATTTGGTTTATCTTGCTTTCTTAGAACAGACAAAAGGAAGAATCCAGCCTGAGCAAAATTTCTATTCATTTTCCAAACTCAGTAACACAGATTTCCTCTGGCAACAAAACCTCCAGACACTACAAAAACAGGCAGATCCATTTCCTTGCCCCCTGCCTGGCAGTTGTCAGCTTCTGGATTCAGTAATAGACCAAAGAAATCCCAGTGGAATTTCATCCTCCAGGAGCCAGCAGCAAACCCTGTGTACTTTTGAACAGATAAGCAATGGCCAGCCAGAAGCTGAGATTTGCATTCTTCAGGAAAACAAAGTCTTGTGGACTGCTGTTTCTCTACGCTTCCGTCTGTCTGCAGTTTTTGCTCCATCTTTCCTTTCTGCCTGGCATGTGGCACTCACTTCTGTGACCGCCTGTGTCAACGCAGCCAATGTAAATACTACTGCATGCAGTGCCAACTGCCCCAGTGTAAAACCTGTTTGAATGGCAAATACAGACTTCAATAGAATTTTCTTCCCACTATCCCTCCTACTGTTGGCAAGTAAGACAGGATATTTGCTGAGGATGATGCTTTAGTTTACCTTAAAATAGGCATCACCACATAGGTATGGCAGCATTTATTTATTAGGGGTAGTTTATGTGCCTCATTTTGAAAGTACTATAACAAAAAGATGCATACAAATGTCCCGTGACCTGAGCTGTTCCTCAGAAAGACAGAAATTCATCTGCTGAAGACATATGCTGTGGCTCTAGCTCAGAAAATGAGTCTGCACAATGGGACTGAAGCCCAAGTACATTCAGAGGATATTTACTAATTTTACTTGCCTGTCAAAAGCAGTAAGAGGGAATTAAGGTTTATCAGGAAGAGATAGTAATGGATACTTGTGCAGCCCTGACATACAATGGTACTACAAAAAATCACATTAATGCCGTTAAGATCTTCGCTAAGGAAGAACTATTTTTACCTAATGCCACTAACTTAAGATATACAAGCCTGACTTAGCAATTCATAATTGAATCTAAACCTACAGAGAGCAGATGAAATTCAAATTATCAAAATACTTTGTTTTCTCTGCCAGCCAAATGACAGATGAAAATTAAAGCTGGTCTCTCTTACTATATTTCAATGTCCAGCTCTGAAATTAAATGAAAGGAAGGAATATACTCTCTTCCCTTAAAAATCCCCTTTTATTTGCGAGACATTTATCTTTTTATCTGGACTACAAATTAAACTGAAAACATATCTTAAGTTCAGAACAAAGAGCAGCAAATGACAGCAAGCCAAATTACAGATGTTAATTACTCTACAGAGCACTAACGTTCTTCTAATTTAATTTTCCACTAAGTTTTACTGAAATTTAAATTGTATTGCAGTTCTTCACTAGACACACAGTAACTCTATATTCAATAAATGTAAAGAACATAGACTTTCTGACAATTCAAAAGTTCACAGTACATTTTGCTGTGATGAAGTTCTAGGCCAAAACTTGCTGTCCCTCTTCATATTGAGGCTATGCCCATTACAAGATGTTACACTCTTTTGATCATAACAGCTAAATAAAAAATATTTTAAATGGAACAAAAAATGCAGACTAACTTTCAAAGCAGGGAAAAACTGTTCTGTTCACTGGCTGACTAACACCTGTGGAGGAACGGTGTAAAACAACAGTTACACAAATGCTAAGAAGTCAGATACCGTATTCTGCAGGCATCTCACTTCCACTTCTCTGGCTCTGGCAGGCCAGCAGAGGCAGTACAGCTTCAATGAGGAAAGGGCTGAAGCATGGATCTGCTCATACACTTCTCAGAGGACGAAAGTTACACTTTTGCTAAGGATAAAAGTCCATTTCCTGAGAAGCAGAAAGCAGAGAAAAGATCTGGGTATTCTGATCAAAGTGTCAAACAGTGATTTGGACCACGCTCTGGCTAGGAATTCAGCTCCAGACAGCCCAGGAAACCCCACGACTACCATCTATGCACACTGCACCTTTGGATGTCATTGGAAGTACAGAACAAATGCACAACTAGTCACGATGAAGATCAAAATTACGTAGCTCAGTAGAACTCAAGGCTTTAACACTTTCAAGTAACACATGAAAGGATAAATAACTGACATGCCAAAGGTCATAGCAGCACAGTGAGAAAAACTCACTTCGAAGTCCTACTTCACGATGGCTTGCGCTCACATGCTGACACTGACAGTATGCAAACACCAACATCCAGCACAGTGTTTTGTTGCCTTTTAGAAACAGTCCTTTGCAAAGCTAGAATAAACCCTCTTTCCAATACATTGTTTCCAGTGCCTTCCTTAATAAGAAAATAAGAAGTAATCAAGTTCAGCATGACAAGACTACACCTGTACAAAAATGGGTACATCAATTGAATTTTGATTTTTAGCTGAAAATTTCCAACACCATACTCTCTGGATAAAGTGGCTGATGGAAAGAAAACTCTTTCAACACAAAAATACAACAATAAGCATGTGAGTGTGCGGGGCAAGGGGCAGGGAGACGTAGTGGTAGTAATATGCTGTCAAAGAAAAGGTGTAGCTTAAACAATCACTGTGTTTCTACTCACTGTATTAGGTACATATGGCAATCCATAAACTTTCTCCTGTGTTTCCTTTAAAAGTTCTGTGGTTGACTTTTTTAGAGGATGTTTCCCATGGTAGATTTGGTCCAAGGCAGCATAAAATACCTGAAGAGATAAAATACATGTTTGTCTTTGGCACGTGGCAACTGGCATTTGACAACCAAACCAGACAAATAGAAAAGAACAAGAGAGAAAGAATAGGGAGAGAGAAGAGTTTAAATATATATGGTTTTGCAAATCTTCTGGTTTTAGTATAACATACAAGGAGAGAAACAGGTTTTTGGAGTATGCCAACCACCACCACTGTGACCTACCACAAATCCATGTTTAGGTCACTGAGAACACTGGCAGTATTAAATTGCCTGCATTTTTAAATAAAATTAAAACCTGTCCCTGAACCCCTCCAGCAATTCCCCTTTTCAAAAAGAGTATTTTTAAACAGATTTAATAAAAAAGACTTAAAGTTATTTGAGTGGACACAGCAAAATAACCTGTTCCAAGACATGCATTGCAACCATGAGAACACATCACACCTGCAGGGGCAAGTTGCGGCAGTGGACATAAGAAGCTGCACACAGAGCTGCTGATGCCCCTGAGCTTCTCCTAGAGCTCTCGAACAGTGTAGTGCTGAGGCAGATGCTTCCTTTATTTTAGCTCTCACAATCAGAGCAATAAATTGCTGCTACGTAAGCTTAGCCTGAGATCACACTGCAGCAGGAGGGTACTTTGCCAGAGGCAAGAGCTGGTTCATAGGCAATTTTTGTGCCGAAGCACGTGAACTACAGCAGAACACAGGTGCATGACTACATTACTGAGGTGTTGGAGATGAAGAAAGCAGCACCAATAAAAAGGCTTTTCAAGCAAAGCTAGCAAAGCAGAATATCTGGCAATTCAACAGCAAACATGAAATAGGCATGGATAGAAGACAGTGCTAAGGCTCAGTGAGTGCCATCACTGAAAAAACCTGCAGCATTTATTTTTTTAAATATGAAGACTTCTTATCCAGTGGAAGTGCAGGAAAGGCAGAAGAAGAGGACACCCACTGCTGTGCAACACAAGGTATTTTTGAGAAGTTTGGTGGATCCAGATATTTAAGCCCAAGTGTTCAGGTCAGGCCACCCTGTGGTAGACACATTTTGTGGTAGACACAGGAAAATTGATGGTAGGGAGCGTCAAAAAGCTTTTGTGCGAGGGATGAAGCAAATAATTTGGCTAGAGATTCAGGCCCAGTCACACTCCTGGGGACACTGCAATAGCTTTCCCAATGAGATAAACACACAGTTTTAGGAATTATAACCACAAAATACATAAATCTTATGGAGAAAAGGCTGTTTGGAGGTATTCTCCATCCATGGAGAACGGATGTTTTATGCAATCTGAGTATCACAACCCCCACAACCTGTGAAAAGATTCTTTATTATGAAATTTGGGTACAAAACCATTCTGAACTCTTTAATAATTTATCAGAATTCAGCATTTATTTTATTTGGGCTGGATACCACACATAGTTTCATCAAAATTGTGAATGGTTCTAAAGGACCCTATCCCTTCAGTTCAAATAAACTGTCTTCTAACTTACAGAATCTTGATAAATCCTCTGACAGTGTTTGTTGACAAATGATAAATGTGAAAATTGATTTTTTTTCAAGAAAAACTGAAGGTTATAAGGAGAGGGGTGAAGAAGCCATGACTTGCAGGAGCTACTCCTGAATTTCCTGCTTGCTTCCTGCATGGCTAATAAGGAGAAAAGAGGTCAGTAAGACCTAAACTTGCACAATCAGCCATTAATGACATTGCAAGTTTTGTATCCCAGATAGCAACATTGAACAAGAGACACAAGTGCTTAACATCGCCCATCTACAAACCCAGAGTAGGCAGCAAATGTCTTTTCAGAGGTAACTCCATGAAGACACTGCACCAAATGGCAAACAATAAGGAGTACTTTATTTTTCAAAACCAAACTTTGCAGGGGTATTTTAAATTTTCCATCATTATACTGATCACATGAAAAACTAAAAATTAAAAAAAAATAATTTAAAAATAAAAGAAAGACCTATACTAGATTGCAAAAACTACCATATTTTTTACTCTTATCTTAGAAAAGAAAGAGGCTTGCAATGTCTTTGCTTGTACTTTTCATCCTCAGAGCTGGTCTCTAGAATCCCAGTTTTTTAGCAAAGTTTAACAAAAGCTACAGCATTTATGGCAGCAAGGGTGACTAAGAATATTACTAACAGTAAGTACCATGAACAGATCTGAAAATTACCTGGTGTAACAATCCTAGAAAACTCACTTTCCCCTGTCACCATAGGCCTTTGTGACTCTGCAGGAGTCATTTCACACCAACGTCCCTCTCCTCTCCAAAAAACCCACAGCAAACATGAGGAACTTCAGCATCTGACAACAGACTTTAGCATCCTGCTTCAGCCCAGCCTTGATTCTCCTTTTTTCTGTCTCTCAGCTTTGCTAGGACCTGTTTGCAGTTGTCTTCAGTGTTCCTCACAAGATGGAGTGGACTGCACTGCAGTAGACCTCCTCTAAAGAAAAACTTGGAGTCAAGTAGTTTGTGGTCAGGGAGCTGGAGCAAAAGCCCAACTCAGAGCTAGGCAGTGGGGAAACATCAGCTGAAGGCCAGTGAAATGGACCGCCTAAAGAGCAACGTGGTAATAGGAAAATGAGTCACTGAAGCCAGCCATAAGCTTTCCCCAGATCCTGGCACATGTAAAGCGTGGGAAGAAAGCTATGAGCCAGGCCACCTGGACAGCATAGTTAAAAAAAAAAAAAATCCCTGAAAATAAACTTGGATGAACTTTATAGCCATAAGCATTCCCATCTACAAACCACAGTTCTGTGTGTTTACACAGGCCTTTGAAATGAGAAGGGGAGACACATCCCAGGACCACAGGATTTTAGGTGATACAGCTGAGGAGCATGTTAACACTTAATATTAAGCAGTAGCTAGAAGATAATTTCTAATTTCAGTAAAACACATTTCCCAAAAGACCTAAAAATATTAAAAGGCCATCAAATAGCTATCTATCTCCATACCGTCTCTCTATTTTCCACTGACACTGGTATTTATTAGTTTCACTTGATTCCAGTTTTTTCTAGCTCCTTGTCTGCTTAATAGCATTACTATGTAAACAGTTATGCATTTTCCAGTGAAGTTACTACTGGCTGAAAGACTCTGGGACTCAATCTGCATGGCAAAAGCCTTATGAGCCTCTTGAGTAACTGATTACATGCGCTGGAAGAAAATGCAGAGGTATTATAGTTATGATGAAAAAACAGCATCATATCTTATTTTCACATGCCAATAGACTTATTTTCTGAACAGAACTCAAAAGAACCTTCAGGCATTTTCCCCACTGCTGGAAAATTTGTCAGCATTTTTCTTTCTTTTAAAGGTCAAATAGGGCCTACATAGCATCTAGTCGTCCATACAGAATATACTCTTTGCAAAGTCTGATGGAAAGGTATTAGAGTTATCATTTACAGTTTTTTCAGGTATATACATTAGCAGTATATATATACTTTGGCATCTGCAGATTAAAATATATAGTTTTCTTCAATGGATTATTATATTTTTAAATCTGCATGAGTAACAATACACACTTCTACAAAGGAACGTACGAACTTTATATCTGTCATGCAGTCAACTTCTCTGGGACATTTTTTCTGAATTAATAAACAGAATGGCTCTGTCAGGCTGTGTCTTTGAAATGAGTGCATACTTCTGTGGGTATTACATTTGGAATCTCCAAAAATATGGTGTTGAAAGTAGGAAATGAATAATATTATTCAGTGTGGCATTGCGGTCATTTGGCACGGATTGAGACTGGTTGAACATTAGTTACACAAGAATAATTTAAGGGCAAGCAGCCTGCTTAATCACTGCATCATTGCCAGCAACAGTCAATCATTAGGCACCCGCAGGAACCTGAGCCCACCAGAACTGGGTGTTCTCTCCCCAGTTCTAAAGCTATGGGGTCTGGAGTCACTCCAGGATGGACCCTACAGAGACCCCAGGAGCAGCTGAGGGCCAACAGTGGCAGGGGGGATTGCACAGCCCACCCCATGGGACCGATGCAATGATCCCTCCTTGACTTACTTCTGGGGTACACCATCTGCCCCATGACAGGTCGGGGAGGCCATGTCACATGTGACTTAAAGTGTTCTTAGTATTCAAGTCCATTTAGCCCCCACACTGTGAATTTGGTCCCAAACATTGACAAGATTATAGCAAATACATATTAAAAGTTGAAAGGAAATCTGTCAGATAGCTGTTATGGACACACCAGAAAAGAACAGGTGCATGTGAAAGCACTTGATCTTCACTTTGGTGGTTACTAGTCTGTGCATTGGCAAATTATTCTGTGTTGGTGGGTTTCATGAGTAAAGGTCTACCACTAAGCATTCTCAGTATAAATTTAATTTCAATCCAGAATTGTTTTTTTCCCCCAAAAAAACTCCTATATGAATTAATTGTATTCTTGCCCATTCTTTCTGGATTCTCAGCTATCTCTATATGAGAACCTTTCAGAACCAGGAGTGTCCATTTCAAAATCTGACCTGCAGAGAGGGTGCAGTTATTTTCATGTCATGGAGGTATAGCCACAGGCAGCACCATCCTTGTTCACACCTCCTGCACAGCCAACACTGGCGACTGACAGCCAGCGCTGAACTGAAAGCATAATTCAAAAATCCGTTAAGTGTAACCAATGCAAAATATAAGTATACACTGAAAACAGTGTTAAGTCTGGTTTCGATTAGTGTAACTGACACATATACATTTACAGATCCATACTCCAGAATTCTGATTAGTTTTAAATCACTCTAAATAACTGCACAAAGCAAACTGCAAAGAGCAAACTGCAAATATTCAACTAAGTTTTTCTTTTAAATCAACTTCAGTTAACTAGCACAACTCATGTTTGTAGACAGGGTTGCAATCATTTGGGCACTTTCCAAAGTGAAGAATTACAAATATCTGATCTTTAAATTTGTTTCTTTCCACATCTCAAAAAACCCCCCTACCCTTTATTAAAGAACTAGCAGAGTTATCTCACCTAAACACTAGGTCAACTGTAAAAAGAAAAATTGTATGCGTCTGGCTTAAGTCAAAACAAAGAAGAAAACAAAATCACAAAAAATCACACAGCAGAAGCTCGTAGCATACCAAATGCAGCCAAAATCTCACTGTAGAAAAGCTTGGCTGGATGCTAATGCTACTGTTAACATGCGAGAACTGCTGTTGCAGAACTGAAAAAAAACTAAATACCCATTTTAGATAGAACCCTAATTTCCTTTACTTCCTTGGAGGAAAAGCAACACTGATAGTTTGTTTATGGGAACGGCTGATCAATCATATCTACCCACAGAAAATAAAGGTTTATGAATTTAATTACTGCTCCTGACACTGTGCAATAGAAGTCTCACAGCCTTGTAGGTCAGCCACCAATTGTGATGGCGGTAACAAGTTGCCACTTTCATACCTGCAGAAGACAAGGAGCTCAAATCACATTCTAGTAAATAAACGAGCTGGTTTGATTTTACTAAGGTGGCCCATATGTCTCAATGCTGCTACACTCTAATGATCCAAAGGTATGCAATACTTCCTCTACCGAAAGTTCTCCTTAAATTATTCCATTAATTTAAGAACTCAATCTTAAACCACATTTGGTTTTACAATTCTGATAATCCAGTCATTTTCAAAAGCTGTGATTTTCACGGTATTTTCTGACAGATTCAGACATTTAGCTTTAAGCAGACAGCACAGAATATGTTCACAAAAACAAACATGAAAATTAATATCAAAATGAGTGAACTGTCACTAATTTGCATATAGTTAGATAATGTGTCTACATTGAAATAAAAATTTGGTAAAATTACAAGAATTAAAACACGTTCTGTAAGTTCTGCATAGAGCAGAGACTACAATGCCAAGAACATACCTGGAGTTGCATATCAGCTGCAGCACACACCTTTTTGGACTCGCACAGTCTTGACACCATGTTTTTTGGTAGCGGCTTGAATTAAAAAAAAAAAAGTCAGAACATATTTAGAATTGTTATATATTTGGAAATACTATGCTTACTATTAAAAAAGATGACAAAAAAAAAAAGACTCCTGGTGATAATAAAAACATATTTGAAATGCTTTGCATTGAGGAAGGAAATCTCATTCGCTAAACAGAGCATTAAATGGGCAATTAAGATATCGGCAGTAATTTACATAGCAATCAAGAAATCACCGTGTCTCAGTGTTTGTTTTTCTAATAATTGATCCTGTGTTCCATTATATGCCTCTTAAGAATATTATTACTATCTTTAGAGATAAAGAACAGATGGGGCAGTTAAAAGTCCTCCCAGGTCATCCTGACTGATCTTGAAAAGCAGATATTATAATAGACTCTTGTGTTGGTCTTTGAGCATAGTTCACTTAGATTTACACGGAGGCCCATATAACTCCCATGGAGCTGGTGGGGTTTTCATAACTTGAGCTGGGACAGCATCAGGCCTTCTAGCCTAACCCACATAAAAATGTTTGGTCATACTGAACAGTAAATATCTACCCTTTGAAATTTTTAACAAAGTTGAATTTATTCCACATTTATGGCAATAAAATTATCCATGCCAGCATAGACTGAAAGTCAAGAGACATTTTTCAAGTCATTAAGCAAACTCTTTTTGACTTTCTATCCAAACGTCTGCAAGTACATCCAAGGACTTTTTAATGCCAGATTTTTAAGAATATCTGTATGTGAATGCTTGACCTTACACTTCTTCCACTGCTTCCTGAACCTTTTCCATACACGTCTTTCCTAGTAAGCATTCTTTTTTTTGCTAGCAGTTTTATTAAACAAACATATTAAATATGATTAAAATAACTGGGTTCTTGCTAAAATATGAAGAAAGTTACTACAAGTACAATGTAATACAGATGTTTGGTATTACACTGAACTCTAAAAGCACACCTACACTTTTACAGTGTGTTGAATCATTTAAGAAATAATACATGAAAGTCTACAGATCCTGATGGCAGAGCCATATGTTTAGATTCTGTGTAAATGATATGACTTCAAGACAAACAATGTTAATGTTCACAGAATAAAATAAAACTCCAGAGAAGTTACACATAAGTGAGGGAAATGTTATCAATTAACTCTGTGGAATCTGGAAGTTAAAGCAGATAAGAAAAACTCACAAATTGCACAGCTGTTTTACGCAGTAGCTTGCCAAAGCTTGTAACCCCTTCTCCAAGACAAATGTTAGCTGGGTCAAGAATGGGATAGAACAACACCCACTATTTTGCCTGTTATAAACGTGTACGGCTGTTAAATTTCAACACAGAAAAATGAACCAATGAACATGAATTCAGCCCTACAGTATATCCTTGTTAGGCCAGCATTTACCCTTCCCAAATATAAAAATTCTGTTTCAAATTACATGATGATTTTTGACTACTAGAGCAAGAGTAAATGGGCAGTTATCCATAGTAACAAAGATGTTAGTAGCTGACTACCTTGAGCTTCCATGCTGGACTTAGTATCGTTCAAAATACTACTTGATTACATAGAAAAGCTATTAAGGCAAGAAGCAAAGTAGAAAAAAAATACAAATGGTAAAAAGTATTTTTGGTTGGATAATTTTTCTCCTGGCTCTATGAACAACTCGTCTCATCCTCTTACACAGAGTGAGGCACGCACTTCAATGACTTTTCATCCTGGAACTAAAGCACATGTGGGTTTGCAATAACACAGTTTCAGTTGTGATGCAAGAAACTTTGTGTAAGGAAACCTATAGAATTTAACAGATTTTGTTATTAAGCACCAAACCTATCAGCAAGTTTTGGCAGCTTTTCAGAGGCTTTCATTTCCTACTGAAGTAGTGCAATATGGAATTAAACAAAACTGACTTCTTCTAGGGGCACCTGTATTTTGGATACAGTAAAGTATGAGAAAAGTGGATGGGGATTCTTAAACTGTAATTTGTTAGTGTTAAAAAAGCTGAACATCCAAATGCTTGGCAACAGCAAATATGTATATTTTACACAGTTATAATTTAAGAGTGTTAAAGCCAAGAGCACTCCTACAAGTAAGGTCAAACCAGCTCTTTCAACTTAACGGATTTTCAATTTTATCTTTCGGCTATATTAAATGATGGTAAGAAGAATTTAAGCACATGGGCTTTCAGCTGGTACACAAAATAAATAGAACAAAAGGCACTAAGAATTTTCTAATGGGAATTTTGGTAAACCACAGTCCCACAGACCCTCAACTGAATTGGGAAATCCAAGTTTGCAGTTTACTGGGGCACAGAGCAGCAACGTTTGGCGATGAGGACAGATTTTGTACGCTCACTGGGAGAGCTGGTCACATACAGTGCCGCTCGAGAAACAACTGATGCGGGTCTAATTCCCAGCTCAGAGCTAAGCATTTATTAAAGCCTCTCCACCCAAGAGAGTCTTGCCTTCTTTTGACTGTACTGCAAATAGCTGACCTCAAGCCAGAGAAGCCTGCTGGAAAGGCAGCCTCTGCACTCACCCGTTTCTTCCTTATATTCTGCTACAAGCATCTATCCTATTCTAAATCAAACTCCTGAGGGGAGACACAGAATGATCATTAATAATATACTAAAATCTCTTTGCACAAGAGATGGCTTAGCACCACCTTCTAGAGACCAAGTAAAATGCAGATAATACCAAGAGCCTCCAAGAAAATCTTTTTATCTTTTTTGCAGCCATATAAATATCAAACAAACAATGTAGATCTACTCTGTCCTGAAGATCATAGAATGGTTTAGGTTGGAAAGGACCTTGAAGACCATCGAGTTCCAACCCCCCTGCCATAGGCAGGGACACCTCCCACTAGACCAGGTTGCCCAAGGCCACGTCCAGCCTGGCCTTGAACACCTCCAGGGATGGCGCCTCAACAACCTCTCTGGGCAACCTGTTCCAGTGCCTTACCACCCTCAAAGTGAAAAACTTCTTCCTAATGTTCAATCTAAACTTGCCCTCATCCAGTTTGAAGCCATTCCCCCTCGTCCTATCACTACATGCCCTAGTGAAAAGTCCTTCCCCAGCTCTCCTGTAGGCCCCCTTTAGGTACTGGAAGGCCGCAATAAGATCTCCCCGGAGCCTTCTCTTCTCCAGGCTGAACAGCCCCAACTCTTTCAACCTCTCCACATAGGAGATCAAGGTCTACTGTCTGAGCAGATTAAAATCAACAGGAAATTACAAATTTTTCTTATGACAATACCTATTGACAAAAAGGCATAGAAGAAAGACATGAATGTCCTTTGTTTAAATCTATCAGTGCTACTGATCTAGCTCAAAGATTGTGTTGTGATCATAATTCACAAATCAAGCAGAATTTGGCACCAGAAAAACACTGCCAAAATTAGATTAAATTGAAAGAATGATAAAAAAAGCACCTTTGGGATTTTAAAATTTAAGATTTCAGGGAACTAAAATTAGATTCCAGAGGGTTTTTCAAAGATCACCAGTCCTTTCACAAGTTTGTTTCTGCGAATGTCAGGCACACAGATATGGTGAGGTCTTGAATGTACTGAGAAAGATGTACTGTTTCAGGCAATAGAAACTATTTCTCCTTGCTCCATTACAATCTCATACAGCTCCTTGATAAGTAGCTGAGTGAAGAACAAAAATGCATCAGCAGGATTATTTTACTTATCCTGAAAGATGAGCTCTCCGATAAAACCAGAATCAAACTGTCATCCTCCTAAAAAACAGACTTCACAAAGCTTTGGCTAAAACTATGTTAATTGAATAACCATTCAATTTTTAAAATTTAAACACTACATGCTTTACTTTGGGTTCCACTTTTCCATCCTTCTAAATTAAGTAACTTTAAGATCTTGGCATGAATTTTTCAGCATGTTTGCCACGGTGGCTAAAAGAACAGAATTCCCTGTGTCCCAAAGCACACTTAACTCCTTATTGCTGTGTAGTAACCGCGACACATTACGACTGTTTACTATCTGTGGGCTTATTCTTGTAATCATGCTAATACAATACTGCCTTTGTACTTCCACCTCTGTGAAAAATGAAGTCAGTTCAAATTTGAACAGCTGAAATACTGGCTTTTGCTCAACACAGCCTCCAAAGACACACAAACTTAAAATGATTTAGCTTGACAGACCTACCACATATCTGTGCACTTAACAAACGAAATTAAACAAACAAACACAGTGATACAGAATGGTTAGACATGTACCAGATTGTCTGCTTAAGCTCTGCTAAGATCTCATTTTGGTACGGTTTGACTTCATGAGCTTACCTGAACAATTTAACCTGACTAACTAATTAACACAGTCCTCTGTATTCCTTTTTTTTTGTTCCTCAAGGATTTTCTGTTTTGAGTTTTCTTTAAGATGAAAGGAAAGCTAGGCTTGCTACTTTCTTGGAACAATTATTTTTGTGCTGGCCAGATTTTTGAACTAGATTTGCAAGACTTGCTTCTTTTGCCAGAAGAGCTTGCAAGCTTTTTCACCCCTCGGTACTCAACAGCACAACCATCCAAAATGCACAGAAAGCAGAGACAAGCTTTCTATAAACTTCAAGATATTTTGGACCAGATCCTCATGATCCACATTTATATGCATAATGCATTCTCATCTTTGAAAGCCTGCCCACCAAGCTTTTTTCTGCAATGCTACTAAAAAACAGTTTTCAACAGTTCATATGTTTTAATAATCAAAACAACACCTCTTTCCCCTCCTCTTCCCATAAGCATAAGCCCTGATCCTAAGTGAGGATCCTCAGGACCAGTCCTTCTGCAATTGGATTTTATGGCAAGGGCAATCATAAGCTGAGACTACACCACTGAGTTTTTCTAATATGTTCAGTAGGAGTGTTAAAAATGACACCACCTAAAATTTACATGCAAAAACTATAGCATAGATGCAGCAATGCCGGAAGAATGATGCTTTTTCAAATCACTGCTTCCTCAAAAAGCTAGGTCTGTAAAAGATCATCCTTCTGTCAACATCCAGCAGAGCTATATTGGTGTAGTTGTTGCAGGAAGGATCCTTCTCGCACAGAAAAGCTCAGTCTCTTTATTCGAAAGAAGAAACTTAATGGAAGTTCTTGTATGGAACAATATTTGGATGAGGTGTTTTTACAAATTTCACATTTTAGCTGTTTCACCCACTTTCCATACTTCCCCTGGAAAAGGGGGTAAAGTGGACTCATTTTTTTTCAAATAACTAAAAAACTGGAGAAGAAAATGTTGATTCAAATTTCTATTTGCACACCAAAAAAATTAGTCAGGCAACAAGCACAGAAAATATAAGCCCCAAAAGGATTTCTGTGATGTTGTAAACGTAAAAGAGCTGGGATTTTCTATTCAAAGTACTTTGTAACATATACACAACAGATAAAAGTAATTGCTGTAACAATCACTAAATTTCAAGAACAGAAAAGATGACTTCAATCTTTTTTTGTTTAAATGACAGATACAGAAATCTGATATCAGATTCTTAGAACTAGCTTAGACGAACCAACATAAGCAAAAGCAGATTTATATATCTCGGATAATGGCTTCAAAATACATTCTAAATTAAAAAAAAAAAAAAAAAGGAAGCTGTCTAAAGCCCTCAAAAGACACACAGCAGTTTCAGGCTCTTTTTCTCATCTTCCATCATAATCCATTCTTGCCCCCTTCAAGACTGAATTTCTACATTAAACCTCTCCCAATTGCTCTCTGAAAGGGCAAGATTTCACCACCAATAAACAGAAGTAGTTTATGGAAATGCCAAATGGGACACAACGTCTGGTTCTTAGCTTTTGCATTGCAACTAAACGTGGTTTAGATTTGTTAAGCCATTTTGAAAATACAAAGCCATAAATAATGTTCCACAAATCTTTTTCAGATGTTTTGTCAAGCTCATTCTCTGAACTTATATGCAATCAGATTAACTCCACAATGTTTAAAAACTACATGAACTTTATAGAGAACACCAGAAAGCAGTATTTTGGTATGTTGACTCAAACTTATAAATTAGGAACACCCCTGAAACGAGTACTTTTAACTACCATGTTTCAAGGAGACTTTCTTAGTGCAATCAGTTCTGCAGAAATGATTGCTATGTAAAAAAAAGAAAAAAAAAAGAAAAAAGCAGATTTACAGAGCAAATTTCTCAGACAGTATCTATTAAAATAGAAGTTAAGCAACATATTTTTCTAACTGTTTAATGGAACCAAACATAATTCCACTTTCATAATGCTGAAATATACTGAATGCCTAGTATTGGATAAAAAGCTTCAATCGAGTGGAACACTACACAACTCAAGAGGTTTTCCTGTTTTTGCATTGATGGGTAGTCTATTCTTCAGCCATCATATTTGAGTACACTGAAGCTTCCTCAGCCAACGGCACTAGAAAAAGATCTTTGGCTACTGTTTACTGATTTGTATTTTTGAAATGGCTGTACAAATATAAATCATGTTCAGCTGCCACACATTAAAGTGACCATCAAAAGTCACCTTGTTCCAAAGAGCACTGTTTTCTAAATTTCCCATAGAAAATAGATGCTTGCAGAAGACTGGCACAGAACAGTTTTATGTACAGAAGGGATCAGAGTTTTAATGCAGAGATTCATGACTGCCAGAATCTAACTAATCCTAATCTAATCCTAAATAAAGCAGTACATATTTAATCACAAAATATTTCAATCACTACCCTACACTGTGCTAAAACTAGGAGTTTTTAAACACAGCAGATTATTTACATTTATTTCCATTATTTGGTACCCAAGCTTTATTTTAAGACAGACTTTAGACAGTTCAATGATGAATCACCATTTTTGTCATAATTTACCTGTAATTAAATTAAAATGTTTTACATAACTTGATTCACACTGAAGTTGTTCACCTACTACACTAGGTTTGTGTTGTGTTGAAACTACACAACCTTTGTACAGAAAAAAGGTTGAAAGTTTTATATATGTAATTGGAACCCCAGATATAGGGATCTGGTATTCTTTTACAGATTACATTAATCTTTTCTGCAATGAGAATATTAACATTTTTTCTGAATAATTGAAATTATAATATTAAAATAATTTCTATCCATTATTTATTTCTACTTTAAACATTATTAAAAAATAACACATGAAAAAGTGATTATTTTCCTGAATACATTTATTCCTATTTTCAATATTTTACATATTAATTCTCCCTACCTGTCCCGTTTTATAATGTCTTGCAAACTGGTTAACCACTCGATAGTCGTTTGCAAAGTACTCCATCAGAATTGAGGGAACTTCAGCAAAATCAGTAGGACATCTGGTTCCTAGATGTAGAATAATTGTATGCATTAGCATTTGTTATTTTCATTAACACAAATAGTTAACTCTTCCCGAAGGGTTTTGCAACTTTCAGTTTGGACTTTAGGTGAACTTTAATGTTCTTTCCTTTATTAAGTCAATATTTTATTTCCATAGCATTATTGTACATATTGCCAGAAAAGCTTCATTATAATCCTACACATTTTACTATAAATCACAAAGTAAAACAAAATATTTGAACAGCTGGGTGAGGCACCTTATAAAGCTCTGGATCACACCCTTTTTAAACTAAACCAGACTGCAGCCAAACTGGCCCTGCATGAAACACCAAATCTATTTAAGTGTCCTAAACCTAAATCAAACTACAATGTAAATAAAACTCTGCCTTAATCCCATTCACAGTTACAATTTTTAGCTTCCATCTGTTTGCTGAGCTTACTTATGCTTTATATTAACCTCATTTTAGAATACGAAGTCATTCATCCAAGGAACACTCCTGCTGACTGAAGACATGTTCAAGTAAGTGCAATGAGGTAATATCTTAAGCAGTTAGTATTTTCAAAAAGCACTTTCCCAAAAACCTTATTTACTCTAATCTTTATCAGCACCTTACACAATGGAAGTTATTAAGAAGTAGAACACATCACCAAATCAAAACTGCATTTCTAATTCGCATATTAAAGTTAGGGATTTACAAAGTTGTTGCTTTAATAAGGGACCCACTGGGTCATCTCCTCTATCCCTGTCTGCTAGAGACAATGTCAACATTCAAAACTAGTCTTAAATGTAAGTACGGTTGTTGCTTCTACTACTCTTTCTTGAAGACTATTTTTAAAAATCACTCCTTTGATCTTCACAAATCTTTCTCTAATTTTTAATCTGAATTCATAATCTGTTCATACTCCAATACTGTTTTTTAGTATACATAGCATTTCCCACACTGGCTTTTACCTCCTACATTGAGAGAAACTACATTCTCTCTCAGTCATCATTATCCAAAGGCAAGATAAAGTCTAAAAGCCATCCATTGTAGCTCTTCTCTACACCTTCTTCAGTTTGAACTGAACTTCAGACCCAAGACACAAAACCATGCCCAAGCATCGCATGAGGTTTCACCAGTATCTTTCTTAATCATTCTAATACTTATTGCTGTTAGGTACACCTCTGATTTAATTTCAAATCACATTTGCCTCTTTCACAGACACTTTAGCTATTTGTAGTTCTGCATTAACACATAAAACTTTTCTACTGTTCCTGCACCACTGCTGAGATATCCATTTGATAGCATAAATTTTATTTGCACTCTTTAAATGCATGATGTGCACTGTGCAGTTCTGAATTGCATTTTACTTCTAACACCGCTGTATCCAGTCATTCAGTTCTTATACAATACCGAATCCTTCTTTTGTGCCATCACATTTCATTAGTAGAGTCTTTTTTTGTTGCTTGAAAATAATTTTTAAAAAGCCTAAAACAAGGCAGGTCCCAAGACAAATGCCTGCAGAACTACACTGATGTTTCCCTAGCCATTTATGCTTTCTCAGTGCTCCTTAATAAAGTGACAGAATTCTTTTAATAACCATTAAAGAGACTCCTGAAAAATTACATTTTCTGAAAGTCAGAAAAGTAAAAGCTTGGGCAGTTATCTGGGATAAGGTAGTCCTCCTGTAAAACAAAT
The DNA here is from genome assembly GCA_008711295.1 of Anarhynchus alexandrinus. Classification (NCBI taxonomy): domain Eukaryota; kingdom Metazoa; phylum Chordata; class Aves; order Charadriiformes; family Charadriidae; genus Anarhynchus; species Anarhynchus alexandrinus. The sequence goes on along the minus strand of VUYV01000034.1, from coordinate 3,635,822 downwards.
GTAGGTACTCTCTACTGCATGATAAACTAAAATGGAATACAAGGTAGATTTTAAAAAATCTTACACACACACATGCATTAAACAATCAATAAATGCATATAGTAAAATGACAGATTAACTTGAAAAGAAGCACAAAACGTACAGTATTATCCAAGTTTTGGGCCCATTAGCAGCAGAATGGGTTTCTGAATATTTGGGAATGTTAATCAGAAAAGGGAGGCAGGGGAGAGTAGGAAAGATGTCAAACACTCAGGGCATCTCAACTAGAATGTCAAATTTTTTGTTCTTACAATAGCCTGTAGTCATCTTGTTTCCACACTTTGCCACCCTGGTGTCTCATGAGAACAGATGGCCCCTAACAGACATCCCTGGGATGAGCCATTTTATTGTCACACATTCCAAACCCTAAAAAAAGAAGGTTCTCTGCAGAAACAACACAACTGACCTCTGAGGCTGCTTTCCCAATGCTAGATCTGGAGCAAAATCCCCTGGGACACAGAACTGCCTGGAGCTAAGGCAATGCTGAAACCATACACAGGGGCTCATGGAAAGTCGGAGCCTCAAAATTAGCCATTTCCTGACCCTTCAAGACTTTGACATGCAGATGCATACGGTTCACCCCACAAGAGGAGAACCCCACCAAAGCAGTTACTTGGGGCATATAAGTATTTCTGGAGGTCAAGACGGGCAAGGCCCTGTGAGTGGAAGGGGTGTGGGAGAGCAGTTAACAGGGGGATACAGTGCTTATACTGAAAGAGCATATAAAGCGTTCACTTGTTTCAACAACGTCCAGGAGTGACATACTTACAAACAGCTCAGTCTATTTTAATTTAAAGTGGAAAACTTAAGAAAGACTATTTTGTTGATAACACCGAACTCTACCATGGTGTCCCCTCTGTATCGTTAGCATAACAGAAAAACGGTAAACATTAAAAAAAACCTTCAGACAAGGGTGCTACGATTTCAACCGTTTGGCTGTGGCGTGTTTTTAAATAAGTAAATGTCTCCTGCAAATTGGATTTCTAGTACACTATTATAGAAGAGGATATAGAATCAGAATCATAGAATTGTCTAGGTTGGAAGGACCTTTAAGATCATCGAGTCCAACCATCAGCCTCACACTGCCAAAACCACCACTAAACCATGTCCCTAAGCACCACATCTACCCATCTTTTAAATATCTCCAGGGATGGTGACTCCACCACTTCCCTGGCACCAAGCCTGTCCACTGGTAAGAAAAGTAGCATGCCAAGCAGCTTTAGCCAGAACGTGTCTTTGACCCATTTGCCACAACCACAGAAGGCCACAGCAGCCTGCGAGCTGTCAGCCAGTGCACTCATTGCCACTCCTTGAGACGAGGGACTAAATGTAGAAAGGCAGTATTCCTTTTCTGTGCATCCACTAAACTGTGATTGCATGTTCATTCATGTTCATTTATGTATAATAAAAAAGCCTACCAGTTCATCATGCTTGCAAATACAATATGTTTTTAATTTATCAACTTTGCTTTAATCAGAATCAACTAGGAAAGGCCTGGCTTTTCTGTATTGCCAGCGTATGCTCTTTGCAAGTACTATTTCACTAAATTCCTTAATTAAATTTCCTAAGTCACTTCCAACCCAGGATTCACTGTGCTTTTACACTAGGTACAAGTTTAGTTCAATTTATTTTCAATTCTCCAGCTATTCCATTATTATAAACCCCACATAAAGCAAACTTGCAAGAGTGGATAACACCACTAGAACTAGAAAGAAGAGATACAAATGCCTAATTTTTATTAGAAGAAGAATATTCAAATGTTGGTTGGTGGGGTTTTAGATAATCTACTCCCTTCTTCTAGAAACTAAACATTTAACTAAAACAAAAAATTCACTATTCAAACTTTCTCACCGGTGACATGTTGGTACCGAGTTCTTCCCAGCATCGAATGCATAGCATGTCCCATTTCATGGAAGAGATTCTCCATCATGCCAGGACTTAGTAGCGTTGGTGTACCCCTTGCTGAATGGGGCAGGCTAAGCATAAGAACAACTACAGGCAGCTGGTACTCCCCATTTTCCTTTAGCCTGCCTCCACGAACTGTAAAGTGACAATCCTTTTCAAGATAAAAGCAAACATATGGACGGCCAATGTCATTATATCAATGGTATTAAAACAATGATGAAATTATTACATTAAACTTAAACTGTTAAACCAAACCTAAACATATACTCAGTTACATAAGTTGAATTCAATGATCATTAAGTGTTGATCAACAGCAGCACACTGTTTCTCCATTTTTATTTGCTTCATATCATACAGAAACTCTTATTCCATAAAGAAAAGACTGTGTTGCTTTTAGAAAATATTTTTGTTTGTTTCAGAATTATTAAAACCTCTCAATTTTTCTAAAAAACATCACTAGCTCAAAGAAATTTACTGATGTGACAAAACCATAATTTATAGATTAAGTTCTCTCCTCATTCTTCAGCAGTAGCTTCTTTATAAAACGTAATGCACAGCACACCTAGTGTATTGTGAAATAGTAGCAAAACAAAGTAATATATCAAACTAATGCAGATTTAAAGTTTGTCCACTTACCACCTCACTAAAGGCAGTAATTTGCAGATGCTTTTACAGAGTGAAGTGTTTATTGCACTGCATCGTATAGTTAATATACCAGCTCTAGGCAGCATCAGTGAGTGAGCCACAACAGCTGGAACCATCTACAGTTTTAAGTAGAATTTTGAATGAAAATCAGTTGTTGTGATAAGCTTTCACCTTTAGAGACTATTAAAATTTCAGATTGTTTTTTCTTGTAGGCCAGAAGATAGGTGTGGAAAAATCTACCATTTCTTTAAACAGAGTTCTATGACATTTCATAGTACCCGTTATTCTGTAGAACAAAGAGTCTGAGTTCAGCCCATCAGGCAACGTTTTTTAAATGAAAGGTTACTCACAAAAATATTTTACCTAAAACCACATTTGAAGTTACAGACTTTCCCTGTTTAAATTTAATTTATTTTAAATCAAGATAACTTTTACTAAACTTACATTGAATGTAAATGGCCCTAACACTACAGTCATTACTCAAACACAATGCATGCTGGAATCAGATCAGAAATGTTACCTGATGTGGTTTATCAGGTCGCTGAAAGAAGTCACAATAGATGTATCCTAGCAAACCTTCAGTTTCATGAACAACAGCCTGAAGAAAAAAAAAGTACCATTTCCACAGTGTAAGCACTGATAAAATGTGTAAATTGAAGACAAAGTATTCTAATCCAAAGATTTATAATGAATAAGTGACAAATAAACTGGGAATAATTAATGTAAAATCTGTTGGTAATTTTAGTTGGAAAAAAATATATACAAGATTCACAACTTGTCCCTCAAACTACAGCCATTTCTGTATTTCACTCAAAACTAACCAGTCACAGATCGGTATTAAAAGTAAGACTGTCTGTAGTCCCTAAATGACTTCTGAGAAGTCAACAGTAACTAAAGCTGATTTACCATGGAAATAAAAATAGAAAGAGTAAGGAGTAGTTATAAATTGACCCACAGCATATAAAGAACAGCAGCTCTTGCTGGATGTGGAAGAGCAGTGAAGAAGATCTGACAGTGAATACACGGAGGGAAGACAACAGGGGATCCTGGGAACCTGATGAGTAAATTATTGCCAGAGCTTTTATTTCTACCCTCCCCTAAAAAGAGGACAAAAAATAAAGACATAAAAAACAATCTCAAAGTAAAGATGACATACAGAATAAAAAAATGAGGCAAAGGCACATGACTACTAGAATATGCGCCTACAGCATTCTAGTTGACTACAGTCATCTACAAATTGAAACTAAAAAAACTAGCAGTGCTCATTCAGAAGGACGGCTGGAAAGGTACAACAGTAATCTCTGAACAGAGAACTGCAGGAGCTGACTGATTCAGGCACCTTCACAGACACATATTGTAAAGGCCATAGAATACCAAGCATACAAAAGGCACTTAGAGTATAAAGCCCTTGAGGTCTAACTTCAACTAAAATTAGACAACTAGTGTGTGCTTTTGATAGGTACCCAAGTAATTTAAAACCAAAGTCTGATTCATGGCTCAGAGGAGCACACCATCTCGTCTAACTTCCCTTTGTCGTTTCAGATGCTGGGAACAAGAATACTTACCAACTTTCGAACATCTTCAGACCAAACTTCTCCTCTTTGTGTCTGTTCAGCATAAAGGGATATTCCTAGGAGCTGACTGAACAAAGAGTTCAAACCTTCCATGCATGCCCCAAGAGAGAAAAATGGACAGTACAAGCCAGGATCAATGTTGTACCTAAGGAAATACAGGAATCCCAAACCAGTCAGTCAGTTGAGCTACAGAATCTACAGTCTTCACCTTCAAGTCACAGTATGTGACAAAATACACCAGATAAGCCTCAAGGCCCTTATTGAGCATGTTTGGCTTTATTTTTCAAACAGCGAAACTAAGTCACAGACTAGCTATGGCACAGTGCTTCACAGTAACTCAATTTTTCTTATATTCAAATTTGGATACCAAATTCAGCACATGTTGACAATGATTTTCAGAGATGTGGTGAACACATGGTTCAAACAGACCACAGCAACACCATGGGTGGCCAGGCTGTGAATTTTGATCCACAAGAGGCCACCGGCACCCAAGTGCCATTCCCACGCCAAGGCTGCGCCGTGTGACTGATCAGAAAATGGAGCTGGCTCTGGCTGTGGTGTAAGCCAAATCCTCAGCTCAGCAGGAAACCAACCAGTAAGCGCTGCTGACTCTGCAGTCTTGTCTTTCGTTGGAGCAATAGAAACATCAAGGAGACACAATCACCTCCCACGCATGAATCACACCTCAAGCTCTGGGGACTCTCTGAACCATGTAGAAAGTATTGTACAGCTTTGAGCCTCATGAAGATTTCAGGATGTGATGTGGAGTTCAAACATGACCAAGCTCCCTGAGCCTAAAATCAAACAACTCGGTGTGTTCCAGACACTGTAGCACAGAAGACACAGATGGGGAGGAAGACACCATGCATCTGCATGCACACACATAAACTGTGAATGAACAAAAAGCAATTATAAAAGTAGCTCAGAGATGTATGCAGCCCATACTTGGGTTCAGATTTCCTGAGACTCTGACCCTAAAAAGTAAACAAACTAGAAGTGTATCAAGCAAACAAATGCTTTGCAAACTTACACCTTCCACAACCTGCTCAGGGCCACACAACTCTTTGGAGACAACAGCAAAATCGAAACTGGAATCTGCTTGTAGTTGTGCATGCACCCCAAATGGCAAAAATGTTCTTGCTTCCTCATTTAACATACAAAGTTCAAGCATTAAGTTATTGATACCATTTTCTGGGGTCTCAGTAAAGCCTGTTTACCTCTAGAGAATCACAGTCCCTCCCTTCTTTCCTCTTTCATGCTCTTGTGCTTTTGCTTCTTAATGAAATGGTAGCTAGTCACTGAAATTTAAACACGCATCAGCTAGACTACAATAGCGGAACACCAAAGATGAGAACCACGCTATTTAAAGGCCTATGATCAAAAGGCTTCATTGGAGACCAGCTGTGAGAGAGTCAGCTAAGTCCCTATCCACTTACCTACCCCTCCTTCCCTCCCACTCCCACACACAAAAGACCTAAAACCGAAATCCACTGGGGATACTGCATTTGCCAATATGCTGCTTACAGCTGCAGCTACAATTGACTACCCAGCTTCACTGCCCTGTGCTGCAGGCGGCGGTTACTGCTCTAAGCCACGGCACTTGTTCTTGAATATGTCACTGTATTCGGTTTTATTTTTCTAGTATCCTTTATATTACCTTTATCACATACTCTAGCAGCATTTTGCAACTACCTTGGCAACACCTGTCAAAAATACAGGTATGCTCAGTTAAAGGATTTTGCTTATTTTCACACTACAAATGCAAGAAGCTAAAGCTGATTTATTCCACTCTATTTTTTCTAGAACATAGAAAATAAAGTAGGTTTTGCCTCTACCATACTGGCACAACTTCTCCAAGATGCGTAGCAACACGTGAATTCACACTCTGCATGCTGCAATATACACATTTTCCTTCTTACTCAAAAAGTCTTTACACCAAAAACAATAAAAATAAGCATATGATATAAATCACTTTAGATCAAGTTAGATAAAAAGACTGAAAGCAAGTCTCTAAAAGAAAGCAGAAGAAATGAGTTAATTTCCATGTAATAAGCCAAAGAAATTTGGAGCACGAAGGACTCTGCTTTACACCCAGAGCCCTCCAGAAGTACAGAATTACAGTGTATGTGTTGAATATCCTGAGATTTTTCAGTCAGTAATTCCTAAGGACTGCAGCTCCTTCAACACTGGCACTTTTTGGAAAGCTCTAGTAGGTAAATCTCAGATGTCTCCAGACTTTCACAGTATCACCCTATGATCACCTTCTGCTCAGATTGTTACCGTGAGAACCTAAACCCACCACTAAGTCCTTCAGTCCTCTTCTCCTGATTCTGCTCTGAAGCTTTCGCTGCATACAGACTACGAGACCTCTTAAAACGATCATTTTATTGAAAGGAAAAATAATACCTTTTTAGCAGCGAGTTCTAACAACCTCTGTAATAGTTTAGGACTGGTTTTTGTCAAATCACTTCAAAATCTTACACTGCCATCATACATACTGCTATGAATGCTAAGCTGAGTTTTCCATTTGTAATTCAAACAATTGCTTCTTTGACTAAGGACTGACCATAAATGAAAATTTCACTGTAAAAGTACTGTCTCAATAGAAGTTTACTATAATGTGAAGCAGGATTTCTCCACGTACAACCCTCCATGCTGAGAAACACGGTTATCCTTATTTTTAAAATTACAACTTTTATTTCAAACTAAATTAAGGATGAAATAGTAGGTAATTATACTCATTTTGTATACCTAAAATATTATATGAAAAAATGGACAAAGCTATACATCACTTTTAGTCCTAATTCAGCCTTGAGTTGAGTAGTAACCTAGAGCTGCACCTCCTCAGAGCCAACTCAGATGAGCAGCGTTTATTAGTTCTGGCTCTGCCCCAATCCTGCTCGTCCCACACTGGTTTCTGCAGAGCCACTCAAATTTGCCATACCTTGGGTTAGGTTCCAGAAAGGTTTATTAATCCAGGTGCAGCACAAAGCCCAGCTACAACATTGCCTCAGAACCAGGGGAGTAACACAGACACACTCAAGCGGTTTCATATGGAGGTTGCATGAGGGCTCTTTGCAGAGCTTTCTGCAGAACTCATTTCAATCAGCCCTGACAAAGCTATGCTGACCATATGCAAAGCCCATCTAGTATCTTCACATCCTCCTCCCTCCAGACATCCAATATCATCCAGGGTTTCCCTGCCATTTCCTCCCTGTCAACTGGGAGAAGAGAGCTGATTGTATGACATATTTCAAGAAAGAACCCATATGATAAAGTACTACAAACACACACTTCAGTAAATCAAAATTTAACTCCACCAACAGTTCACATCATAGCAAACCATCAGATTTTCACAGTTGCAGGAAATTAAAACATGTAACTCCTACCAGCGAGTACAGCTGTAGGAAAAGAGAATATGCAAATAGTAAGAAAGCCAAGGACAGCACCCTTGAAAACACTTCATGAAATTAAGCCACATTTACACAGGAAGCAAGAAAAATCAAAAGAAGCATGACATCAAGACAGACCAGACTGCTCAAAATTTTCTGAAGAGCAGAATTTTTTTCTGAAGGGACAGCTAGTCCTGGAAACCATTTCCAAGCACATGAAAGACGAGAAACTCATCAGGAGTAGTCAGCATGGATTCACCAAGGGCAAGTCATGCTTGACCAACTTGATAAACGTCCATGATGAAACATCTGGCTTGGTAGACAAGGGGAGAGCAGTGCTCATCGTCTACCTGGACTTCAGCAAGGTTNACTTCAGTAAGGCCTTTGACACTGTCTCCCGTAAGATCGTCACAGAGAAGCTGTTGATGTATGGGCTGGATGAGCAGACAGGGAGGTGGACTGAAAACGGGCTGAATGGCCATGCCCAGAGGGAGGTGATCAATGCCACAAAGTCTATTTGGAGACCAGCAACTAGCAGTGTACTCCAGCGGTCAATACTGGGTCCAGTCCTGTTTAACATCTTCATTAATGACCTGTATGATGGGGCAGAGTGTACCCTCAGCACATCTGTTGATGACACCAAACTGGGAGGAGTGGCTGATATGCAAGGGGGTCGTGCTGCCATACAGAGGGACCTTAAAAGACTGTAGAAATGGGCTGACAGAAACCTCACAAAGCTGAGTAAGAAGTGCAAAGTCCTGCACCTGGGGAGGAACAACCCCAGGCACCAACATATGTTGGGGGCCACATAGCAAGAAAGCAGCTGTGCAGAAAAGGATCTGTGGGTCCTACCGGACACCAAGCTGAACATAACCCAGCAGTGGGCCCTTGACACAAAGAAGGCAAATGGCATCCTGGGCTGCGCTAAGCAAAGTATTGCCAGCATGTTGAGGGAGGTGGTCCTTCACCTCTACTCACTGCTGGTGAGGCCAGCACAGCGCTCCTCAGTACAAGAGAGACATGGACATACCAGAGAGAATCCAACAAAGGGCCACAAAGATGATGAAGGGACTGGACCATCTCTTCTATGATGAAAGGCTGAGAGAGCTGGGACTGTTCAGCCTATAGAAGAGAAGGCTCAGGGGATCTTATTAATGAGCACAAATTCCTGAAGGGAGGGTGCAAAGAAGACAGAACCAGGCTGTTGTCAGTGGTGCCCAGTGACAGGACTACAGGCAATGGGCACAAACTGAAACACGAGAGGCTTCCCCTGAACATCAAGAAACACTTTTTCCCTGTGATGGTGACTGAGCACTGGCACAGGCTGCCCAGAGAAGTTGTGGAGTCTCCATCCTTCGAGATGCTCACAAGCCACCTGGACATGGTCCTGGGCAACTGGCTCTAGGTGACCCTGCTTGAGCAGGGGGGTCGGACCAGACGACCTCCAGAGGTCCCTTCCAACCTCAACTATTCTGTGATTCTGTGAAGACATCATATGGAGCCTAGGAACAAGACCAGCTCTATCAGAGGAGTACAACGTTTCATGCTAACTGCAAAGCACTACCACACTCAGTTGAAATACTGGATTAACGTGTTTCCTGGGGGGTGGAAGAGAAGAACTCTGAAACTACTTTATGTTTCATTTCGTTTCTGTCAAAAACACAGATACATACTAGCAGGAGAGCGTGGTGATATTTCTTCATGGATAGAAGAGCTGACATTAATAAATTACAGGGAGAAGACAAGTGCTTACTTCTTCCTCATTCTCAGCACTCCTTGAACACGCGCATTGTCCCCATGAACTTACCCCATGATGAAGAGGATGGGGAGGAGGCTTTCTGATAGGTATTTTGTAATATACTGTCACTATCCAAAATGGGGGAAAAACTCAGTCTAATAGTTTTGTCTTTTGGAAAAGCACAATACATATCCACCCACACATGGAAACGGCAGTAACAGACTACACTGGCTTAAGGCAGGCTCCCCAGGGGAACTAGTCCCCTACCCTGGCTAATGTTTGAAGATGTCACAATCTTGACATTTTGAGTACAATGAGGTCCTAATTAAACAACCACTTTAATAATAACTACACAAAGTTAATGTCAGTCACTTCTGGTAGAACATTGTCAGGATCAAACCTCTCCCACATTTAATGAAAGATGTGTGTTAATATTCCTCTTGCCAACGGAAAATTGCAAAAAAGTTTTGGAAAACAACATTTTTTATACAGAACACAAAAAAGACGTTTCTAGTTCTGATCTCACTTATTTCTCTGTTTCCACCTTGCCTACTACACCAGTGTACAAAGATCAAAGACAAAGATACTGAAAAATCCTCAAATAGCAATAGTGTCTTATAACACAAGACTGATATTTAAATTACTTTTGGACAATCCTGACAGCAGTCAGCGGTGATTACTATACCTTAAGTTATCTGGCATCCATAGTTGGTTGGTTTGTTTGCTAGCCACGGCAATGTCAGTGGCATTACAAAGAAAGTGATTAAAATATGGTAATATAAAGCAATTTTCACAATCAGATTATAATAATCAATAACACACTTCAAAATGCGTATCAGGTACTGGAAAAAAGCCACTGCTCCAGGGAGTGGATAGTGCATCTTCAAAAATCTTTCTCTAATACCAGTCTATAAGCAGTAATCATTCCAGACACCAAAACACAGATTTAATGCACCAATTTTGAATTTGGTCCTACCTCATACATAAACTCTCTTTTCACAAATCAAGTAAGACCAACTATCACTGAAGAAAGCCTAACCCCAAACTTGCACTGATTCTAGGAAAACTTTCTCTTTGGGCTTATTTAGAAATAGAAATTAGCCAAACCCTCAGCTATCTGAAGCTAATGTCCTATAACCAAAAACTCAGTTCCTGGAATAATTATTAATAGATGATCTTGCCTTTCAGTAGCAAGAGCAAGCGTATGACTGACTCTTCTCTGAGCCCCCACCTTCAAGATTTAATGCTAGTCACTGCAGAATGAAAGGTGTAACACTAGATAAGATTAGAGGACAATGGGGAAAAGGGAAGAAATTAATCTAAAAGATTTGAATCTTTCCCCAAAAAAAAAGAATACTCAATGAGCAGAACAGGAAATCCTACAATCTCTACTAGATCTGTAAAACTGAAGTCTGGCTGGAGGGTGTGGGTGGAAAAGTATTTGGAAGAGTTTACAGGCAAACTACATGCTCCCTTATTGAAGATTCTTGCTTGATTCCAGGCATTCAAACGGTAGCAGCCATTAGCAACTTCATTGTTTCCAGATGACAGGAAAAAAGCATCTGTTTGCTAGCAAATGATTACCCAACCTCAGTTACTCGCAGCTTCATCACCTTAGTGAAACTGCACGAACACAACGTTTCCCAGGGACAGTATTTCAGCGTTCAAATTCATGCTAAGCTAAAACACCGTAGCACAACTTCTTGGCAGCAATGGGGACTGCGAATGTGACAGCAAGCCAAACTTCTCTTTCCTCAGCCCTTTGAATAAAATTTCTAACACTCTTCAAGGGTCTTGAGTTGTATCTTCAAAACACTTTCTGACCTGGGCCAGATTATCTAAAAGACCACATAAAACTCCAAGATGAAGACTTTTATCAATACACTCCCTTAGCACTTTAAACTGCCCTGTAACAAAGATAGAGCTTGTCTGTGTAGGATGCAGAGCCTTTTTGAGGGCTGATCCAAGAGTGTAAAATTAACTTCTACTGAAGCTAAAGGGGAAGCTCAAAGTTCACCACCTTCTATCCCAGGTGTACGGTGTTTCTTTGATCATTTTTTTTCAAATGTGAAACAAAGTATATTTGAAAATGCACACAAAAGCCTCCCAACAAAACATTACCAAAACAAGGCATTCCACTGCACGTTACTTCTCTATTGATAGAGTGAAAGGACAAAAACTTTAGTTAATGAATTAACTGATAGTGACTAACTTTTTTTATATAAAGAGCAGCGTTTCCAAAGTACTACAGCTTAGCCTGCCCCTGAACTGCTCACTGGTCAGAGCAAAGGAATCTTCACCCTCATAGAATGGGTTAGGTTGGAAGGGACCTTAAAGATCATCTAGTTCCAACCCCCCTGCCATGGCCAGGGACCAGACCAGGCTGCTCAAAGCCTCATCCAGCCTGGCCTTGAACACTTCCAGGGATGGGGCATCCGCAATGTCCCTGGGCAACCTGTTCCAGTGCCTTACCACCCACATAGAGAAAAATTTCTTCCTAATATGTAATCTAAATCTCCCTTCTTCCAGTTTGAAGCCATTCCCCCTTGTCCTATCACTACATGCCCTAGTAAAAAGTCCCTCTCCAGCTTTCTTGTAGGCCCCCTTCAGATACTGGAAAGCTGCAATAAGGTCTCCCTGGAGCCTCCTCTTCTCCAGGCTGAACAACCCCAACTCTGTCAGTCTGTCTTCATAGGAGAGGCGCTCCAGCCCTCTGATCATCTTTGTGGCCCTCCTCTGGACCTGCTCCAACAGGTCCATGTCTTTCTTATGTTGGGGACTCCAGAGCTGGATGTAATATTCCTGGCGGGGTCTCACAAGAGCGGAGTAGAGTATATTAACACGTATAATCTACATGTTAATAACTGTTGATGACTCTACAGTGCATATAATTATTATATTACATGTTAAAGTAGCAGCCACTCTAAGAATCACTTTATGTATGATTTTCAAGCTGTCATCAACTGTGGGCTTGGACAGTTGTCTAGCTTTGTTCCTTCTATTTAAAACAAATAGTAAAAAATTCAAATAAAACTGCAAGAAACAGCTGCTTTAATATTAGCACACTCTTTGGCAAGCTGCCTCTATATGTATTCAGCCAAGTTACAATTTTTATCTCCAACAGGAAATGCATTCAAGTATTTTGGGGAAAAGAAATCAGAAAGCAAGTTATTACGACCCATACTGAACTACACTAACAGGCATTCTGCTACCAGTAAAATTTCTGCTAAGGGTTACTGCTACTAGCAAGAAAGGTTAATGTTCTGGAGACAGACAGCTAAAATCTGCGTTGGAAACCAACTGGAGCTCCATTTGGTGACAACTGCAGAGAATTGCCTGAAGACAGGTTTTCTTGTATGCTGTAATTTGCAGCTTGCTTGCTGCACCAGCTGAGCAGACAGGCGGAATTCAATGAGGAGGATGATGCACATGGAATACTAACGTCACTAGCAGAACATTGTACTGCTGTCTCCAGAGCTGGCAAATACATGGAAACATGGTTACAGCACTTCCTAAGGAAGAAAAAGGATTTAGGTCAGCTAAGCAAGCCAGGGCAAGAATCAAACATCCTGTCTGGACACCCTTTCACTTAAAATGTGAGTTTTGGGCCCCAGCAAGGTGATTCAAAGTGCTTCAAATAGGCTCTCAGGATGCCTATGTCACCAGAGAAAGGCAGACACAAATATAATGCCACTCTCAGGCTTAGCAAGGTACCAGCTAGAGTTAACTAGAAGTCTTCTGCTCAGCTACAAGCTCTTGCTCCTCTCTGGAACTTAGGCTTCCCTGAGTGGACTGCATGTTGTATACCTGAAGCCCAAGAAGATGAATAGCAGTCTTTTCTACAGGAAGATGCCTTTGAAAATGAAGGCAAAGGAGATGGAAGAATGGTGGTCTGATGAATCGCAACAGAACCTTGCAAAGCGCAACATGCTCCAGTCAAAAAGATTTCTTACCACTGAACCTTTCTTCTAGGGTATCTGAGGTCAAAAACACAGGTATGTATTGATTTTTGATACCTGCAGTGCTGCAAAACGTTTTCCCAACTACACTTGAACTTGAGCACATAAATTTTCTTAAGCCCTTACATGAAACTTAAAAGATCTGAATGCACTTCTGGAAGAGAGGAAAAGGAAATATCAAAATTTCTATCCGTTACAGACATACGCACCAGAAAACACAATTATTAATCTAAAAGAACACTTCCTGAAATCAAGAAGGCATTTTTACATGACTAGATATTAAAAAAAAAAATATTGCTTTTTGTTTAGATGTAGGAAGTATCATATTACATTTATGGAAAAAATAAAGGACACTAGTATATAAATCTTACTCTGAACAAATCAGAAACAGCATCAACAAATATATACATGAAGTCATCAACAGTGGAAAAGAATATTTTTCTCTGTGCCAAACTTTCAGTTAGATACTTTGATTTAAAAAAGAAATCAAGAATTAAAAGCAGTCCTTTTTATTGCTATAACAAAACTTAAATTATTTTGTTGTTATTCCTGTAGAATTGCATATCTCATAAGCTTAAATGTCCAAAACTGTGAAAGACTGAGAAGCACAAAAATGAACAAAAGAACTTTGTTCTGTTTTCATTTTGTCTTAAAACATACTCCAATAACTTAATTCACTCTGAACATCTGATTTCAAATGCCAAAGCATTTTTATTTATAACAAAGCCCAGGAAAGAATGAAAATGTTCTTATGTACTTTATGTCAGAATGTGAGCTCAGAAACTTTACAAAAAGAAATCTCAGTACTCCCCTAAAGAAAGCAGAAATATCAAAGAAAACAGTAGTTTCTTTGATGTAAATTCCTGCTTTATATTAAAGGATAAACTATGTTAAAAAATCCAGACACCTTACTTTTACAGTATGCAGCCCGGCACTATTTTTAAAAGAAATAATGTAGCCAAACCAATTTAAAAACCAATTTTAAAAAGAAGTTAACTGACACAATGAGGTTTGGTTATTCTTCAAGAACAGCAGGCTTCAAACAAAAAGGCTGTGTCCCTGTGAAGAACAAAGATGTAGTATGTCATTATAAATAATTATTTCTAAGCTTGTATGACTTCACTGAGTCTAAATAAAATGCAGACTTTTAAAATCACTTTCATTTAAGCTGTATATTTGGAAGGAAACTAAGACTGTTTTGTGTAGCATGACTTTCATCTATTCTATTAAGAATGCTTTTTATAAACTTGGACATTAGGGATATTTGAGTAAGGATCACTGTTCTTCAGAACACGAGCATTCAGACTCTTAACAATTGCAAATTAGCTGCTCGGCAAGAATTCTTATCAGTGGCTATTAAATGTAGTCCCTGATATAGCCTGACTTCTCTTTTTTTTTTTTTTTTTTGAGAAAAATTATTATCCTGTTGACATCCATGAAAATATAGAAGACTAAGTTAACTATCTCTAATAAAACAGATTCTCTCAAAACTTTCAAAGAAACTTGAAAAAATCTTGTTAGTGGAAGATAAAAGTGAGATGAACCCCTCAGGTTAACTTAAAGAGATCAAGACAAGGAAAACCCCTTCCAATTTTCATTACATGCCAGACTATGAAATTTAATTCTTTACCTGAAGGGAGACTCTTAACCATGATTTATAGAAGACTCTGGATTTCTTAAAAATAATAATAATAATAATAGAAAGCCTTTGTACTCTCATCAACCATAAACTAGCACCTGTATCTCACATTCCTTTTTTCTTTCTGTTAATTGTACTTCATAGAATATTTTGGAGGAGGTCAGGGGGTAATTCGGAATATTGGCTTGGTATCGACGCTGTACACAAGCTTTAGATTTGACTTCATTTTCAAATCGACACCAATTTATTTGTCCTTCCACAATGTTTTGAATAAAGAAATAATTCTTGAAACTTGAATTCTGCTTCACAGCAAGCCTTTTCAATAACTTTCAGGCTTTCCTCCAAAAAGTTTGGTCCACTAACTTAGTGACTGGTAAGTTAAATGGACTTTTTGCACCCATATTAGTTGATTTAATAGAAGGCATGCCTTCCCTTGCTTACAAATAGATAGTTATAGAAAGTTTTCCTTCTCTATGAGCACTCTGGTTGAAAGATGTCCTGGTTCTTTTTAAATTTTGCATTATTTTTCCACTTCAGCTTTCAATTTGAACAGAGTGACAGCTTTCTCACATATTCCATAAAGGGTCTGGGCTATTTTTCCACATGGTATTCCCAAAAGAGAACACGCTTTCATAAAACTAAAAATAATTTAACAAAAAGCAACCATAAATGAGTTCGTTTACAAGTAACTTGCAAAGCTCAACATTACTTGCAGCTTTTAGCAACTTTAGAAACATCCAGAGTCATGGTTAGGTACCTTGGTGTTGTCCCTACCCCTCTGAAAAAACAAAAAGTGCTGCCCACTCTCCCCTGAAGCCAGCAGCCTGTGTACAGGAGATGAGTTATTCCTAATTTCTGCTCAGCTGGTCACCCCAAGATCCAAAACGCCTTCAGTTGCTGTGGTGGCTTCTCTTTCCTACACAGCAGGAAACTGGCTCATTCTGGCACTGATTTGTTCATGCCCAAGGCCAGTCTCAGTTATTCCTGCGGTCCCAAAGAGACAGACCAGCACAGAGTGTGATACCCTGCAAGCACACCCCAGCTGCAAGTTGAATAAAATCTGGGACATTTTGGCAAAAATCCCAACAGTGAATTACAGCCAGCGAAGTGAGCCCAGCCTGGTAAGCGCCAAAGGTTAGGGAAACAGAAGTCAACACCAAGTATACTAAGTTCACCGTGATGGTTCTGTGCCTCCGTCAGAAGTGGCTTAAGCACAGTCAATCCCACCTCCAAGGCAAACAGTTGACCTCAAAAGGTCTATTCCAGCATTTTGGATTTTTTTGTGACCCAGAAGAAGTCAGCAAGGCTACTACATCTTTTTGCAAGCTAAGGGCCTTGAGAATTATTTATAACTGCAGCTGCACTTACTGAGAAGTAATGGGATTTAATTAATACCATGGTACTTGCCTGCACTAAAACTCAACAGTATTATTTTTATAATACACATATTAGACATCTTCTTACTTGTTGGAGGCTGAAGCATGTTCTAGCATTCACTGTTTTATTACCCTTAGCCTGCCAAAATTCTTGAGGTTCTCCTAATTACTCTATCTTCTTTTAAGATACTACTACCACGAATTTCAGACTTTTGTCTCCAGTTTCTCTTAAAAGTACATTTATACTGACATCTATTTTCTCTGTCACTTAAACTATAGCTACAAAAACATTACACTGTTGTAAGTGTGGGTTTAAAGCCAGAGAGGCTACTTAATGTAATTTAAAAAAAAAAAAAAGGTAAATTATCCTGTTACCATCAATGGGATGGTACACTTTTGAAGTAGGATCAAGTTTCCAGGGAAAAGACTTGGTGAAAGCTGACAGAAACAAAATTATTGTGAAGTTTACAGAAAGAAAAACGTACTCTGTGAATTAAGTCTGGAGCTCCTCCTGCTGTTCAACTTACAAAACAGCAGAAACGGTCAATAACAACTGTAGAAGCAGACTGAAAATAAAGGCAACCTGATAATGACAGCAAATGTCATTAAAATCCAATAGTCCAAATGCATATGAATATCCTAAATTCTTCAGAAGTAAATAACCCGCTCTTAAAACTAATTATGAGGAATCTAACAAAGGATTTGTTTCCTTAATCCTGTCTAATATAGAATGAACATATATTTAAATATAAAATACATAAATACATTTAAAATCTACAAGATACAGATATAAAACAGACACATTAAAAATATGTCATGAGTTTCAGTGTCACTTGAGACAACCAGATGTAGCTGGTTAAAATTTAGAGAACTAAAGAGGAAGTAAAAGATCACACCTGGATCACACTGTCTAATGTTTGCTCACAGCATTGCTGGTTGCAAACATGGTCATATAGACCAAAATAGGAAACAGTAAACCTTTTTCAACAGACACAGTCACTGTCCCATCTAATATTTCTTGCACCCCTTAGTGGTGCATATTAGAACATATTAGAATGTAGCTAAGTTACTTAATCAAGAACTAACCCCCTGTAGTCTCTTTCTTTATACCTAGGTTTGTAAAGATAATCTCCATCTTATGTACCTGACAATATCTAGGAAACTATGGTTCTGTACTCAGCTGGAGCCACAGTGACAATAGTAGTCCAAAAGAAATACCCAAAAGCATAGATCTGCTTCCCTTTCAACAAAAACATTTTATTAAGAAAAAAAAATTCCTAACAATACAGAAATCTACCAAACTACTGAGTCCCAAATCACGACAGACAAAAATGTAACACACGCTCTGCACACAGCACTACTACAAATACGACTATAGCATTTCTTTAAAAGATATAAAGCTCAAAGTAAATTTCTTCCAAAAAAGAGAAACCCTTGAAAAACAAAATAATTAATCTACTAAACAAAGAATACTAAGAATGGGAGAAATACATGACAGGTAAATATATGTTGTTTGAAAATGTATTTTGTCATTCTATGATGCAAATAAAATAGGATACAGTAAGTAAAAATTAAATAATTTATTTCTGTTATAAATAAATAAAATTAAACGCAATACAATTAAAAAAACCCCACAAACAAAAAAAAACCCCAGAAAGTATAAATTAGTTTCCCAGGGGGAGAGAGGGAACAAACCAAGGAAAACAACATCACTTTTCCTTAGAGACATAATTTAATACTACAAGATACTTGGCTCAGTTAGAGGGTAACAACAAATAGCCAAAAGTCAAACTCCCACCAGTATGAAGCTTTGTGACAGATATGGTTCTCATCTTCCAGTTACTAAAGTGTTGAACTGAACATACCATAGCATCCAAGGGGCATTCAAGGATGTGGTCAAACAGAGGTAAGTACAAATAGAGGATAAAGGACAGTGGATTCACATTTATGTAGATAATAGCTGGCAAATAGAACACGTCTAGGGCACAGACATTACAAGGTGTATTCCTGTTCTCTGGTTGTTGTATGAATACTCCCTGACTCCTGCCCCGTTTCAGTCATAAAGCAGAGCCACTGATACTTTGCAGTGGAGAAGTGAGTTTTAACTTTTCAGGGCTGATTACCCATTACCCAGGACCCTGTTAATTACCTACAATATGGGCAGAATGAATATAAAGCATTGTTAAGACACTGTCAGATAAAAAAATTGCCCAAAGACAAATCACTATACAGAAAACAGGTCAGTGAAAGACCTAAGCCCCTGTTTTTTAGCAAAACACTGCCGCACATGATGGAGAGGAAAACTGCCTTTCCTTCCCTGTCTTGTAAATGTCTGTATACCCGCCAGAGAAAAATACTCCTGCCCAACTTGCAAGGAGAAGGCGGCTGGGCCCCAATCCTGCACTGTAATCAGGGAGGCCCTACATAGGTTTAGAAGATTCTTCACACTGATCCAGCTGCCAGACTTGGTGTCTAAATAAATAAAAAAATAGATCCATTGCCAGTGTCTTGGTCTGTTTTACCTGCAGCTTTCTCTTCATAAAGCTACCGTGCAATTCTTAAAGTAAAGTAACTTTATTGGGTCTTTTAGAAAGCCCCAGAAGAAAGGAAATATTTTTCTTCCTAATGCCAAAATGAACAGAATAATCTATTTGTGATCAACAGCAACTTAATTACAATATGGTTAGCTTCATGAGAGGATCTAAGCACAATAATACAGTATCAGAAGACACTCCTCCAGGAGGAGAAACAAACAAACACAGAGCCTTGTACACGGAATCACAGAATTTTCAGAGTTGGAAGGGACCTCTAGAGATCATCTAGTCCAACTCCCCTGCCAAAGCAGGATTGCCTAGAGCACATTACTCAGGACTGCATCCAGGCGGGTCTTGAAAATCTCCAGGGAAGGGGACTCCACAACCTCCCTGGGCAGCCTGTGCCACTGCTCTGTCACCCTAACTGTAAAGAAGTTTTTCTGTATATTTGAATGGAACCTCCTATGTTCCAACTTGTGCCCATTGCCCCTCGTCCTGTCATTGGGAACCACTGAAAAGAGTCTGGCTCCATCCTCCTTCAATCCACCCTTCAGATACTTGTATGCAGTAATAAGGTCTCCCCTCAGCCTTCTCTTCTCCAGGCTAAAGAGTCCCAGCTCTCTCAGCCTTTCCTCATACGGGAGATGCTCTAATCCCTCAGTCATCTTAGTTGCCCTACACTGGACCCTCTCCAGCAGTTCCCTGTCCCTCTTGAACTGGGGAGCCCAGAACTGGACACAGTATTCCAGTTGTGTTCTCACCAGTGCTGAGTAGAGGGGGAGAATGACCTCCCTCGACCTACTGGACACACTCTTCCCTATGCAGCCGAGGATTCCATTGGCCTTCCTGGCAACAAAGGCACATTGCTGGCTCATGGATAATTTACTATCTACCAGGACCCCCAGATCCTTCTCCTCAGAACTACTTCCCACCAGGTCCACCCCTAACCTATACTGGTGCCTAGCATTCTTCTTCCCCAGGTGCAGGACCTTGCACTTGCTTTTGTTGAACCTCATTAGGTTCTTCTCTGCCCAGCTCTCCAGCCTGTCCAGGTCACACTGGATGGCAGCACGGCCCTCTGGAGTGTCAGCCACCCTTCCCAGTTTGGTATCATCAGCGAACTTGCTGAGGATATGCTCTGTCCCCTCATCTAGGTCATTAATGAATATATTGAACAAAACTGGACCAAGTATTGACCCCTGGGGGACACCGCTGGTTACAGGCCTCCAACTAGACTCTGTGCCACTGATCACAACCCTCTGAGTTCTGTCACACAGCCAGCTCTCAAGCCACCTTGCTGTCACCTCATCCAACCCACACTTCCTCAGCTTCCTAACGCTCCAAGCCTTATGGGACACCCTAATTCTGAAAACAGGGAAAGGAGATGCTATAGGAAATGTAGAAAATAAATAGGATACATAGACAATAAATTTCATCAACATTTGACAGGAATGTTAGGCACTATGTATCAGAAGGTAATCCTTGCTGTTTTGAATACACTACGCAGGCAAGATAAAGGAGATCTGTAAACTACAAGATAGTACGTATCTTGAACGAGTATGACAATGTCCTTCCACAGACTGCTACTCACTGCTGCTAAGATGGGATTTGATGACAGATGGACCTTGACTCTCCTCCAGTATAACCACTACTTCGTTTCCACTTTCACAGAAGCGTGTCTGCTACCTGTCCAGTTTAAAACAAAAGCAGCCACTCCCAGGCCGTGCCACAAACAAGCAATGCACACACACCACACACACTGTGGAGTGCTGCGCGCTCCAGCATCAGCTACTGGGAGCAGACACAGCAACTGGACATCCCTCTCACTCCCCTGCATGGCAAGTTCTGCACACCCAGGACATGAACGTTGCTGCACGTACACAGCTCAGTTCCCATCTGAGCATGCAGTAGCTTAAGACACGGCCAACACTAGAGCTCATAAAACTACTGCCTCCGTAATGAAGTACAAGAAAGCAGCAGAACAGCTGGGCCAACTGCTGGCAACCCTTCCATGCCACATCTGTACTACCATAGCTTTTGTAAATTGCTCCTTTAACCAGATACATCCACTCTAAGTTTGGTTAAAAAAACAAAAACCTACAAATCTGCAGTGAAGGAAGATTTTTCCTCCCCCTCTTGTGAGAGAAGCACAACTTTAAATTATCTTTTCCAACACAGACCTAAAAGGTCACCGCTGCTGATCTAATAAAGGCAACATGCAGGGCTCACGTCTTTCAGAGCTGGCATCTCATTATGTGCAAAGGTCTTGAGCACTATTTAAGTCAGTGTAGAGGATTTATTTCCCAGTCTTTGCAGGAGAGAGGAGAATGAATTCTATCCATAAACAGCAAAAATCTACTAAAGGAGTTGCTATTTCAAGTCTGTAGAAGGGGATGATAGGTACGTGTTCAGTAAGAAGTACCATACAGTTAAAATATGAAGAGGAGTTGGATTGTATTCAGTGATCAAAATTTGTTTTTAAACATTACTGCAGCTCAGCCAAGAGCTAAAAGCAAAACAAGAACAAGGTTTTTCTAGCTGTTCTGAAACCGTTTCATCCTCTTATATCTTCAAAGAGGGCCAATACTTCCCCATAAAACAACAGAAGAGCCAAAAACTTCTACAGGCATTCCAGCAGTAACTAAGAAATGTTACAAACAACTGCCCCACCAGATACTCTTTATTTTTTCATATTGAAATACATCTTCAAAGAAGGAAATCCTGTTTACATTGAGGACTTTCTTTATCCTTATTGCAAGGAATGAAATAAAAGACACTCATTTACATTACAATCATGAACATAAGGAGCTTACCTCTCAGCACGAAGGACTCCACTGTAGTAAGGGTGATCCCACGGCATCAGCTTCTGAAAGAGAATTCCAGCTTATAATTACAATAATGAACAACAAGTGAACCCAAAGTAAAAGTTTTGTTTCCTTTGAATATTTTTGCAGTTTCGACAAGTCACAGAACTTTAAAACATAATGGGAAACATTCAGTGCTAAAAACACCATCAGAAATAGCATCATATATCATGACTTGAAACCTCTTTTTAACATAATGGGACTTCACACCACATTTCAAGAAATATACTCAATTCAGATAAAAAGATAAACCTAACTGCGTACAGAATTAGGACACATACAACACAATATGCAAACTGGACATGCATCTAACTTAAAGTACAGCCTTTATTTTTCAAATGAGTCAATGAATTCAAAACAAAGCAATATTCACTTTCACCGCTTTATGTTTTTGTTATCTCAGTACCATTTTGTATAAACCAATAGCTCTCTCGCACTCAGTGCTTGGTTTTAATACAAATACCAGCATTTGAAGCCAGAAGACAAAGTTTCTCTTTCTGATTTTACTACATGTTGTACATTAAAATAGAGTTAATTTTTCTTGGAGAACAAGGTTAGCTTATACTATATTTTTAAAAAGAAACAAAACAAAAAACCACACATGAAAATGTAACTTACTGAATTCTGGGGGTTCAGCTTCATTTTCATCTTTGTCATCATTTCAAAATCTTTTTGAGTTCTGAAAAATATTTTTATGATGAAAGTGTTAATGAAAGATTTTTGAGCAATGGAATACAGTATACAATAACACTCCATCCTAACAAAATGCCCATTATGAGAGATTGATAGTACTCTATAAAATGGCAGTCCCATATACTATGGTAAAAGAACTTTTCCATTCTGCTTCTGTCATTCAGGTACCTTCAAATCAAGTCCCTCTTACTCTGGTTGCACACCTCCAAAGCATTTTCTTTCTTACAATACACCCCATTTATGCACAGTGATGAAATTGTTTTGTGCTCTTGGAGGCAAGAAGGACAAACAGGAATTTGCTTATAGATGTAAACTCTATGGAGTTGTGCATATGGAGAAAAGACCAGGGGAGGTGTTCTTCAACACTTAAACTTGGCCTTCTTGTTTGTTGTTGCTTGTATTTCTTGCCACATTGCTTGTGGCATTCAGTCCTGGGTGTTCTCTGATCACAGACACAGAATTTATTCTAAGCCGATGGCTCCCCTCAAAACTCTGAGAGTCTTGCTTTTTGTTTCATCACAGCATGTAATAAGCAGCACTGACTGACTTATTAGGGCACAGGTCCCTCTCTATTCTTGAAATAAAGAGTATGGTTAGAAAAATAACTTGGTGAAAAAAACACACCTTTTAGACAACTGGTCAGAAAGCTTCTCCAGAAACTGTGTTACCGTCTCTAGAAGTAAAAGGGGAAAAAAAAAATAACAAAGTGATTTCTTCCCTTAAAAGATGTTTACATCAAAACGTTCCAAACAAAACAAGCTGCCTTAGAACAACAAAGTTCTTTTTAGAACAACAAACTACTCCGCTGACCACTGTGCCAGCATTTCAAGAGAATTTAGTACCACATTTACTTTGTTACATGCTGGGATAATGGCAACTTCATAATCTGAGGAGTGAGCACTGGTTCTGAATAAAAACGCTGGTTCCTACTCAGCGAGTGTTGCCATTTATAGAAAGCATGAGTATTGCATACAGCAAAAGGTAACTGCAATAAGATACTTCACTGGAAGAAATACGTGTAAACTCAACAAAAGAAACTAACAGCTTTTGACCTCATACCTAACACACTGCATTTGATTTCTCAGTATGTCCTTCCACACATGCCTTATACCTGGAGTTTTGGCCATTGTTCCCTGAAGAGCCCTGTGGGCAAAGGTGTCGTACCCAACCAGCTGTGCCAGACTGTTTCGACTAGCAAGCAATTCTTCTAAACGGCTCAACTGCTCAGCATTTGGGTAAAGAAAAATCTTGTAAGCAGCTTCTCGCACCTAATAATAAAAAAAAGTCACATTACTATAGCGCAATCTTTAAGGGAAACAAGTGATGCAATTGAAGATCTGGCATTACAGCTGTATTTCACTGATATTGTTGGGAAAAGGCCTAAAGCCTTTTAACAATAGTAATTACGACTGTCTGACAATTACTGCTCTTTTATCCATTAAAGATGGAATGAGGAAACAAAATGAGACAACCCAACAGATCAAGACTGCCAAAAGGGGTCCTGTTCTCTAGTCCTGTCAACAGTCCCCTCTCTGCTCATTGCCTCCTTCATTCTGCCAACATCTGTGCTTCTCAGATCACTCTGTGGGCTGTCTTAACTCACTAAAACTTCTGAAAATAAACCCAAAAGAAAGCCAAATTGTTCTCTGCATGTCAGTTAAGCAGGCTTATGGAAGGATCTGATAAGAACCAGACACAGGGTCAGGGGAGAAAAAAAGAGGGAGAGAAAAGCCTTATTTCTTTTGAAGTAGCAAACTATTAGTCTGCCCATCTCCCTATAGACAATCTCCTATTCTCCTATTTTCTCCTATTTCTAGTTTAGTTTTTAGTAGCTCACCTCAAGCCTCAGAAAATTTGGTAAAATGTTTTTTATGTTTCACAAACAAATTGAAGACAATCTTTATTTTGTACATATGGAATAGGCTTAAGAAATCCAGCAACAACTTATGCTTGTCTTCATTTGAAATAAGCTTCCTTCTTGGATCATAAATACAACAAGAATGAAGATCCTGGGTTTATAAAAATGTGACTATAATAATTCACAAGTCATTTTATACCTGTTCCATTTCACCAGGCTTTCATTTCAAAAAAAGCAAATCAGTAAGTGAGATGATTCGCCTTCCTTGAACATGGTTCAGCAGTGTGACTTCCCAGCAAAGGACAACAGCTTACTGAGCTCTATTAGAAAGAGTACAACCTCCTGATCCATGGATGTGATTGATTCCTTCTACTTGGTGCTATCCAGATTACATTTGGAGTACAATGTCCAGATTTGTGTTCCCCAGGACAAGAACTACACTGACATACTGGCATGGGTCAAGTGTAGGGCCACCAAGACGTTGGGGGGCTGGAGCACATGATACAGAATGGAAGCTGAAAGAGCTGGGTTTGTCCAGACTAAAAAAAAAGCTCAAAGGAGATCTTAATCTTTATCTACTTAGCAGTAGGGCATAGAGAACATGCAGCCAGACTCTTCTTGGAGTTGCAAAGCAAGAGGAGGACATGTAATGGACACAAGTTGGAAGATGAAAAATTCCAATTTGATATTAGGAAAAAAAAATAATAGTGAGGGTGGTCAACAGGCTGCCCAGAGAAGTAATGGAATCTCCATCCTTGGAGAGTGTTCAAAACTCAACTGGACATGTCACTGAGAAACCTGATCTACTTGATCCTGCTCTGAACAGGATCAGACTCAAACTGACAAGCTCCAGAGGTCCCTTCCAACCTAAATTATGTGATTTCCCAGGAGCCTCCCCAAAGATCTGACTCAGAGAACTGCATTCTTTAATTGATATATTACTCATAGCTTTGGTAGCAATTCTACAGATCACTCTATTTTTAGAACAAGTGTTTATAGATGACACCAAATGAGTGGTATTCCTTTATTTACATCTTATCAATGCCATAATTTAATTAATTTTTAATTTCTTACAGAAAATAAACATTACAGCTTGGGTTCTACCACAGTAAGTGTTTCTTTTTCATGACAAGATTTCAAAGTCACTTCAATTATTTAACTCTACAGTAAGTGAAAACAGAACACTTGAGTGTTGTCATACACTTGAGTCATATCTAAAAGACTAATGAACCACTGTCACATTTCAAAGAGTTTAAATTAATTTTCAATTTATAAACAAACTCTAAATTAATTCTTTTTAGAAAAGCATCATCAACAATAACTAAAATAGGACCATTGAGGATAATTCAGGTTGGATGGGACCTCAGGAGGTCTCTAATCCAACCTCCTGAACAAAGCAGAGTCAAAAAGGAGGTAAAATCAAGTTGCACAAAGCTTTTTCCAGTAAGGTCCTGAAACCCTACACAGATGGAGAGACAGCATGACCTCTCGGTTTCACTACTTGGGTATCCTCATCAGGAAAATCTTCTCCAATTGGCATTTCTCAGTTCAACTTGTGCATGTTGCCACTTGTCCTCCTGTCATGCACCACTGTGAAGAGCCTGGCTCTATCTTCTCCATTATATCCTCACAGGTACCGGCAGACTGCTGTCAGGGTACCCCAAAGCCACCTCTGCTACAGGGTGAACGAGCCCAGATCCCTCAGCCTCCCCTCACACTGCAAGCACTCCAGTTCCTGGCCATCTTGGTGGCCTCTGTTGAAGTTACTCCTGAAGAATAATGAGTAAAGGGCTCTAATCTCTTCCCTCAGTCTCTGGCTTTGCCCCTGTTCATGCAGTTTGGGATGCTGTTGGCCTTCTTTGCTGCCAGGGTCACTGCTGGCTCATGCTCAGCTTGCTGCCCGCCAACCCTCTGGGCCTTTTTCACAGATCAGACCCAGACAAGCAGTCCCAGTCTGTACTATTTCCAGGAAATCTCCCTTTCCAGGTGTAGGACTTCACATTTGTCCTTCTTGAATTATCTAAGGTTCCCACTGGACTATTCCCTCAGCTTCCAGGCCACTCTGAATGTCAGCCCTGCCCTTCAGTGTATCAGTTGTTCGTCCCAATTTGGTACCACCTGCAAATCTGGTAGGCAAGCACTCTGTCACCTCTTACAGGTCATTGATAAAGATGTTAAACGGGAGAGGTCCCAGGACAGACCCCTGCAACACTTCTCTCATTACCAGCCTTCCAGTAGAGCACAGCACTTCAATCACTACTCTCTGAGTCTGATCATGAAATGAGTTTTTTTTAACCTGGATTGTCCTCCAATCCAGACTGTAATCTGTTAACTTGAACTGCTCCATTAATCTTCCTAGGGATCAAAGTGAAGCTAAATTGCCTGTAGTTCCCCCATTTGGAGGTTTCTGGCCTTTCTGAAGGTGGGTGGAATATATTATTTCCAGGGTTCTTCCCTGATCTTCACAGCCTACCAAAGACAGCAAGTCTTTCAAGGACAATAGCCAGTTCTCTCTGGACCCTTGGATGCAGCCCATCTGGTCCCAAGGACTCGTACAGATTGAGTTCTCTCAAGTAATCCCAAACTGGATCCTCATCTACTGCTGGTTGTTCTTCTCTTTGAACCCTTTCACTAAGCACAGTGGGCTGGAAGAACTCACCGGTGAACACTGTGGCAAAGAAAGCGATCAGCACCTCAGCCTTATGTGTCTGCTGCCAGTAAGTCATACACCTCACTTAGCACTGAGCCCACCTTTTCCTTGTCCAGCCTTTTAGTACTAATGCAGCAGTAAATGCTCTTCCTTTTGCCTTTGATGTCCCTTGCAAGTCTCAACTGCATTTGAGCTTTGGCCTTCCTGACATCATCCCTACATGTACAGGCACTATTTCTAAATTCCTCCCTTGTATCTTGTACCTGCTTCCACCTCCTGTCTGCTATCTTTTGGAGATGAAGCTTTGTCATGAGTTCCCTGTTTGCCAAGCCTGACTCCTGACTACAACTGCTTGGCTTTCTAAATGCCAGGATGCACCGCTACTGAGTATCTTAGTATCCTCATGTGCTTGGAGGACGCTGTCTTTAAAGAACTGCCAGCTTTCTTGAGCTCCCTTACCCCTCAGAGCTGCACCCCATGGGATCTCACCTCCCAGTTTACTGAATAAGCTGAAGCCTGCTTGCCTGAAATCTAGGGTCTGTATTCTGCCCCTCTTCTTCCTCAATCCATTCAAGATCTTCACCTTATAGCTGCTACAGCCAAGGCTGCCATTGATTATTATGTTCCAAAATAGTTCTTTCCTGTTAGTCAGAACATCATCATCATAAACTACATGCATTTGCCTCAATAACAATTAAAATAACTGATAGGCAGGCACTTCTGCTACAGAGTACGCCAAAGCAAACTTGGGGAATACACACCAGATCGTCGGGACAATCAGCATGCAGACCAGCAACTTGTAAGTAATTGCCTTCAGCTGTAAAATTATACCGAATATGCTCTGGCAAAACATGTTTGTCAATCTTGTTGGGAAGGTGAGTTCCTGTCAGAAATTCATTACATAAATCCAATATTCTGACGTTGAGGTTGACTGCCTTTTTACGCTGTAAGAAAAATAAAGTACAAAATACATATCTTCAGACATAGTACAAGCAGAACTCAAAGTTTCTAAAACCTAAAGAACTTTTCCAGAAATTAAGAAGAAAATACAACATTTAAGATTAGACCTACAGCATCAACAGAATGCTAATGTAGGGCTGAAGTCAACAAGATCAGATGCTCATACAGATCTATAATTTCATACAGGATTGAAATTTGAAAGAAAATGCCTATGTTTCTGCAGTAAGAAAATGTACAGTGGAGTTTAGGTAGAATTTACATAAGCTTTGCTTGAAAAGCATTTATAAAACTATGCCTAACATGATTGCTATGTAAAACACAGAGGAGAAAAAAAAAGAAGCATCACTGAGATGGATAAATCCTACTAGCATCCTGAAACAGATACAGTATTACAGTTCTCCTGTTACTGTTCATATTGCACTATTTTCTGGAGACCGCAAGGCATTTTTGGTATTTCAACATTTCCCTGAGGAGTTTGTGATGTAGGGTTTTATCACCATCAGTACAGTACTTCACACATTTAACCTTACTGTAAGATTTGCTTCAGTGAACTTGAGAGTGTGCTCTCTACTGCCTGTGGGTTCATAGCTCAAAAGAAAAGACTGAGGGTACAGATACAACAGAGTCCAAAGAATAGCAAAACCTGCAGATCTCTCTGCTCTTATTCCACCTTTACTCTTTAAAACACATCTTTTGAGTTTTATTTTAAAAAGCAGAAACTCTTCGTATCAGAAGTAAATTTCAACTTACAATAGTGAAGGATGTCTAAAGTTCGAAATGAGAATTGAAAAGAAACACTGAGCAGCAACCAATAGAAGGAATAGGCAGAGGAGGAAGAGGAAAACATGCAAAAATAAGGGGCAACTGAACTTTTAACTGAAAGGGGATGAAGCACCATAGAACCAATAGTCAAATCAGAAATAAACCCCAGAGTCCAAGTTTCAGAGTTGTTCTTTGTACAAAGTAACTGTAAAAATGTGTTCTGGAAGTGTTTTCCAAGTCACAGAACACCATCACAACCATGCTCTTCAGAGTAACTTTACCACATGAATCTGGTAAAAGAACCTTTGTACAGATCTTTTTCGAGAGGATGACTCAAATAAACAAGGTATTAACTTTATACAGGGCCATGAGCTATGAACAGACATCCAACAGAGCATCCATACCACAAAGCATGGTGAAAGCTAATGGTTTTGGCAAACCCAACAGTAACTACTGCAAAAGCACGTAAAAGCTCCGAGCCATGTAATCAGACCATGCCCAGACATTCAGTTGTGCACAAAATCTACAACTTCTGGTTACGTGAGCACCAAAGGAGAGCTCGGACACACACCTGATCCCTTCTAAAACACTCTACTTGATTAACCTGTGACCACAGTACACAGGGTGCTGCTTTTACCCCTTTGTAAATAAGTTGTTCAGACAGCTAAGCACTCATTTTAAATATCTGCTGCAGACACCAATCAAAGGAAGCAGGCTCCCAGGTCTTGCTTATAATTCTTCAGAACAGACAAAGGAATGATGGGGGCCAAACTGGGAAGAACAGCCAATTACTATCTAAAACAACATTAAAAAAACCACACTTTAGAAGTGATTTAAAATAGACAAAATTAATCACTTCTGAGAAGACAGAATTCCACAGAGGACATTGGGAATCTTGGAGGACAAACTGGCCCAGAATCACATGATTCATGTCCCACGTGTTTCATTATCTGGGCTTTGGTAGTCAGGCAAATTTCTGCTCATATATTATAGCCAAAAATTACCTTTTCTTCATCCAAATGAATGCCACTGATCTCAAAATCAAACATAAAAAGTTCTGCCACTCGCCTAAAAATACAGTAAATCCCCGTTAAAACAGCCTCATTTGATAGCAAGCACAATTTCTTAACAGATTTCGTCCACAGTAGTTATTTAGGGTTAATGTCTTTTACAGAGAATAACAATACTCATATAACCGTTTTGTTATTGACACAGACTTCCTATGTTTTAGGTCCTCAACAGTTTACTCACTGAAATAGGATTTTTCCTTTGAAGTTATTTTAGTCATCTGCATTGAAAATATCCTTCAAAATAATTCCAGTACATTAATCTAGGTGTTTTACCAATTTGTGCAAATTACCATTTTAATTTGTCACTTCATTTATTCTAACATCAGAAAAAGACCTCTTCAAATCCAACATCCTTGATTGTGGGGAAACAAGGAAGAAGGAAGTAACTTAAACATTAATCTTGTCTAACCGTGTCAGCAAAGAAAAAATTCAAAACTATAACTGAATAAGCAGCTAATAAAACATTTTACAGCAATCATAAACTAAGCTTTAAATAAATATACGGATAATCTGATTTTAAAAGATATAAATAAGTTTCTATAAACGGAAATCAATGTATATAGCCTGTTCCCTACTTTTATAGCTAAAACCACTGATGTATACACAACAGTACAGCCCTTCATTTTAATCAAAATGGTGTTATTGAAGAAAATCTTAAGTTCTCATTTTTTTGTTTTTGCAGATCTCAGTTATCCATCTTAAACATATCTTGTGCTTTAAGCACAGAGACATTCTCCAAGACTACAGAACTACAAACTTCCTAACTCCTGTGCAGGTAATTTCATAGTGACTAATAAATTAGTAACAGAGATGTATTAATTAATTTAACAAAACATAAAAATATAAGCAAAATAAGGAATGATATATACTATCAAAAAATCTAAATCTATAAGCATTAATAAGTACCTGGTTTCTGGATCTAGGGAACTCATAACAACTTCATCAGCTAGTAGACGTCTCAAACTCTGACACAGTTCAACATCTGTATTTAATCTGGAAAGATACAGAGTAAAAGAATAATGCATTAGCAACAAACACTAATATTCCAGTCTCTTGGTATTACTTATTCAAAGGCAGAGCTTAATATTTACTGAAACAATATTAAAACCCAAGGACTTAATTTTCAAAATGCTTTCTCGTTCACAACCACACTTAAAAACTACAAAATGTGTACGCAAAGGATGTGTGGATAAACTGGCATAAAAACAGGTCTTGTGCATCCAATAGGAAAATACCTCTGGATGACATTTTATGGCAAATATGAGCAAGTCTAAGAATGACAGGTTACTTTTTATGCACCAAGATAACTACGGTGAGGCCGTAAAGATGAGAACTGTCTTCTAACCATTATTTTGAAAGGACTCCAACTCCATTAAAGGAAAAATCTGTGTTCAAGTATGCCATCAGGTAAACGTGCTGCTGGCTGCCACTGAAGTAGACTGAGAGCTTACTATCCCCAGAACATTTCCAGATACTCATCGCTGTCCCTGTGCCAGGCAATACCATGTCCATCAGATTTGCTGGCATGTCAGCTACAAGTATGTATGTTGACTTGGATTATTGGGTGGGAATCACAGTGGGGAATGAAACACACACATATACGTCAGCATAGTTGTGGTGGGCAACAGCCCCCAGTCTGACAATCTTGAGCATTAACTTCTTAAATCAGCTGAGGAAGCCTCAGGAAGCCTCTGCAGCCCCATTTGTAAAATGAATTTAGTAATTTCCAATACCCAGTTTAGAGACAGAAGACGACATTGCATCATGCCTGTACTTCAGAAAAGTCTCTGTAGAGAAGGTGCTAAATAAGAAGCCCAGCACTCTGTCAAAAAGCAGCTAAAAGCAGATACCCATTGTTAGCAGTTCCTGAGGGATACCATTTGCCCATGAAAATCAACATTCAACAATAGCTAGTTTTGAACATTTACAATAGTTTATGAACCTCTCAGGTTAATTTGTGAATACTTTCTTCTTTCTACAAATTTTAAATCTGAAGTGGTATTCAGATATTAAAGCCATATTGTTATAGATGGTGTGCTCAGTCTGTCTTGAAAAATCCAGTTTCAAGCGAGCGATTTCCCAAACACACTGGCAAGACCAAAGCAACCATTTCTGCTGAATTTAATCTTAGAATTCTCTTTTTAGCCAGCCATGTTAGTCACAAGGCTGACTAAACAAACTGATGCGCTACTGTGCTTCTTGGAGTGCAAAAGGCTTCACTGCCTCTGCACCTTACAGTGGGACACCGGGTCAACCAGTCTCTGCCTCCACTGTTGGGAATCCTGAGGGAAGCAGCAGACTCTTGGTCACTTTCACAGTACTGCTTGGTAAAGGTTTCACTTAAGAAGGCTACTCCTGAATGTCACAGGAAGGGAAGATACTGAAAGGACGCTGTATTTGGAGACTAAAGATCACCACATTTCCATCTTGTCAGCAGCAAGAGCGGAAGAGAATCAAATCAATTCACTGTAGTCAAGGACCACAGAGGTAACTTTCAGGATTTAGGTTTTTTAGATACTTTAAAAAAAAAGAAAAAGAAAAAAAAAGGACGCAAAGAAGAGCCAATCTTCAGAAACAGAAGTCTTTAAGAACATGTTCTATGAAATAGAGTTTTAAATAAAGCAGAAGTGTGCCAGGGTAGACCAGGCATATATCACAGCCCTAGGCAAACACATCCTCAAACACTCATTTTAATGGGAGACTGTCCTTTCCTCTTTCACAAATCCCACTCACTGGCTGGAATTCAAGGGGTCAGCAAGCCAGGAGAAAAAGTGTTGTGAAATATAGAATCATTTAGAATCATAGAATCATTTAGGTTGGAAAAGATCTTTAAGATCATCGAGTCCAACCATTGACAGCTTATATAACAGCTTAAATCTCAAAAACAAATTAGCATTTTGTACACATGCTTTACAACAGCTAGTTAACTGTCACAAGTCCTAGAAAAATGTAGCTTTGAGACTTTGATGGGTTTAGATGACACAGAGTCAGTTGGTAACTTAAACACTGTTCAGAACATAAATTGAAACTAAAATAGAATAACCTTTCATGAGATACTATGACAAAGCTATGCTTAAATATCTGTAACAGCAAGACTGACACTTTGTTCTCAGGTGCAAATCCTTCCTACATATTTTTTTGGTGATTGCTGTTTTCACAGATGATCATACAGTAATATTTAAAGATGCATATGGAAACAGAAAAAAAAAAAAAGAAGAAAACATACTTCTCTACCACGGTACCAATGTTTCTGCAAGCTTCTTCAGCAGCCTCTCTGAATGCAAAGTCAGGATGGGCAATTTTCACAAAATCAGCCTGACATAATAGAAGAAGAAGAGAGTGAGGCAAAAAGACAAATGAAAAAATCTTGAATTATAAACAAAGCTGCACTCAAGTAGTTCCACTTACATTAACATTTATTTCTACAGTTCTGTGCAATCTATTCACAGAATTTGGGGTTTTTTTCTAAAAAATAAAGTTTATTGGAAAACTGTGCTGACAATTATTAAACCAGACAGTGAATGCATCTTTCCAAAAAGAATCTTTAATCCATACACTTCTTAAAAACATTTTTAGTACGGTGTGGGTATTAGAGTCCTTAAAACACAGATACTCCAATGGATTAAAAATCTTTTGTAATAACATTTAAAAACTAAAATTCATGGTTAAGAAGAAAGCATACCACGAAACGTGGGTAAAGACTTTGTTTTCAAACCCTGTTTACTCTTGTGTATAGACCATCAAGTTATGCTTTGACATCATTATCTAGTAAGAAGAAATATGTTTAAAGAGCAAACCCAGAAGTTCTTTTGGATTCAGAACAGGGTTTTTATTTGACTTACTAATTTTTAGTAAGTTTCCAAATTCTTAAATGAGTTCAGAAGGCTAGAAGGAGAAGGATGCTAAAAGGGGGCTGGAGAGTTAGGGGCTTCCATGACTGCCAACCTGAATCCAGGGAGGTTCTGGCATTGAAATGATAAAGAACTAAAGATTAGGAATATATTCAATTAAAGATTAGCAATACAACAAGACATTCAACACAATTTTACAGGAACTACATGAAACAAGCTTGACTTTGTTTAACAGTATGATTGCAGTTTGATTGAAAAGGCAACCTTACAAATGTTATACACTTAAGATTTTTACTTCTTAGAATCCCTGTTTAAAATCCTGTATAATATTGACAGAATAGGTGCTGAATGGCAGATCTCAAAATTCCTGCCAACAGATAACAATGACCAAATTCCTTCTAGACAGAGCTCTGCAAGCTCTGCATCTTTGAACACATAAACCTGGAAATAGTACATCCGAGGTAATTTTAACTCAGCAAACTGATACAAAACTATGACCATTTAATTTTGATATTAGTGTTTTAGTTAGATATTGATTGATTAAGAGGAATTAGGCATAGTCTATATCAAATATAACAGACAAAAGGAGAATTAGTGACTTGACAGAGCATGTAAGTAATTTCAGAAGGAAAAAGTGCCTGGCACAAAAGATGTCTTGAATCTAGAAAAGAATAAGAAACAAGATTTAAGAATTCAAAACACACAGAGAAATTCAAATGTGAAAACCAAAGTAAAAAAAAAAATCAGTGACCTATTTATTATGAAATTATTTCAGTATGAAGGTTGGGCCTGCTTCCTTCAAACAAAGAGTGATGCTTTGATAAAAGATATACTTTGGGCAAACAGCTTCTAGAGAGCAATACGAAGTGCTCCATTAAACTTATCATTCTGTGACAGACAATATCAGATCAAGCACTTTAATCCTGTGGACCACAGAAACTGAAATCTAGGAAATATAGATATTTTTTCTTGTGTTAATAAAAGGCGATACCATTTAGTTTCATCTTCTGCTCTTAATCTGTAAGACCTTTATGGACCTTCACATATAAACTTTCATAACTTAAAAACACATGTTTTGCAATCCAAACTTTAACTTTGAGAGCAATCCCTTGTTTTCCATAATGTAAGTGATGCTGGAAAGCTTATGTATTAATATTACAGCAGAAATACAATTGTGATTTCACTGTTGCTTTTCTTGTTGTGGCCTTTATACTATTTTTACATCTGTCTTAAAATTAATTGGACAGTTGGACAGGATTTCTAGTTACCTATCATTGAGTAAAAGCCTTTGTAATTAACTTCCAATCAATTTAATTTTCTGTCTTAATACAGAATTTCACAGGGCTTATCTACCATTTACTGCAGTGCAAAAAAATTACAAAATGGAACGTGGTGTAAGCTTATTAAGTCAGTCAGTTTAAAAGAAATTGCTTCAAGTAATAATGAAAAAAGTAACTTACCAAGTCTGCTACTCTGCACAAGGCATCTGAAAGCTGATCAAAGATCATTACAGTCTCTGGCCCAGGTGGTGTTGAACATGCCTTCTGGACGAGCTGTTCTGATTCTTGCAATGCTTTGTCCTGTGCTTCTTGAAATCCTTCTGGACAGCTCAGTTCTGGAACACCAAACAGACCCTGCAGTGCAGAACACAATGAAAACACATCACTGATTACCCACCTCAATTTCTGCCCCTTTGTTTCAGGATGGAATTATCACCACAAAATTTACCAGAATGACCCTAGCTAGCATATTGTGGCACTTCACCAAAACATTCCCACATGAGTGTCTTTGTAGAAAGAATAGTCACAAAATCAGTCAAAGAGCTGGTATCACACTTCGTCATTTCACAGAGCAAAACCTCACTGAGGTTCTTTTAGCCAGATTGTTCTCAGCAAACCTTAAGAGTTTGGCATCAAACCCTCACAAATTCTCCTCTTCCACCCCATAACCTCCTACCCCATACTTTTCTCAAAGCATTTTTTATCTTGCTTCTAAAGCATGGGCACTAGGCAAATCATAGGAAGTCCACTTACTTTCTGAAATGAGGGAAAAACATCCCTCTGAAGCAAAAGAGACTTATCAAGAAATGCGAGGACTAAGCAGGAGCATCAAAACAGTGAATGAGTTGGCCAGCAGCCCTAGGCATCAACAGACTGCTGGTAATAGGACAGTGGTCTCGCGCTCATTAAACGGGCCCTAAATATTGGCACCAAATCTCAAAGGAATGATCAGCAACAACTCAAAAATGTTATGATATGAAGTTTTATTCCTGAAGTTCTTATCAAGCCTGGCCCTGTCCAACAGGGCAGGGTAAACACACTGACTTGGGCAGGGTAGGCACAGACAGCAGTTATGTTCTGCATTGTAGAAGAGACTTAAAGAGGTCCTACTGCAGATCAAACAAAATTGCTAACACTACCTGCTTGAGAAGGTCCACAATACAGACCTACAACAGTAAAAAAACATTAAAATAAAACAGCATCTCTGCAAGAATACACTCCCTTTGCAACCGCCCAACTGCAACATGACCATCTCTTTACCTCCTAACTACAGCATCTAACAGTAGAAGGCACATGATTTCACACAAGATCCATCCCTTCCCAAATTCAACCTCAGCATCTAAAAATCACAATCTGGATTTCAAAATTTGCAGGCCAGTCACTTTACAATGCACCCTTTCCACACTGTGTTATAGCAGTCAGTTGCAGGTTTGCATGTAGCTTAGAAGTATTTATCCCAATAAAATTAAAAGCTGCAAATTCACTTGCTAAAACTGCCTTTTTTTTTTCCTAGTGCTGTTACCATAAGCTGACCACCCTAACACAGAAACCCTTTCTTCACACTTCCCATGTTTTACTTTATTATTTGGGAACAGGAACTGGACTGAAATGAACACTGAAAAAGGTATTTATACATATATACACATGTGTATATAAACACATGCACACAAACATAAGTATATCCGTACCACACCACCCTTCGATAATGCTTGCTGTACAAGAGACTCAAGGCTGCCCCTTCACGCAGACCCTCGGACAGCTGATGCAGCGTTACGCAATGTCCCAGAGAGCTCCTGGCCTTCCTGCTGCACTACATCACCACTCACCCTCCCAAGTGAGCTCCTCCTGTGCATGTAGTCCTCTGTGAAGAGGAGGTATCTCCTCTTAGAGATAAATTAGCCATGGGGCTCCTCTTCCGTATGACACCAAGTTTGACATAAAAATTAAAAAATTACAAAAAAATGAAGCCTGGTGCAGGTCCCT
The DNA here is from genome assembly GCA_008711295.1 of Anarhynchus alexandrinus. NCBI lineage: Eukaryota > Metazoa > Chordata > Aves > Charadriiformes > Charadriidae > Anarhynchus > Anarhynchus alexandrinus. The sequence goes on along the minus strand of VUYV01000034.1, from coordinate 3,599,050 downwards.
GTGTTCTTTAATGGTGTGGCTGTGCGGCTGCAGTGTTATTCTCTGTGCTTGGCCTCAGCATTTACACCCTACCTGTCACAGCCTCTTTGAAAGCCTTAACACACATCTCTGTTCCCAAAGAACTCTACAACCTCTCCACGGGCCAACCAAATCCAGAAACCATTCCCTAGAGCAGGCAAATGTACAATATTTGACTGGATTATTTCCTGGAGGAAGATTTACATCAGTGTAGTCACCGAGGCAGAAGAGACCCAAGAAAAGTTTCCCAAACAATCCTAGATTATAAAGAGAGGTCAGATTTCTCCTCACTGAATCCCTTAGTCCCAGAGTTCAACAGCTTCACCAGCCTGGGCATCACGGCAGGAATAGCTGAGTCAGCACAGTAACACCTGGATTTTACAAGCATTAAGTACTCTGCCTATCTACATGCAGTGAGCCATTGAACGTGCACACCTTACGCTGTCCAGGAACTTTGTTTAGATTCCCAGGACTCTCATTAACAAACCTACCTAACTCACCCTAAAAAGAAATAAATCAAAAAGCCTCAGTGTCACCAACCCAGCAAATAAATGCTTTTTTGCTACGAGCAACTGAATGTCAAGAATGATAATCACGCCAGAGGATGCCAGCAGTCTAACTGATTTTGAAGCACTGCCAAAGTGCATTGCCCCTCTACTTGGCCCTGGTGAAACCCCACCTGGAGTACTGCCTCCAGCTCTGGAGTCCTCAGCACAGGAAAGACATGGACCTGTTAGAGCGGGTCCAGAGGAGGACCTTAAAAACGATCAGCAGGAGGGAACACTTTTCCTATGAGGACAGGCTGAGCGAGTTGGTGTTGTTCAGCCTGGAGAAGAGAAGGCTCCAGGGAGATCTTATAGCAGCGTTCCAGTACTTAAAGGAGGCTTAAAAGAAAGATGGGGACAAACTTTTTAGCAGGGCCTGTTGCGATAGGACAAGGAGCAATGGCTTTAAACTAAAAGAGTTAGATTTAGACTAGATATAAGGAAGAAAGTTTTTACGATGAGGGTGGGGAAACATGGGAACAGGTTGCCCAGAGAGGTGGTCGGTGTCTCATCCCTGGAAACATCCAAGGTCAGGTTGGATGGGGCTCTGAGCAACCTGATCTAGTTGAAGATGTCCCTGCTCATTGCAGGGGGGTTGGAGTACATGACCTTTAAAGGTCCCAAACCATTCTATGATTCTATGACACTGACAGATTAAAAAAGACACAGGCTGGTAAGAGCTGGGAGTGGAAGGGGTAATGCGTATATATGTACACGTGGTCTCTACTGAGGCTCTAAACAAACGCTTCAATAAACGAGGCTGTGATTATTAAACTCTTGTGCGCCCAGAAAACAGAACGAATTCTTCACTAGAACCAAAACAAACCCTTATAACGATGTAACCGCGCGATCCTCTGAAAACAGCCCCGCCTGCCCGCGCGATTCGCAACCTGTAAAGTCACAAATTACACGAAGGACGAGCAAACCGCAGGGCTGCCGGCGGCCAGGGCCGCCTCCTGCCCGCAGCGGGGCCCTTCCCCTCCCGCCGCTCACCGTCTCCCTGCCCGCCGCGCCGCCGCGCAGCTGCTGCGGCTGCTGCTGCTTCGCATCGAAGGCGGCGCCCACCGGGCACCAGCTGGTGCTGACGGCCCGGCGGCCTGGCCCTGCCGCCCGGCCCCGCACCGCCCGGCCCAGCGCCGCCGGCAGCGCCCGCCGGCAACCGGCCAGCATGGCGGAGCGGCGCCGAACGGGCCTCCACGGGCAGGCCTCGGCGCTCCCGGCTCGACCGCGCGTCCGGGCCGAGGGGAGGAGGAGCAGGAGGAGGAGGAGGAGGAGGAAGGAGGAGGAGCGGCGGCGGGCACGGCGCGGAGGGAGGCGGAGCGGCTCTCCTCAGCCCGCCCGCCTCCCGCGCTCCCGGCCAGGCCCTGCCGGGGCACAGGAGGCCTATACGAGTAGGTGTGGCCTGGCCTGGCCCGACCCGCTGCTACGGGGGAAAGGGGAAGGGGCAGGAGAAGGAGAAAGAGAAAAGGAGAAAGAGAGAAGGAATGAAGGAGAAGGAATGAAGGAGAAGGAGAAGGAAAGAAGGAGAAGGAAAGAAGGAGAAGGAGAAGAAGAAGGAGAAGGAGAAGGAGAAGGAGAANGTGCCCTTCTTTAATTAGATTGTGGTCCTGCCATAAGTGGCAAATGGGTCCCAGGGTTTTTTGTGGGATGAAGTAAATTAGAAAATTAGGAGTTCAGAGATCGAGGCTAAGGTGTTTTTTGTTTGGGTGGTTTTTTTTTTTTTTGTCTAGATGTTCCTACAACACAAACTTAATGGCTTATGGGGAAAAAAAAAATCTCTGAGGGAAAAATTCACGTAGCCCTCTTCTCTGTAATCCAACCCTCGTCGCTGTAACTCAGGTGAGGTGAGAAGTGCTGCCATCTTGCCTGCAGAAACCCACCTCGCAGTGTTCCGTTTTATTTGCACTCGGGGTTCAACAGTCGTGGGGACATGTCCTCGCTTCCCTGCCTCCCTGGCAGCGTTGGGGATGATGGAAGTTAACCCTCGTGCTCCTACACAGCATTTGCGCTGAATTTCCTGATGCTGACCCATGCCTGTTGGCACCTCTGCTTCATTCTCTTTTAAGGGGAGGGAGCAAGACTTACCAACATCTTTTATTTTATTTTTGAGGTTTAGGAGAAAAGGGAAAAAAGAAAAAAAAAAGTCTGAGAAACTTCTCTTATTTCAGACCTTCGGCTACAGAGAGAGCGAAGAACCATATTTAAAAGCTGTAAAATCCACCCAGCTGCAACAAAACTCCCCTGTGCCACAGAGCAAGCAGCCCCTGTGGAAGTATCAAACTACGCTAATTCCAAGTTTAAAAATTATTTTGAAATGGTTAGATACAAACTAACCTAAGTTTCAAGTCCATCTATGTGTGCCACCTAGAAAGATATAAACTGGCTTGGAAGGAACTGCTGCTTAATGTTTATACAAGATGGCAGGGACCCACATGTCATAGTTCCAGTACTTGAAATTTTGTCTTTTATTTTGTCCCACTTTCTTTTAAAACATTTGTCCTTCAGAAGTGGTGTACGCACCCCTGTGTAACTACAGTGTGTCACCAAACTGGTGATGTATCAAGCCCAGCACCATAGACACTGAAGAGTTGTCCTCTCTTGTGCAGAAGCCGTTCCTGAAACCAACTGTCCGGCAACTGCAGCCTTAAAAATGGTTTATGCACATTAGGAACTTTTTTTAATTTAAGTTTTAAAAAACAAAGCTGACAACAGTAGATTTGGACAGTTTAATGAATAAATACTTGGTACCTTGTAACTGGGACAAGAAGGCGTTTAATTCAAACTCTTCCGAGTATGGCTCTGAAGCCCTGTGCTCTGTCTTAGCAGCTGGTCGTGAAAACTTCAGCACAATAAGTTGTGCAATGAGCAGTTGTGGGCATAATAAGGCCTGGTTTCCTACAGATACAAGTAGTGTGATCCTGCACCTTCCCACTATGATGAATTCAGCTGTCAAAAAGTATTTTATTCAGCTTTTAGGGAGATGCCTAACTGATCCCAGCCTGCCCTGCAGTCCTACATCTCCCTTTCAGCCCTCGGCGTACCTCCCTGGATGATTTCTGTTCTCCATTGAATCCAGTAGAAATTGGCCAGCAGATTACAACTTTATTTGGGGGGGCTGAAGGACACAGACATACAGTATCCACAGATAATGTGGAGTTACATGGCGGGTGGTGGCAGTGGCTCCAGTAGGTCAGAGGTGCTGAACAGGAGAAACCCAGTGAAGGTGGTATCATCATCGGCATCTGCAAACAGCCCGTTGAAAGTCTCTCCTTGGTGAGCCTGCAGCCACACCTCATCTCCTCCTTGTAGCTCGAGGATGGCAGCTCCCGAGGCCTGGTCCTCTCCACTCTGGTACCTGTCCACTGTGTGGAGCATCTTGATGCCGTTTTTAACTAAAGCTACTCTGACGTTCCTTGAGTAGACAGTGATGTGGTAGGTGAAATAGTAAGCGCCGGGGTATTTGCAGGTGAATTTGCCAGTAGCTGGGTTGTAGTCATTTAGACCATTATACAGAACCTTGTCAAACTTGATTGGGCGATTTGGGGTGGGAAATTTGGTGGCAATTGTAAGGCCAACACTGAAAGCACTCCTTGGCAGGACTGCTGGGGGACCTACGTTCCCCTTATCTCCTCTGTCTCCTTTCAAGCCTCTTTCCCCCTGAACTCCTGGATTACCCTGTGGCCCCAGATCTCCAGTATTACCTTTAGGACCTGGATTACCAGTTGGCCCAATTGGCCCTGGGAAACCAACTCTTCCAGGATGGCCAATTTCACCCTTTGTCCCTTTTGGGCCTATGGGCCCAATATCTCCTTTTAACCCCTTTTGTCCTTGCAGTCCCAGCTCTCCCTTCTGACCTTTGTAACCCACTGACCCTATAATTCCTTTTGGTCCCAGTTTCCCAGGTCGTCCTCTTTCTCCTTTATCTCCTTTGTTCCCCTTCTCTTCAACAGTCCCATTGGCTCCTAAATGGGGGAAAAAAGAAAAAAAAAAGACACTTTCTTGTGATATTCCGCTGGATTATTGGGGCATAACATGAGTTTCAGCACAAAGACATATATGGGTAGGTGTGTAGGTGTGTGTCACCACTGTATATACTGTGCTCACTGTACGTACAATTTCTTATACATATAAGTGCAGGGTAAGTTATAACATCTGGGGAACCTGCTGTTGTGTTAGAAAACTGCCTGGGTGAGAACAGCAAGAATAAGCTCAAAGAAAGGAAGGTGTGATTTGTCTACAGACTGATGAACTGACATCTCACATCATCTCAGTCACAAGCAGCATCTGTCCAGACGTTTGTTTTCAGCCTTCAGTATACAAAATTGGGGAGAAGGTTTACAATTTAATCAGAGGAAGGTTCTGTTTGGATAACACCCAGAACTTGTTTGCCTGCCATGTGTTTCTGTAATTTCTCCATGATGGAACTTTGCTTGGGTTACTGAGATTGCTACTGCAGTGCAACTAAAAGCTTTTTGTCCTTATTATTTGCTACCAGATGCTCCGTTTGTCCTTCATCCACTCTTGGACTGAAGCTCAAAGCCTTTGAAAATCCTCTGATTGCTGCATAAGGGTTTGAAGGTGAAAGTCTCATGATATCAAGGGCACGTTAGCAGTTGATAGACAAAAGATACCATAATGATCATATACTCTATCTATCAGGAAAAGAAGCTGATAATTTCTGCATAAGAGCCTGTGGCTTCTGATGTTAGGAATAATGCTGTCTTTACAGTTTGCTGTTCTCAATTTACAATTGAGAGTATTTAACAGTAGCAATGAACTGAAAGCAGGTGAGATTGTATGGTGAGCCTCTGGGAAAAGCAGCATGGGTCTGTCAGGACAAGGACACAGGAAAAGAAGGTGGCTTTGGTAATTTTAAACAACATATGTGGGCTCATTTCTCATGGTCCTTCCAGGAGTGGGGTCGTTTCTAATAGACTGGAGAAAAGTCTGAGGGCTGTAGAGCAGCTTGCAATTCACATGCAATGCATATACCGTATGTTGTTTCTCGGGGTCAACTTCAGGATTTTGGAGAACCTGGACACTGTCTTTGGCAGGCTTCCATGCTTTTGGATGTATCATTTTCTGTGTACAATTACTCTAAGGATGCACAAGTCCAGCACCTCAGAGTTACTGAATTTGTGCAGAATGATGTGATGCCGCTTGCACAAAGGCTGACTCCTATGCACAAGTCATTCTGCACACATACATCCATCTGACACAGGAGACATGCTGCATATCTATAGGTTGGCTGAACAGGGGAAGTATACAGGATCTACTGTATTTTTAGGTGTATAACCTGTGTCTTCTACAATTTCTTTTAAAAGTCCCTTTCCCTGCAGTTGCATACATAGCTACAGGAACCTCACTTTCCTGAGGTAGCTGCAGTGTCCTCCTCAGTAGCTGACAAAAGGATCAGGGATGGGAAAGGTAGGATAAAAGGCTGAGAGAACAAGTTGTAGGGCATCAGAGGCAGCGGGATAACTGGAGTTGGCAAATTCCTCTTGTATTCTCAGCATACGTGTGCAGCCTCTACTACTTCTGGAAAAAGATTTTATAACCTTTATGGTACTTTCACTACAGCTAGAATCTATAGCACGTCCAGTGCTCACAAGCACATGGGCAGCAGTTGATAGACAAATAATAAATTGAAACAATTCTCTGACCTCGTTCACCTTTCTCTCCATTTGCACCGTCTTTTCCTGGACTGCCAGGAAGTCCTGCTTCACCTAGTACAGAAGAGAAAAACAGATTTTCATTAAACAATTAAATTATCGGAAAATTTGGGATGAATCCTTCTCTAATCCTTCCTCTTCAAGCCTGGCTAAACAGTAATGTAAAGAGTAGTCTCATTCCTGACTTTTAGTGGGTGCCACTGCTGGTACTTTTATCTTACGGAGAAATTGACAGAGAGCACAGAAACTCTGCTTGAGGATGCTGCTTTTTTGAGACAGAGGGAATCCTTGGCATAAAGTGGTGGGTTATTGAGATAAGCAGAGGAGCTATACCCTGGTCAGGACCACCAATGTGAAAACCTCTTGTCCTCCATCCATGAAAGACACAAGCAGACAGGAAAAGGAGTGAGGAAGCCACATTCAGCAAGAAGCTTTACAGTGGGAGGAAGCCTAGTTGTGAAACAATGGTTAACTCCCCTCTCAAGAAAAGACGACTGCAGGGGTTTGGCCAACGGTGATGAAAGATTATAATGGAAAAATATTGTCTGTAGATCCAGGGAAAGCATTCACACTCTTGATCCCTGAATATATCATGACACGTATTTTTCCAGTGCTCTGAAGAGAGCAATTATAGAAGTCATTTTTGTAGTAACATCACAGGTGACTGGGAGGTGTGTGATCAAATACCTGGATTTGCATCCAGGATTTAGCAGAAGAAAAAAGATTTGGCAGTTTGGATGCAAGCATATTCCAAGGGTAGCTCTCCGGCCATACGGACTGGAGAACAGTTCTTAAGCAGTTTTCTGCACAGTGGGCACAGTCCAGCATCTGCTGAGATTTCATTGACCTGGTAGGGAACAAAACTAAGTCTCATGTATTTAACTGCAAAGGTGCGTGTACATACAATATAAACATACACTATAAAGAATTGTACTGTCACCCCAATTTGTTCAAACAAAGAATAGTCAGTACAGTCATCATAATAGCTTAATTTAAGAAAAAAAGTTGGGGACTTCATCAGAAACTAGTGACATCATGTGATAACTCACTGGAGTAAAGTGAGGACCTTGATAAGATAAATGAAAATAAAAAAGCTTTAGATTTTCCATTTATCAGACTTTCTTGGACCCCTGCATATAGAAAAAGAAGGCAGTTAATTGTATGTGCCTGTTAAGAAGGTAATGGAATTTCTTTTGTTTGTTTCTAGATTTCAAAAGGTTTTGGTTTTAGCCAGGCTAGGGCACTGGAAGCAGAAGGAGCACATAAGTGGTTGCTTGACAGAGAACTCAAAATCATTTTATAAATAAGAGGGTTCAAAATAACTCTTTAACAATCATGGAGGTAAATGCATAAGTGTGTAGACTTGTCTGTCAGTGCTCCAGGACAGGTTACAAGCAGTGAATCTCTTCATTGCCCAAGTGCTGGTTCTTTTTCAGCTAATCTAGTTTACTGTATAGCCACACAAACAGTTGTGGTGTGTAAGAGAAGAGTCAAGAGGTAGGAAAAGGATCTGGTAGAGGATCCTGCCTGTGCCAGCATAGCCATCGAAGAACCACACATCAGACTACACCTTCAGCACTGATTCTGCAGCATGTATATGCAGAGGCATATACTTGTCTGGTGGAGGAGGCTTAGCAACCTGGTCCTTAAAGAGAGACATTTCCACGAGATTGAAAGACGCGATAAAACACTTTAGCACATTTTTAGTTAATTTCTTTTAGACTGTTGACCTTAGTTTGGTTTATGTTCTAGATTATATACTCCACTGAAAAGAGCTGTGATTCACAATCCTTAAGATCAGCACTCAGTAGAAGGGTTTATCTGATAAATACAAGTTTGATCCGGACTGATTTGTGGAGGTGAGTTAGCCCGGCCCACAATAACAGTGTTTGTGACAGGTTTATGCGTTAAGCCATAATGCCACCTGCATGATGCCACTCAATAGCCAACCTAATATAAAGCCTGTTGGGGAAAAGAAACCCCCAAAATTTTGTGAAGAAATTTGAAGCAGCAGATTTGCACTTGTCCTGTGCTTTGCATTCTGGGGTTGTGACACTTCAGATGAAGTGTTATATGTCCACATGCCCACAGATTTATCACCTTGTGCAACTCTGGCCTTGGTATTCCAGCACTGATGCAAGGTCTGTCATTATCCTGAGGCTTAAAGTACTATGGGAATTATTAGCTCTAGGATGCTGAGAAGATTACCTCTGTCTTTGGTATCACACACAAATCTCTATTATAGCCTGTTAGAGCAGACAGGAATCCTACACTCTTTTTCAGTAGTCTCCATTCCTGAACTTCCTTCTAGTGGCTCTTGAGTTACAGCAAGTAGGCACGCTCAGAAGCAAGTCTGAGTAAAATTTAGATAAGAAAGAGAAATCTTCTTACTACTGTACACTTTGTATTACACTGAACAAAGTATCAATTGTTGAGGGGTTTTTTAACCGGGCTTGAAGCTCTTTACAGAAATATAGTTGCCATCTTAGAGATGTAGGAGTAGGTTTATAGGCTTTAAAATTTTCAAATAGACATGAAAATATTCCCAAAATAGAAGGTAAAGTCTTTATTCTTTTGTTTTTATCCCATGGACCTGACCTCTCCATAGTATTAGCTATCTTGCTTTCATTATTAGGTCTTTCTTTATATTTCCTTCTTCAGACAAGTAAATGACAGATGTCTGAAATGTTTTCTGAAGGCCAGGCAAAATAATCCCGTTAATACAGAGTAACTACAGACAACTTTGGGAACTAATGGCATTGCATTTGATACATGAAATCATTTATTCTGAACAAAGTACCTGTATCTCCCTTGTCGCCTTTTGAACCGTCACGTCCATCACGACCAGGTATGCCATTGTGCCCAGGATTGCCGGGGATGCCAGGATACCCTTGGGTACAGACGTCCTGTTTTTGTGTTTCTGCTGTGCTGACTAAGATAGCCAGCAGTATAATCCAGCTTTTCATTCTTTAGATAGGTTATATGATTTTGGCTGAAAGATTTAAGAAAGCAAAAGTGCATCTGCCTAAGTCTACCTTAGAAGGGGATGCAGGGTGGGAGGGGGAGGAAAAAAAGGAGATGGGTTTTTACCATGTCTCTTGTTTTGTTTTGTTTTATTTATAGGTCTCTATATAGCATTAAGTACAGTCCTAAAGACTACTGAGTGCTATTTGAAATAATAATTTAATGGGAATATCAGACATAGCGTCGTCATACATTTGAAACATTAACAGCTTTACACAATTTAAAATGTTCCTTAATTCCCTGTATCTGGGAGCATCAGGTTTTGTTTCATATTTTCTTATGCAGTATGACTTGTGGAAATAAGTGAGTCTGCAAAGGGAAATTTTGATGCAGGTAGATGGTGAGCAGCTGAAAGTCACAAAAGCTCTAGGGAGGTTTAGAGCTACCCTTGATGTCCTCGGCATCTAACCACCAAACAAGAAAACAACAGCTCAGCGCATCCCATAGTGTTTCACAGCTGTTCTATTTAAACCATAAGTGCATTGACAAAGCCCAGATTTAAGGGATTTGGCTGAACTTGACCCAAATTTCAAGATCATAATAAAAAGGCAACTCAGGCAAAAGTGATCATCTTTTTTTTTTCCCCTCTTTTTTTTCCCCTCAGCAATTACAGCAAGGAATATACAGTTGCAGCAGCAATATGCTGAAGAACTTCCAGTGACCTGTCTTGCACCAACCAAAACCATGAAACCCCAATGTCTAGCAAGTCTACAAGGAAGTATAATAATAACATTATTGCTGTCCTAAGCCCAAATCGACAGTCAAAATGTCAAGTCTTGGGGGGTGATTCAGGTAGGACGACCGATCCCACATTCATACACAAGGATTCATACAATGTCCTGTTTCTCTGAGCTGTAGTTTTGCTTACATAACACATAGGCATTCTGCTTGTTCAGAAATCTCTTTGTAAACTCCTTTAGCCAGGACAGTGCCCAAAGAGGAGCTATTTCATGGGTATTGCTGCCTTTCAGAGCCATGCAGAAGCTGTCCGCAGCTTCCTCTTTCCAATTTCAAAGAGTCACTACCAAATGGCACCTTATGCCTTTGGAGTCTGTCAGGATACCCTTCTTCTCTCTGATCTCCAACCTTTTATCAGTGTTCACCATTACTAACCCAGTATCTAACAGCTTCTTAAGGGAAAAATAATATAACTGAGCCAGTCAAACAGCTCATAACCAAGAAGCAGAGGTCTTAATGCCCACTTCTCCATCCACATTTCTCCCTGCACCTACTCGTGACTGAACAGTTGTACCTCTCATCTCCCAGGAGCTGGCTCTGGTGCCACAGGAGGTGAGCTAGGGCAATTCAACCCCCTAATTCAGCACAAAGCAAACATTTTTATTTTTTTTCATTGGAGTTAGTCATCTACTGGGTTAATAAGTTGAATGACCTCAAAGGAGGTCGGAGCTGGAGCAGAGTGAGATGAGGGCAAAGATGTGAGGAAGCAAGTGAGAGAGTTTTTTGGCAAAAACAAGTCTTTGGTCTGGTTCATCCCCTTCATGTAACTATGCTACTTAAAGTCCAGCTTATATTTGTCCTTTCATTAGAGTGTCCCTCCTATATAATGTCTTTTAATATAGGCTACCAAAATACATTAATACTTAATTATGGACACAACTGGTTTAAGTGAGTGTAGGAGCAATTGATGGGAAGAGATTAGACTGAGGAACAAAAATCAAATAGCAACAAAATTAATGTCCATTTTATTTGGAATTAATATTCATAACCGTCTAATGTACGGAACCTTGGGTTATATAGGTTAAGTACTTATACAGGTAAAAGTGATAGAATGAGTAAATTTTACATAACTGACTTTTGAATTGGTTCTTTAATTAATGAGAACTCAATACTAAGATCAGTATTCCTTTTGAAATATTGACTAGTATTGACTGAAAAAATGATGTCTTCTGTTTAATCTCTTCACCACTATTTCTCAGTTGTATGAAACAATGCACACAAATACCATGTAGAGAGAGACTAGTATGTTCTCATTAAGAATAATTACACCCTGCTAGCAATACTCAACCTAAATATTCTTTTAACTTAATTTATTGAGGAAGACATTAATTTTGGGACACATTCCTTAATCTTTTTGTTCTATCTTCTGAAAAGTTCATAATTTTGCAACAATTATTGGAAATGTGATTTATGGTGCCTTTGCCAATGGTCTACAGAGAGATGTTTGATCACCCACCAGCAAAATCCCTCTTTGTCTGCTGCTGCTGGTTAGCACTAAAGAAAGTTGAAAGTAGATCAAATGTTTGCTACTTCTGAGCTATATAAACATTTGCTGCCTTAGTCAAAGGGCTCCAGAGGAGTGCAAAAGGAAGATGTGCTCTGTGTGACGCTGTTTGGATATGTTGCACCCCATGGAGAAGTCTGACAGTCCCTGTCCACTCACAGAAAACTCCATTCCAAGTTGTCTAAAGGAATATTTCTTGCCTAAGGAATGGACAATTCAGTCCCCATACATGCACTCCTCTCCACAAGCTGATAACAGCAATATCATCATCATCATCATCACCACGATCATCACATATATAGGATCTTTGGTCTTACCTCATTCACTTGCAGTGTTCTTGGGCATCTTTAACAAGAGTATGAAAGCTTCGTGTAAAGGAATGCAAGCTCCAAATATGTGCTTTGAGGACAAGCACTTGCTTGGTCACTAAATTCTCAAAGGTCAGTGATTTAATTTTAAGAGCTGATCAATAATTAAAACAGAGGTTTAAACTGGAATCCTTCTACTTATTCCAATACTAAGCTGAAGTGCTCTGTACTTTGGCTTTTACCGCTGTTACATGAAAGACAATTGTTAAAATGGATTAATAAGGCTTTGATTTGCCTGTTCCATTATAAAAATACATTACACAAATGTTAGCCTTTGACAGCTTGGTTGGTTTGTAAGATGGAAGGCACGTCTCATACCATTATTGAGCTGCAAATAACATGTAATAAAGTTAGTCTCTGTATCAAGCAATTTACAATGGAAGTAGGGACAAAAAGACTATAGAAATTAAAAATAATGCTGTGAACATGGCATTACAAATATTAGGTGAATATGGAAAAGAAGTAACGAGGTTGAATTAAATAAATTGAATGACAAAGAGAGCTTTTCATGTGTGATTCGCAGGCTACCCATCTAGCCATTCAAACAGCAGTCAAAGCTATTGTGCTATTAAATTTATTATTGGTAACTAAATTTGAAGAAGCCATAACTTGATACTTAACTGCGTCTTCCTGACACTACTGAAACTGCTGCTGTCTAAGGACTAGTGAAAGTAAAGCAACTGAGCGTATCGTCAACTCCTTAAATGCTGATCATAAACAGTGAAGGATAAAACCAATAATAACAGGAGTTAATGTGTTATAGGAAGTGGCCTTAATTCACCCCTGTTGGTGCAAGCGACTGAAAACACTGTGTCTGAGGGAGTTCCCACACTGCAAAGGTACGACATGTGTGGTCTGCATATCAAATAACGGATCCTCAGCACAACTGAGCGATGAATAGTTTTCACTAAGGTCTTCATCACCACCCTGTGGTAATAGGAAAATATTGCAAGCGTTGTGGTGCCCTGGTTTGTATCTGGGACATGCTCTGAGGAAAAGGACGGACAATGTGCCGCAATTAGCTGCTCTCCTTGGATGAACTTCTGTAGCCAAATTAGCCTCGCTGCTGTGCTAATGAGAGGAAGAAATGAGAGCCACGACAAACAATCTTTTTCTCTTTACCTATTAGGCACCATCTGAAATTTTCTAAGGTTGCTCAGCTTCGGCCTCCTCTCACACTTCAAAAGTTTGAGTCATTAAAAAATAGCCCACCCTGCCAGCTTGGTGCTGTGCCCTCGGTGATCTGTCCCGCCATGCGGAAAACCTGCATTTATTGACAAACCTTCCTGGCTGCAGGGTGCTGGGAGAGCCAGTGGCTCTGGGGGGACAGCACTGGTGGCAGTGGGAGCTCCTGGGGACATGGCACCGGCAGCGGCAGGCCTCCCGGGGTGGCAGGACCCTTACGCTGACCCAAAAGAGGCTGTGAATTTTACAGTGACAACAGTCACGGTCTGTCTATCCCGATCCTGAGGCGAGAATGACATCATTCATTAGTTACATCGACCTTGATGGACTCTGCAGTTAGTCCAGTTTGATGCTTTTTTAGCAGAGGACCAAGAAAACTGCTGTAGGAATGGTATTAAAGACAAATATTACGGTCAGCTGCTTTCTAGCGTGCCTTGTCTCATCACAGAATAATGCCTTGGAATTAATTACACAGTAGCAAAAGTTCATCATTTGCTCTTAAAAAAACATTGTATCTGAATGGCAGGAGATGCAGGGGGTTTTAGGCTGTTGTGCTCATTCCATTCGCTAGGAGCTGAATATGGTAGTAATGACTATGAGATGGGTGTTTAATAAAAGAAGATATACCCAATCTTATTAGCAGAACACCTTCTAGACACTTTTTCAGTCCTTCATGAGTCAGTATCTCCAAAGTCTGGGGTATGGTCATAGGTGGAGGCCAAGGTTAACTACACCTAGCGAAGCTGCCTGCAGACAGTTCACTTCTGTGTATATATTGGGCCTTCTGCCTTCTTATTTCATATGTGCCAGAAACAAGAAGAAATTTGGCACGTGCCTGGTTCTGCCAGCAAAGTCCCTCAGGAGCACCTGGAGCTCCTCCTTCTGCCTGAAGCAGTTTCAGCTTTCCAAAAATCACTAGGAGAAACAGTCAATAAATCCTACATCAACTTGAATTTCTCTTCTGAGTGAAACTCAGCCCTCGAAGGGCAGTGGCACTCCTTGCACTGCCAACCTCAGCCCTCTCAGATTTGCCCTTCTGAACTTTGCTGAGACCATAGTCCAGTGATGCAGACACCTTCCAACCTTCGCTTGTCTGCCGAGTGGTTTGTCTATCATTGCTGGTGGCCCACTCTCAATGCTTCAAACATTCAAATGACTCAGGTAAAAACTTGTCACGTGTGTCCCCCATCATCACCAAGATGCACAACAGAAATACAAGATGTAACATCAACAGAGAGAGGGTGTGATGTGTGTGGATCACTTGTCTGGTGCAACCTGCTGTAGGTGCCAGCAGAGACATTATCTGGGGATGCCATACGGAGTCTATAAAGGGGGTGTGGGTGTTTGTATATGTATGCAAGCACACACACATCTTTTTTTTTTAAACCAGGGCCTAAATACCTAATAGTAGCAGTATGTGAATTCTCAGCCCTAGGTACTCACCTGGACAACCTGAAGTCAGTTCTGACTGCAGAGAATTAAACCTGACACAGACCTAAGATTAAAACAAAACATGTTGTGCTGACATTTTATACAGTTTTGACATATTCTCACAATTACATGTTCTCTAGCTAGTTAGAATAACTGAATTTTGAAAAATATTCAGAAACAACACTAAATGTTTGTGTGCTTTCCTTACAGGCTACACGATGTGCAGTTTTCCATTGCTGACTTTTTCATTTCTCCTTTGGTACTGTAACATAAAAAGGCCCAAATCCCTGTCTCTGTTACCAATAACAGCTCATTATGTAGCCTCTAAAAAAAAAAAAAAAAAACAAAAAGCCAAAATAACAACCAAAAAAAAACCCCAAGAAAAGCAGTGCTATTTCTATGTGAACTAAAAGCTCCACCTAATAGATCAACTCTCGAAGAACATAAAAGCTGATGGTATGGAACAATCTACAGGATTTAGCCTGACTGCCTGAGCATGAAATGAAATGCACAAATGAGCTCACCACGGCCAGATGAATTGCAGGCTCCTTAAGGGAGCCCATTGATCACAACGTCCTGCTCCAGTGTTTGCTCAAGGTATGTTTTTCGGTCATCCGATCTGCCTCAGTAAGTGCTCAGACTGTGCCTTTGATATCCGAGCACTCAGCACACATCCCACTGCAGCAGCAGCACTTGGGGGACCTGGGAAACTCCCAGCTTTGAGGTGAACCAAGAACTAGAGATAAGAGCTTGGACATTGGAAGGAGGGGGAAAGGATCGGCAAACCCCACTATTCTGCCAGCAGTTGAACTCACCAAAACATTTTTGATTAAAAGATTTCAGCAATGTGTCTCAGCGAAACACAATTTTTGATACAGCCTTGAGCAGGAAGGACACACGCACGCCTTTCAGATGTGGTCCCCTGCTCTGTCAGAATAACAAGAAGCGAAAAACTTCCCTGAATCAGAGCAGTAAGCTGAATCTCCAGCAGCATTGCCCATTGCTTCAACAAGCAGGCAGGTAAGCCTGTTCACACACATTTACAGAATNAAGCGAAAAACTTCCCTGAATCAGAGCAGTAAGCTGAATCTCCAGCAGCGTTGCCCATTGCTTTAACAAGCCTGTTCACACACATTTACAGAACACACCTTTTGGGTGAACCCTTTCAAAAGGTTTTGCTTTTGTTTCAAAGAAAATAAAATTTAATCCTCCTTATCTAAACTACAGTACTTAAGTCACCATCCTCTGTGAGCAGGAGCTTTATTAATACAGAAGCTGCATTTGCATTTCTTTCCAAGGGGTACTGTGGGAGCTGTCTGCCACGACAAGGTGAAGCACGGCAGATGCTGGGACAGTAAGGATGGGGTTTGCCTGAATGATGAAGGCTTCAATACCAAAATCAGGTTTAGTAGTTGTTAAAACAAACTTGTGCTGGGAAGTACTGTAGCTGTTACTGGAAAACCAAGAGAAGAAGGTGTGACCTTTTTTGCTTTAAAATAATAAAATACATATGACAGCTGATACACATTTGCATCACAGCGGATACTCTGTAGACAATTAAAAAAAAAAATCCCACAATTTTAAAACTGCACAATAAAGTTTTATAAGACACAGCTGAGGAACTTCAGCTTTGTACATTATTTAATTCAAACATGTACAATGAGAGAAAAATAATGGGAATGTAAGTTTGTACTTATTTCCAGAAAATAGATTCATTTGACAAACAATGTTGCAAGAGTAAATAAACCTTGTAATGCGATTACTTCAGAAGAAATGCACATCAAGCTACTGCAGTCCTATACATTGTACTTCAGCTGTCAACAGCCAATTTATCTGCTCTGTAGCCAGGACACTTCATTTACAACATGTGTAACAGCACACAGATGGTAAGATGCACAAAGCAATGTACGTTAAGGTAAAACATTACAAAACACTTGTCAAAATAAAATATATATGCAAGTCATCCCTAGTATTTACAACAAATAGTTTTAAATTACAGATCATTCAGAAGGCATCTCCTACGTACAAATGTCACACATGTAGAAAAAAAGCAGAAAGGCAGACAAAGAAAGGTACTGTGTTAGTTATGGCTAAAGACCTTTGGCTCCAAAACTGTTATAATTATTTTCAAAAGACAACTAAAATGTGGAACATTTGAGTAGTCTGTCTTTGAACTCCGTTATTACACTGACCGCTAAAACTCAATGTGAAATTTAGCATGGCAAGAGCCACTTGTAAAACAATCTTATTATTTCATACATCAAATGCTCTGAGTTAGACGCAATTATGGTTTGGCATTTTCCTAGCTCAGTGGGAACACATTTGAGGACAATTATATTTTACTGCATCTCATGCATAAAGTCTGAGGTTATCTGCTCGGCAGGCCATCGGGAAGGCTCTGGCTGTGCGTTATCTAAACGAGGCACAAATGTGCTTAGTAGTTGCCCTAGAACTTTTTATAGTAACTTGAAGCATGCAAAAGCGAGAGGAAAAGAACAGATGTTGCCATCACATTCTTCTGATCATATTTAAGTTTTGTCATCAGAAGGAGGATCAGGGCAAGAGTTGCTAGAATAGAAACTTGTACATTTTTGTTGCAACTCTTTTTCCCCCACAGACCCTAAAGTCAGGCTGAACCCCAAGTAAATATTTGTCTTAATTGCTGGATAACGTAATCGTGTGTTTTCACTTAACTATAATTTGTTTAAAAGATCATGGCATAGTCTAAATTTGGCCTGTCTTGTTATATTTTATCTTAATCTGTTGCAAGGTCAGATTGCAAAGAAAGACACAGAGAATATTATAAAACAACCATAACTATATGTAGGGTACTATATGTAAAACTGTCCTGAGTAATCTGCACCATGAAACATTTGCTTTTTATTTCTCTGAAATTCACTTCTTGAGAAAAAAACTGCTGCATCCAAAACCATATGCAAACATTTCTGTTCATTTTTAGGGCTAAGGCACCAGCACTACTATGTGGGAAGAGCGTTTATGGGCACTGACATGTCAGAAGATACATCCCAAAACCTCCTATTGTTTTTCCCAGCACTCCACAGAACAGAGCCCTGGGAGGAAGTATGTTTTAGCAAAGACACATTTGTAAGTAAGTGTGGATCTCATAATGTCTTCAGGTCCAGCTGGGAAAGTTTCTGGGTGAGCACTGCAATCCAACTTCAGACATTTTTTTCATCTAGAACAAGTCTTTCAACATGTGATTATGAAAAACATCATCTCCATTTCCACAGTACGTGCACCACTTTGGTTTGCAGGCCTGAACGTGGCAAGTACCCACAAAAATGGGTATGGAAGAAACACAAAAGGGTTCCTCATTTAAGGGGAAGGGCATACATCCATGCCTGCATTTGGAATTCCGCTCCTTGTGTTTAAATTGAGCATTTAGAATTATCTTTTTTAAAAATCTGAACAGAAATGGCTTGTTTTAATCAGCAAAAGAAAAATACAATCCAGTCAGCTTTTTTCACTAACTTTCCCATGCATTTTGTTTAAGATGAATTGTTGAAAATGTCAGTGCATATTTTCAGTTCTTAACTGTTTCAGATCATCTTCCATCACTATGGGAAAGCGCAAGCAATGAAGTTCACTCTGCAGTGAACAATTCGGCTGAGCATCACCAGACTTTGTATTATTGCTGAGCTATATAAACAAGGCATTTGAAATGTACAGTTGTCAAAAGATGTCATTTAAAATCAAACCCACAAACCTGGGCTTTGCAGAAGTTGCCACAAAGTTATCAAATCCCAAAATCTAGCAACTAGTGGGCTTCACAACACTGACGATAAACAAAAATGTAGAGGTAACAATAGCAGTAGGAACAAATACATGTTTAAAATAAGGCTTTTTTACACAGTTGTTAAGATGCCTGGCCTCTAGCCCCTTGTTTGTTCTTCATATATTACACATTCATGACAAAGCTGATTGTGTCCATTGTCAAAGAATACCCTTGGATCTATCCTTATCATCAGATAATGCCCCCAATCAGCAGCATAGGATAAAGTATTATAAAGACATTCATAGTAAATCAGTTCTGAAACATATGGAGTCTTTCTTTCCTTCCATATTACCAGCAGTCTTGTCATCCTTAATGAGAGCTATCAACCAGAAATGATCAGTGCTGCAAATATCAAGAACCTGTTTCTTCCAGGTGGCTTTTTAAAAGTTATTCTCCCAAATCAACTTCATGTCATAGGCAAATCGTAGCAACGCGAATCACGTATTGCATATGCTGGCCACAGCTGACCTTAATAGAGTCAGGTTCTTCCCCTTCTGATACAGACTGACGAGTCTGAGACAAAAATCCATCTCTGGTCCATACAATTTCTGTCCTGTCCAGTGAGGATTTCTCTTTCTTTGTGATGACATAATTGGTCAAAACCCATTGTCAATTGACTGTGTATAAGAAGCATGGATCCAGACTGCTTCAATATATTTATATTATCATTCATCCATTTTCTAAGTCAAGCTATAGGAACACAAAGTGTGAGAACTATGTAACATAGCCAGCAGTCAGCACGTACTGTTTCAACTCTGACTTTGTACATTCACATTATCTCTGTTAGAAAATAAAAAAAATACTTTTTACAGAAAGAAATAAGCATATTGGAAATATAAAGAAGCATCTCCCAGGCGAAGTGCACAAAAAGTGATATAAAAGCTCTATACTGAAAAGCATGCAGTATACAGTATATTGCTGTGACTGAAAGTAATCAATCTGAGATGCCCTGGGCTCCTCTTGTTTCCACCTGTGTGCAATAAATGCACATTATCTTTATAGTCTATTTCACACTCTGTTCATGTTTCTATATGACAGAATAAAATTTCCCTGTTCCAATCTGGAATATGGTAAGGCCTTGCGGGATGTTCTCCTGCCATTTGGCAATTTAATAGGAAAAGACAGGAAGGATTAGGGTCCACTAAATTCTGCAACAGCTGGTTAATCACATGGGATGTCTCCACCTGATTTTAATGGGTGGTCTCTGCTCAGTGCTCCAAAAGCAAGGAGAAAACTCTCCTAAGATTCCTTGCTGCTATACCCCTAAGGAAAGACTCCTCCCTATCCTAAATTTGGCCATCAACATAAGGTTAAGAAAAATGAAATGTTACAATGACCTGCATGATTCCATCACTACTTCAACATACCTAAGAAACAGAGATCAAATACTGCTGCTTCAGAGTAACAGCAAGTTGTCTTTCTCAGAAGGCAGACTGCTCTTCATCAGCAATGCTGACACTTGGCAACAATGACTTCAGAGCAGTCTTGAGGAACTTCATTCTTCTTCTAGACAAAGGTTGTATTTCTGGCTCAAGGGAGCCCAAGGTTTTCCCTCCAAAACTGGAGATTCACTGAGCTCAAATAAGCTTAACCGCGTCTCCAAGGTCCTTCTCTGGAGTAAGCCTCCCTCCGTGCCGATGTCCTTCCCAGGTCCTTGGCCTCTCACTTTTTAAAGGGAGTGAGTTTGTTGAAGGTATGCCAGAAGAGGGATGGCTTCCGCTTGGGTTCTGCCAGGGCAAAAACCTGCTGCTGCGGGACGCTGGTAGGCACAGTGATGTGGCGCTGATGAATAGGATGCAGGCTTTGGTGCGGAGGAGGCACAGGACACCCGTTATAGCTTACACCTGCAAAAGGAACAGTGGAAGAAAGTATATGAGTCAGCTAGCGGAGCAACTAATACTGGGAAAATTTAAGCACAGGACCATGGGGCAAATTCATTGGTCAATAAAGCCAGTATGAATTTTGCCATGATCTTGAATGGAAGCCCTACTAAAGGGGGCTGATGTTAAACTGATTGTTAAACTGATGTTAAACTTATGATCTTGAATGGAAGCCCTACTAAAGGTTATCTTTTCCGATATTAAACTTTTTAATTGTTGCATTGATTTGGCTTAAGAAGAGAATAATACCAGTAAAAATAACATTACAGAATTACAAAAAGTAAGTAGCAGTTTCACATAGCCTGGCTATATTGCTTGCACAAGTAAATTCTGGTATTTCAAAGGAATGACTTAACACTTGTATTTTAGGCAACTTTCAGAGTAAGGCTAGGGAAAATATGGCTACCAACAAAAATGTTATTTCTTCAATCTGGAAAATATTTTTCCAGGCTAATGTTCTCAGACTTTGACCTTTGTGCATTCTGAACAGAATCTCCTGATCACAATTTTCAGCCGCTCCCCTGAAAATCCAGACAGATTTTATAGGTATCCAGTGATTGATAAAGAGAAAATGCTTTAATAATATTAATCCCAGACAGCAGAGGACTACCTAACATCAACTCCTTCACTCCTAAATTCAGACTTAATCTGGTCCCACTTCCTCAATTTATTCTCTCAACACACTGTAGATTTACCCAAATTTGACTTTAAGATGGAAAAGGACAAAATCACTACACATTTTCTGAGACAGAAAAGGAATAAAAAAGCTGTTTCCAGAGAAACACGGTTTTGGTCCATCCTTCCTTCTAGTCTAGGACAGACGGGAGCCATTTTGAGCGTGTTATTGTAAATACAGCAACACGTGGCTTGAAAAAAGAACTTTAGGATACTTTAAATGAAGCACAGAATTGCTAAAGAAGAACAAGCTGTTTGAATAAAAGCAAAGGAAGGAATCAGTAACCCTCATTTCTAATTTAATCTCTGCATGCACTTTCTTACATTCTGAAATAAACCGCTTGCCTTACCTCTTGAGTTTCTTCTCTAATAAAGAGAATACTGAGTTGCCTGTCTGAAGGAGATTGGGGAGCTGATTTAGTAGACAGTTTACAAAGGCATTGCAATTTCATATTAAAATACAGGTTAATGGAAATTATTTGAACTCCATGCAAACCATGAAAATTTTTTAAAAGATTGAAAAACTCAACCATAGCCAGATTGTGCTATTTCCTAACATAAAGAACACTGGAACACAGTAAGAATGTAAAGCAATTCTGAACACCCACCTTTAATTTTTCCATGCCTTGACTTACGGGCATTCTGCATGGCTTGTTTCTTCTGGGTTTCTGAGATTTCCATTCCTAGGTCAAAGTGTAAATTAGGGCACTGGTATAAACATACTGTATCTAATACTTGATTACATTAAATTAAAACAAATAAGTAAACTATATTTTCAACAACTTTTAGTAAATTGTAATAGCAATATAACTGAAGTTTTTAGAAGTACATTTTACTTTGTCATATGAATTTAAAGATAGTTTTTCACTGAGATAACAACAGGAACATTAATTTGCCTGTAGGTTACTGGGAAAAGCTGCCTTCCAGTTCCTGCAAGTGGCAATCACTGGGGAACTAACCACACAAAAAGTTCTTTTTATAGGTAAGTCCAGCTAACAAGAGATTGAAAAAAAAAAGTGTAAATTAACACTTCTGAAAGCTACAAGCCACCAAGTAACATGACAAATGCAGAATCTGTTTCTTTTTTCACTCACTCTGAGCTAACTTGGGGTAACAAATTGAAGTCACTGGTGTTGCAGTAGTACAAATTTGGGTATCTTTCCCTCCATTCAGAGGGGACAGTATCACATGATCTGCCAGACATGGAAGCAGGCTGTGGTGTGGCTGTGGCTGCATCAGACAGGGGCTGGATCCCTCACTCCGGTTTCTCATGTACTTGTTTGCATACTTGTATGACTTACACGATGCTACACTATGTGGTCAACCCTATGCTATGTACCACCATGTGACAGGTGTATGACTGATCTGTGCTGAGTGACAGAGGTGCCAGGCATCTGCTGTGAAAGGTGACACCAGTAACTGGTGTCATCCGGAGCCCGTGCACAAGCACCCAGTTCCCTCTCCCTGTGCACAAGACAGTTGAGATACACGGATATGTTACGTCTGCACAAGGAGACAACAGGGTGCACATGCTGTCACTCATTTCACTCATACGCACATAAAGAGCACAGAAGTTGCGATTAAAAGTCAAAATGAAGCATCTGGTTTGGTTCCATTTTGTATCTTCCTGCACTTCTCTATACTTTTAAAATTCCCTTTACTTTTTCAGTGTGAACTTATGAAGAAGTTATTACAAATCAGCCTATTAACTTTCAATACAACAGCAGTTAGCCATAACTGGGAGGTATTTTATTATGCAGGGTTTTTTTCCTTTATAGAAACAAGGAAACAGATTTTAAAAAATGAAAGTGATTTCATCAACAGAGAACAGACCGCTTTCTTAGGGTGACTATTAGTGGTTTGGAGAAGGATTTTCTGGCTGTGGCCTTTTCTTCCCATATATTCATAAAAGCTAAGAAAAGCTAGATATGGTTTGGAAGACAGTGACTCGCACCAAAGTGTCTTTGAAAACAGAAGTAAAATGCCATTTGCAGTTCTGGCTTGGAAGGGTATGTATTTGTTCTCTGAGTGGTTAGATTAGAGGCTTTGTGTGAAGTCCAGCAAGATAGCTTACAAAATCAACAAGATAAATTTAAACCTGAGGTTTACAATGATGGTGCCTTTCCACTGGTTTTGGCTAGAGGTTCAATTATGCCAAAAAAAGAAGAAATTTTAGAAAAGTAGCAGTCTTCTGGGTAATGGAGAAAACATTCAAGCCACTGTGACTCACAGGACCAGATGGACATTAGCTATTACAACTCAACTATCTTTCCTCTGGTTCATGATACCTGTGCCAAAACAGGTACATTGGAATAATGAGTTGTGACATTTGAAAAGCAAGTTTCCAGAAGACTAGCTCTTCTATGGGCAGGAAAGACTGCCTGTGCCTATGTGCCATTATCAAAAATACAAGTTTTTCGTTATACTGAATTTTCTTCACTATATTGCACAGTGCCTGAAGAGCAGCAAGCACGATGGACCCTCCTTTGCAAACCTTGCGCTCAGCAGCACAGGAATTTGTGACCCAGCCCCAAGTAAGGGCTAGTGCTATTACGACAAATCTCATCATTCTCACTGCCACCACTGTTGAATGGTTACCCTTTTGAATATCATTTTGATTTTCATGAGGTCCCCGTAAAATAAATAATGACATTTAGAGCTGTAGCTCCTACACCTTTGCAGTTTCCTCATGCTTGGGGATTTCTGCAGCAGTGTCACTTAGAAGGAATAGTAACACCCCACTGCCTGCACAAGACAGACCTGCTGCTGCCCAGGGCAAAGCACTATTGTGAGCCTCAGACGCATCCCAACATACAGCATTTATCCTGCTCAACATAGTCTCCCAGTGCTCCATACAGCAACCACTACAGGAGGAGGTGTAGATACAGGTCTGAAGAGCTCAAGAGTGCTCCTCAAAAAGGATGGGAATGGAAAATGTTCACATTTTATCTTCTTTTGTTCAGGCCTGCTCACAAAAGTGCACGAGCTGTGATTTATTCCGTATCGTCCTTCCATATGACTGTACTACTGTTCTCGTTATATGCTGGAGTGGAGGCTTTCTGTAACTTTGTTTTAAGAGGGATTGTTTGGACACTCATCATCAGATCCTCTGCACTGCTTTATTACCTTCCGATCACCTTCACCCTTTTGCAATATCCACTTCCTTTTAGAGCTCTGTTTAGGTGAATCAGGAAAGGCAGCCACCACCCATACCCATGAGCACAAGGTGACTGAACAAGCTCTACACAGAGCAACTCATGAAAGCCATCAGTGTTGTGTCCAACAGGACCATAAAGTCACACCGTGATGTTCAGCGCAGGAGAACAGTTGGTTCTGAAAAGTTTGGAGAGTTTGAGGAAAGTTTAGCTGTGGCTGCTTCATTATTTAGTCTGGACTTGAGATGACTGGGGTTAACTGCAACAGCTGGTGCAATGGGGAAGAGTTAAAACTGCTTTTAGAGTATGAATTGGTAAATTTGAAAGTGTTTTCTTCAGTTTATGGACTATGTACAATACATATAGAGGAGGCCTTATTTTTGTCATATTTACAACAGTATCAAACAAGAGAAAGCCACTAAGATCAAAAGGTTTACATTTGTAAACTAAGGGTTATTTCTGTCTTCCTATTCTTCTGACCAGGTGTTTGAAGTGAACATGGAATATGAGATTTGGCATCTTGTTTAAATTTTAATAATTTCTGAGTTACATCATCCACTTCACTGCATTTCCAATTTTAACCTGCAGTCATCCATAGCCTAAGCCTGAAGAGTGTTATAAAAAGGAGAAATTCTCATGTAGTCAACACACCACACAGATGCACTTATATTTTCATTACTTCTTTAGGAATATTAAAAAAGATTTGTATTTTTCTTATTAGTGTTGCTGTCTTCTTTGTGTATGTTTTGCCAATGAAATTTTGCTGGAGCTTTTGACACTGATCTTGAAGGAAGCATGAAACTATGCAAAAAAATAAATTAAAATAACAATCCTAAATGTACATTCACACAGAAGACACTATCCTTAGAGTGTCCCGCAGGCTGTGGGTCTAAAGTTAATCCTAGGATTTGCTACCTTTTTCCCTGCTCACTCAAATTTAGGCTTCATTTCTCTGTACACTGCCCAGTGGTGCTATTGTTTGGTCTGTGACTAATGATACCATGCAACTGCTAAGAAGAGCAGCTAAGGACTTTGGGTTTGTCTAGTTCGGAGAAAAGGAACCTAAGGGGTGACCTCATCACTCTCCACAGCTTCCTGAGGAGGGGAAGTGGAGAGGGAGGTGCTGAGCTCTTCTCCCTGGTATCCAGCAACAGGATATGTGGGAATGGCTCAAAGCTGCACCAGGGGAGGTTCAGACTGGATGTTAGGAAGCATTTCTTTACAGAGACGGTGGTCAAACACTGGAACAGGCTTCCTAGACAGGTGGTCGCTGCCCCAGGCCTGTCAGCGTTCAAGAGGCATTTGGACGATGCCCTTAATAACATGCTTTAACTTGGTCAGCCCTGAATTGGTCAGGCAGTTGGACTAGATGATTGTTGCAGGTCCCTTCCAATTGAAACAGTCTGTTCTAACTGCACAGGTCTCCTGGACACAGGAGGTGCCATTATATGATATGGACAGTATAAATCTACAATTAGAATCATAGAATAGGATAGAATAGAACAGAACAGAAAAGAACAGAATCATAGAATCACAGAATAATTTGCTGCTTGGCTTTATAATAAAGTGTCCTTTATGAACAGATGTTTTGGGCCAATGATTCATATGGAAGTACTAGGATTTTGGATGGAGTTTTATTATTGATTGGTCTTTGTGAATTGCATATTGTCATATCTCGTTCTGCTCTGTAATGCACCAGAATCACACGGGTTACGCTGTGACATGGATGTCATAGCTAACTGCCCTTTGGCCCACAATGACAGGGCAAACACACCTGAATAGGCTTCACTTACACAGCTAAAAGTCATGTCGGGGAAGAAAGAGACACCAGTCCCAGAAGGCAGAGTGCATATCTGCACAAAGCATGAATAAGTGTAAAAGCAAGAACATTCCTCCTTGTTTTTACCACCTTTTAGAGAGGAAATCCTTCCACTCACCCATTTCCTTGTCTTCCTGAACTCTTCTCCTTTCACTTTTGCATGCTTCCATCCATCTCTTTTTATCCTCTTGCTTTTTTGCACAGAACAAGTGAACCTCTTCTGTCACTCTATTTATTATCTTAAAAGCATTCTTGACATTAATGTTAAAGTCTTTGTCTCTGCCATCTTCAGTGTCCAAAATTTCCATCTCATCCATGTCAATACGATCTTTATAATACAAGATGTCCCTTCTCAGTAAGTCCTTCTTACAGAACACAAGCTGATGGTCAAAAAGGAAGAAAGTCCTCTGCTGGCTTTTGCCTTGCTTTGATATTTTGGTCAGTTCTCCTGAGTGGATCAGTTCTGAGCTTCTGGCTAACACATCTGGTCCCTAAGAAGATACACAGATATGTAGTAAATAATATTTTAAGATCTTACTGTGTGCCTAACCAGCCTCACTTCATAATCAAGTCTTAAGTTTATTTGTTTTTCTTGTGTTTTTATTATTAGATTTGAAAATGTCATAGAATGTAGATAATCTTGTCCAGGCAAACTCAACAAATGTGGCTCTGCTCTACTTTACTTCTGCATAAATCAGGAGAAAATTCACTGAAGTCAACAAAGCAGGTTCAAGTTCTGACAGAACTACCAAAAACCCAAAGGAGATTCTATATAGGTCTAGCATTTGAAAAAAATCCATTTTGTCATCTCAAAGACAAGGGTCCATGTTAATACATGCTGCTCTTCCTGATTTATAAACAAGGTAATCAGTAACAGAATCGCTGCAAATGAAGCAACTGGACTTTTAACTGAGCAATGACCAGTTGAAAAGTAGACACCATAAACTATCTACTACGCAGAAAAACGTAGCCTGTAGAGGACATGAAGTACTGTACACAGTACCTTTGCCCAGGAAAGGGACAGGCTGACACTTACCTCCCAGTCTACGATAGAGACTTGCCAACGTGCAATCTTGTCTATACTTTCTAGTCTTCGTTTTCGCTCATTGATCAGGCATGCTACGTTCTTCATAGCTTCATATGCAGCTTTTATGTTGTTATAATCACTGTGAAATGTAGGCACGTTTCAAAGATCACTTACGCAACGGATATGATGCAATCACAAACTGTGACACAGTGCTTGAAATATTAGCCCGCATTACCCATTTATCCCTCTACTCAGGGTACTTAAATAAGAGAAACCTGATTCTCAGCTATCCTGAACCTCACATAGTAGCCCGTAGAATTCAGTGCTGCTGTACTGCAAGGCTTTGTCCAGGAGCAAATTATTAAACTGGTGGAAGGAGGCAGAGGAGGTAGATTAATGGACTGCAATACTGCCTCTACTGAAAACAATGGCAGAACTCCCATTGACCTCAGTGATACCTACATTTCACCAAAGGAATTTGTTTTTAAGCAATATTTTAGTGGGATTTTATTGGGAATGGCATTCCTTTAATTGCGCTTAACAACTGTATTTTCTCCTTCTTGTTCCCAACAGCTGGATGGATGAACGCTAATGGAGAGCGCTATGTGGGCAGAAAAAATACCAAAAGCAACCTCAAACAGGGTGAGCGCGGGACCCAAGAACATGAGCACCAAAGAGAGGAATTAAAGGAGACAATGCAGACAAAGTGGCCTGTTTCCATGGAACAAGCGTGTAAGAGCCAAGGCGGTCACCTTCCCCTGCCTGCTCCAGGTCAAATGCAAGCCTCCTGTCCTTCTTCCATTGCTCTGTTCCCCTCCTTCTTTCCCTGAGCTCCCCACATGCTTATGAATGCCCCCAACCTCTAGGCAGGTTTTCCTTCCCCTTTGAGTAGCACCCATCGCTCCTTCACCTTCCTCAAAAGGAGTCTCTGAGAAGAGAGAATGCAAGAGACGTATTTCTTGCCTTAGAATCCCAGCAGAGCAGCTGCTTTCCCTCCTTTATCAGAACGCCTCTTGCAGAAAAAGGAGACAGAGGTAGAAAACAGTACGAGCCAGAAATAAATCCTGTAAAGGGGTCAGCCTCGCTGTCCTTTTTATCTGCTTCTGTCTCAGTTCCTATTTTCATCAGCTGCTGCTGATGGATGCGCTTCCCTTCTAAATCTGCGTGTTACTCTCCTCTCTCTATTTATATCTATGGAAACTCTTTCTGCCACACTGTATACAAAAAGTGAGATTAACAATAACAGGATCCTACTAAGGTCAGGGAGATGTCCCACAGGGTGACCGCATGATATCCACGCTGCTACTCTTGCCCTTCCTTATCTCAGTTCCTTCTTTCTTTGATGGTGTGTACGTTATTCCACATTTGCTGCATAACCTGTGGCCTTCATGGCAGGCTGTGCACATCGGATCTTCAAACTTTTTATGAAAACAAAGCAAAAAGCTACCAAAAAAACCAGCTGGCTGGAGCTTTACCAAGGCTCCGTGTGGATGTAGGCCTGCCTGTTCGTGAGCATCTCTGTACACTGGGCGCCTGTCTGTGCTTGGAGGCATCTCTGGATGCTGTGCCACAGAAGAGGAAAACAGGTACTATGGGTGGAAGGTGGCAAGACCTTGCTGTCACTTCATCTGCAGGTTTAATAGCTCACAGAATACTCTTTCTAAAATTAGTAGCAGTGAAAGAGATTCCCATGTTAGTAATTGTTATTGCAGGACTTTCCAGGTAGCCACAGAACTGAATGGAGGCATTTCACACCTGAATGTCAGTACTTCTCATCCCCTATATTTTGCCCCTGGCAAAAATCCCGTGGTCTCCAAGGGGAATTTTCTCAAAGTTAAAGCGCAGACTTTGGCCAAGGAAGCACTGCCTCAGGCTGCATTTGGACTTTGAGCACAGGGGTCACAATGGAACATTTTTCCTGCAGTTTTACAAGGTAAAAAGGCAGACATTTAAAGATAAAATCTTAATTTAGTCAAAGATTTAATCAGCTCAGGAGTATACTAGAAAGGCTAATAACCTGCAACTTCAGTTCATATTTATCCCAGCTGAAAATCTAGTATCTGGACTTTACTGCAATCAAAGGCAATGTTTATTACTAATAAGTTTCTAAAAAACATTACCTCCAAACTTGCTCAGACTGCATTTTTTTCTAAGGCCGCCTTTACCTTTTCTTGAGTCCACAACATTTAGGCAGCTTTCCCCTTTCTTCTGTGGATTTCCTTCTCCTTCCTTTCTTGGATACACTGGCTTTTTTCACTCTGATTTACACATCCCTTCTTGCATCCTACTTCAGCATCTTCGTCTTTTCGTTCTCCCTCCTTCACTTATTCGTCATTCTGTCTTGCATCCTGTCAGTCCCCTGTGCTGCATTTTCAGATACTGTTTTTGGTAATATTTGTGATGGTTCCAAAGTGCCCGTCTAGTAAGGAGCTCCTGACTATAGCAGCCAATGGGAGTTTTGTTCCTGATCTCAAAAGCCTCAGTGTTGTGTCACCCAGAAAGCTTGAGTAATTAGGTGTTATTACTGTTATAAGATTTGTTTTTTTCATTCTCTCACCTGTGCTCCTGAGTGGTGTATTTGAGCAGTTCTGCAAGCTGCAGAGGGTATTTGCAGATTTTCTGAACGGGCGTGAGAAGAAAACCATCAATGGCAATGTCAATCATCTGCTGAAGCAAGCGACAGGCCTCAAAGAAGTGGCGGTACTTGCCCTGTTTCATTAGTTTGGAAAGTTCAATGCAGGCACTGGGATGATTGTTACAATACTCTGAATAAATAGCAAAGCCTTCTTGCTGTTAAAAAAAAAAAGAAAAAAGTCAAAGCTTTAACTAAAGTATTTGCCTATAAAGGAGGAAAGATACTTGTGTAACATCTATTATATCTAATTAATTAATCCATTTCCTATATTGTTTCCTGGCTGATCAGCCTTGAAACTATGCAGAAATCTACTCTGTAATTGTCAAAACTATCTACCATCTTTGTAAGAACACAGAAACAGAGGCCTCCGTTGAGTCAGGATAATCAAACCCACTTTAAGAAGTTCTTTTCTTTGTGGAAGATAGCTACAGGCTTAGCAAGTGTCTACCATGAACTCACAGCCTCTTTCCCCACAACCTTCTTTCCTTATTTTCTTTAGGAAGTTTTTGCATGTCCAATATGACATCACTGCAAATAGTCCAGCTCATCTGTGACCATTACAGTTTTGAAAAGGAAACTTAAAATTGTGTACAAAGTTACATGCTTGCTAAAGATGAGGAGAAATCTGAAACATTTAAATAATCCTTTAATTGTAAATTACCTTACATTCTAAAATGCTATCTATACATAGTTGAGTATCTGATAAGCACTTGTTACTAAAATCCCCTTCTATCATGGTAACTTAGCATTTTTCTTATCATATTTTGTTAATTTCATAAATAAAATCGATTTTTGCAACGTACATGTTGAAGAAAACATGACCCTATTTCACTTAGATGAGGTTCTTCTTTGTTGTACTGTTTCTCAAGATCCTTCAGAAACTTCCTCTGGAACTTGTAAATATCCTCAATATTTCCAAAAATGGTGCTTAACTGAGCTGCGGTGAACATTCCTGTGTGTTTGCGACACTGCCGAATATAACCCTGGAAATAAATAAAAAAACCTCTTTAGTCTGAAGACGTGAAAACAGGTTCTACCCTGAACAAGCCCATTTGAGCTGACAGCCCCCTGTGATCTACGGGCAGGTGAGTGGTTTCCCAGCCACAGGCACACACGCGGACATGCAATTGCAGATTTGCATCTGAAATGTTTACACATTGATTCTTGCAGTCCACCTTCTGTCTCACAGTACCGCAGATGAATCAGGGAACCAGAAGCCCGCAGAGTGTGTAAAACCCGTTCGCATCTCCTTGTTACAACTACTCGCCAGGCTGGAGGTGAGCCCGCTGTAAGGCCCCATGCCTTACACAGCTACTGCTTTAGCTGCCATGCTTTTTCGTAGCTATTTCTCTGTGCCATAACAGTTCTTCTCTATGCGGGTAAGAACAAACCCTAAAACAATGAATACAAAGACAATTTCTACCAGGGCTAAAGTACTGGTTCCTTAACCAGTAGGTAAGCAGGGCACAGTCTAAGCCAGAGAAGCAAAACAAAGAACATATTCTAATGCATTCAGAACGCTGCTGTTTGGTAAAATCCATATGGTATTGGCAGGAGGTAACAGTATTGGCAAGACCGTACATAAAAATACAATCACTTTTCCAATTTTTTTCTCTTTACTTATAAGAACATCACAGGGGGTCCAAGTCACTTTATTCATATCCAGTGTTAAGTAGACACACAACTGAGTCCTTCAGTTTTAAAACGCCCTCGGAGCGAATTCCATAACCAACAACAGATCGCATCAGCATTCACTTAACTAAGAAGCAAAGGTATGATCGGGGGCCAGAAACACGCAGTAGCAGCTGCCACGCAGAGCCACACATCCCCAGGTACCTGTTCCACACAGCTGAGCGTGGCCAGGAGGATACACTGCAGGGGCTGAATATCCAGGAATAGCCGCTGTGCTCATACTCTCCTATCAGCTACGGTGCCGGGGTACAGATGAGTGCGAAGGTTAACTGGTATGACAGGGCTTATCTGCCAGGCTCCTCTGTTTGGCTGCTTTCAGGCAGGTTTCCCCCAAATTGCTTTGGGAGCAGACAGCTGTAAAAAGCCTTGCGATTGCTCCGGTGAGGTTTACCAGGAAGCAACCCTGAATTTTGCTGACACTGTTATGAATATTCCCGTCTCCTCCTCAGCCATCTGCCCTGAGAGCGATATAGTGGCTACGCTGCAAGCCAGCTACCACATTTACTACTGTTAGGAGGATAATTCCAACAAGGAAAACTAATTCCTGTGCAGCTCTTGTACTGAGGACTGCAGACACTTCTTGAACGTATAATGTTTTTCTGAGTATACTCTGGCTTCATGATCCTGACAGCACCAGCCCTGGTGATTCATTCTAGTGCAGAGCTTGAAAAATTGCATTATTATCTGCAGTAGCTTTTCTGGCCCAAGTCTTACATGAGTATATTTTCAGCCTTACGTCCTGCCCTACAGATTGCACTCTGAAGAGAGAAGACCATCTCTACCCCACATGTTGAACATGAAGCATCACTTCTCTACTTGGAAAACGTGTGTTTGCTCTCTTCTACTAAACTCAGAGGCATGTCACATTTAAAAAAAGAGGTATAGAACATATGTATTAGAGAAAATTAGTTATTCATATCACTCTAAGAATTAATAGGCCAGTAAAATATGAAAGTCATGGCCTAGAACTCAAACTCAGCTAATGGTGGCAGCAACACAGCTGCATGTACAAATTCCTCCCTGATCTTTTAGGCACACAGTCAAGCTTACTAGCTTAAGTAAACAGTGATTCTAAATGACAAAACTTATGTTTAATGTTTTAAAATTAGCTAATTAGCAACCGATTTTTATCTTTTTCTTTTCCCTTTTTTCTTTCTTCAAAATGCATAAAAAAGGCCTGATCTAACAAAAAAAAAAATCAAAAAATGCTGCTGTCTTGTCTACTTTGTTGTCCATGAGAGAATCTAATGAGTGGTGGACTAAAGGATGACAACATGACAAATACAGAGAGAGACCTAGCAAACTAAGGGTACAAAGAATATTTTGGTAGGTTGCTTAGCACCCTTCCAGATGCTAACCACAAATACAAGTCAAATACAGGTCAAATGCGTCACAGTCCATGTCAGAAGAGGCAAAATTCAGTGCAAAGTACTAAGAAGCTTCTTGTCCAAGTGTGGGCCTTCAACAAAATTTGAACAAAATCCAGAGAAAGCCCCACATTTTATGGTTCAAACAAGGAAGGTAGTTCTAAGACACCTTTAAAGACTTCTTCTAAGCATCCAGCAAAAATCTCTTTGTTGGAGAAAACAAAAAAAAATCTCACCCAGCAAACATCCTCTTTGCAAGTTACGTTCAAAAACTTTTGTCCCTGAACTGTAATTGATTTTAATAAAGTTACTGAAAGTTTTCTATCTAAACCAAATGGTAAAAAGTTCTAAATAAACTGGACTTCCTTCTCTCATTATCATGGAAATAGACGTCAGATAAGCAAAGCACTTTTTCCATGTCAAAATTGGAATGTTTTTTTTTTTAAAAAAAGGAAGTGGTGCCTTGCGGCAGTCGGTAGAGAGGAAAGCCATAAGAGGACACAAGAAGGGTCTGACTGGCAGCCACAGAAGTACAGAAGTGCAATTGGGAATATTTGGTATAAGAAACCAACCCGGTTCTCAACTTATATGGGATGTTTTGTTCACATTAGGTCAGCAGAATGCCCTCAGGTTAAAACATGTACCTCACAGATGTCCTTGAGATGCTTGATATAGACTCGTTCTGTGTTCATAATTTCCTGTATAACGTTGGTTCTCATCTGATCCTTGTTTTCAGCTATTTTCTGACGATGCTTGCTAATATCTGCATCTTGTTCTTCATCCTGGATACTACTACAATTTTCTGGCACTTCTTCCTGATTAACTCGCAGCTGCAGCCAGAACAAACAAAGCAAACTAGAGTAAAGCAGCAAACTTTCACAAAATGTGATAAAACTGTTACAAACTTCTTA
Source organism: Anarhynchus alexandrinus (assembly GCA_008711295.1). NCBI lineage: Eukaryota > Metazoa > Chordata > Aves > Charadriiformes > Charadriidae > Anarhynchus > Anarhynchus alexandrinus. The sequence goes on along the minus strand of VUYV01000034.1, from coordinate 3,565,608 downwards.
CAATTAAGAGAGGACTTGCCACAGAAATGTTCCCATTCTTACCTCATAGAGAGGGTTCCACAACAGGATTTATCTCATTGTACCCACTGCATATTCAAATAAAGTGTTGAGATTTCTGTCTGCTTAAATACAGTTTTCTGATCACAGTATCTGGGAGATACTGTGTTGTGTTGCCTGTGTATTTTTCAGAATCAAGCTTATTTCTGACCCTTACTAATAGTTTATGTGTTATTTTGGCCAAGCCAGCATATGGGTAAAAATTACAAAAGTAGACAACTCAAACACTTCTAAATAGTTTCCCTCTGCCCCAGTTCCCCATCTGTATGACACGGAAAACAGCACCTCCTTTTTCGACTTTTGTCTGATTGCCTACGTTGGCTGGAGGTCTAGGAAGGGCAAAGGCAGGAACCATCTCTTCCACTTTGTGTAATACTCCCCACAGTGTGGCCCAAGCTTCATTACAGGCTCTCAAAGAGTTCTTTAAATTTATTTCTAAAACATAGTTCAATTTTATACCATTTGAGAGTTATGCTGTCATTAATCTGGCCGAGTTCTGACTGGGGAGTTCAGACTGTGAACCAGATTCCCACACAATGTTGTGATAATAAATTAAGCCCTATTTTACCAAGAAATCCCTGCAGCACAGCTTTCCCCACTCCCTCGTGAAAACTGCTGCGTCCTCTCTGTATACACTGATTGCTCCTGGTTGAGCTTTCTGTTGCCCTCATTTCTGCTTCAGAAATTCCTTTGGTTACAAAAGGATCACACAAAGGAAGAAGTCAGAGTAAAAGGTGTCAGAGGAGCTAAGGGATCTTGAGGTGTGATTCTCTATTGCTTTTTCCCTTGTGAAGTCAATAGGAGTTACACCACTGATGTTCAGCTACAAAGACGCTGAGGATCAGGCCTTTCACTTAAAAGTAATGCCATGACCATTGCTGTTGCACTCTGCTAGGAATCTCGCGTAACAATGGCGCAAAAGCAAGAGTTACTCACCCTGACGAAGCTAGCTGGAAACCAGGCTTCCTTGTCCTCATTTCTTCCCCACCACCAATCTTTGTTGGAAGCTTCTAGAACTCTAATGACATCTCCAGCTTTGAAGCCCAGCTCTTGATCATCCATCGTCACATGGTCCCAGAGAGCTTCTGCATAGACAATGCTGCCATCGCTTATCAGCTGAGATGGGAAGAAAATGAGGTTGTGAAGGACAGAAGATAAACAACGAACTGTTTATAAATGACTAAGAGATCAAACAAAATACCTCACTAGAGTGCCCATGATTACTCCTAGTACAGGATAAAATTAAAATTCTGGATTTTTAGAAATCTGTGTGTCTATTACCTGGTCTAGTGGGAGGTGTCCCTACCTATGGCAAGGGGGTTGGAACTAGACATCTTCAAGGTCCCTTCCAACCTAAACATTCTATGATTCTATGACTCTATTTATTAGTGAGAACAATTAGAGTCCTGCTCCAGAGCAGTTACATAGGCTAATGAGTTACACAGGCTAACGAGTTACACTCCCAGTGAAGTACCAGTCACTGTGCTCCTGCCTTGGCATCTGCTTGTGGGCCCTGCCAGAGACAGGACACCATGGCTGCTGGGTTCTTCGCTATGCTGGCTACTGCCATTGCACTTTTTATTAACATGAAACCTCAGACCTGTGGAAAACACATACAACCCCCCTTCCCCACTGTTAAGAGCGATGCAAAGCCCAGGACATTACCTCATTAATTGCTAGCTGTTCCCCTCCGGGCTGCAGGTACCTGGGAGTGGCTTGGCAGAGCTCCTCGTAACTGTAATCTTCCTCACTGCCATTGTCATCCACTAAGGCCGAAGACTCAGTCCCACCATCTGCGGCAGCTAAAACAAAGGTGCAACAGCTGTTTGCTTCATCATTTTTATGATTCCCTCCCCCCCCAAAAAAAAACCAACAATGCAAGAGGAATCACTGAGAAGTTGCCTTTGTTGCCACAAATATAACAACAACAGCAGAAGCGGAGGGCAGCAGAGCCCTCAGGAAAACCGCTTTTCCTCCATTAAGTACTTTTTGCTCTTCTTCAGATTTTTCTCATTTAGCAGCTGGTGAAACTTGAGAAAATCTCCTTTTTGGTGCACGAAAAATAGCACTGCAACCATTATTTATTTATTTTTTTAAGCCAGCAAGAATCTCAAATGGCCTGGAGGCCAGAAGGGAGGTCTCAATGCCGTTTCCCACAGGGCAGATGAGAGAGCTCCAACGGGCCCCCGGCAGTCAGAGGGGGACACTGCCAGCCCCAGGCTGGGGGCTGTCATATTGTCACATTCCCTGCAGGGACTGGACAACCTTGGTGCCCACCCAGCCGTGAGAGGGGTGGGCAGCCCACGCCGCAGCCCCGGCTCTGAGCTGGCTGCTGACACCTCTCCCGCAGGGGGGGTACCTACAGGGTGGCCTGAGGGGACATGGTGTAACTATCGGAGAAAAAACTTGTTCTAATTGCCGCAAATCACAAAAAATTCTTGGTTTGACAAGTGTACATTTTCTGACCAAAGAGGCAGCTTTGTAAAGAAATAGAGGGCAGAACTAAAATGGGCTTCATCTTATTACACAGTCACATAAACCAAGAGAAACATCATTTAAGTGACTGTCACTATGCACACAGAAACGTGCAGTTACTGTGTAAAACTGTAAAACCCATTTGGGGCTACATCACTGGATGGTAGATGCTTTTGGCGATCATCTCCATACTGGCAGATGAAGAGGACTGGGGACTGACGGGACCAAGTAATACTGACGGACCCATGTCCCATGTCCACACTGCTCAGCGCCGGACCCTTTCAGAGCAGGTTTGCCTTTGAAAGCCAGCTGTAACGTTCACACAGATCAGGGGATGAGCTAGTAACCAAGAAGCGTTCATGATCAGTGGCCCAGTGCTTGAGTGCCCTCTCTGGTCCTTCTTAATTTAGCCTTAAAGATTTATTCCTACGGCAGGCCCAAGCTGTGAATAACTAGTCTGGAGGTCATACAGCACTCAAAAATCCAATAAAATAATAAAAAATAAAATTCAGAATGGACTGCTGGCGCTGAACTGCTTTTCTAATGGTTACTGCAGCCCAGATAAGTCGCCCTGCAGCCTGCAGAGCATCTCTCTCACTCCCGAGTGCCTGAGAAAGGACCTTTAAGTGGAGTTATGGAACCTGCCAGTTCCACCCAGCAGCACAGCCCTGGCCCTGCCTCTTCTCAGCCCTCCTTCAAGCCTGGGCACCGCCTGCCTGATGAGCTCTGGGCTCCGGGTGGGTGAGAGTCACCAAGGGATGACTCCTGGCTTTACTCCGCACACCTACACAGCTCACAGGGACACCTATCCGTGATTTACCTTACAGGGAGAAACAGCCTCCTTAAAGGCACGCATATCATCACTAGCACCTGTGGTCATTTGCATATTAATTGGCAAGAGAGATCAAAGCTGATCACTGCACAAATTCACTAAAAAGCTTGGAAGATTTTTCTTTCCTTTAAAAGTGTAAAAATATGGCATAGTCTTGATATAACAGAACACGGTTATTCAACCACTCTTTTCTAGTCCCCAGCATTTTAAATATACACTCACATTAATGGTATAATCTGCCTAACCACAGAGGAGACAGAATCCCCATTTAAAAAAATGAGATTTTTTTTCCCTACAGACTTACAAATCTGAGCACTGATAAACTTTTAAAATACATCTTGTGAAACTCACTGAAACTGCCTTATTAAAAAAATCAGCAAATAAATAATTCATTAAACCAATTTTTAGCTTATAAAGCAACACAAAAAAAAAATTAATCCCAGTGATCCTTTATATGTCTCCACTGTACTATCAGTACTGCCTGTCGGTTTGTTCCAGTAACAACGCCACATCAAAATAACCTAATTCATTTGGCTCCAGATGAAAAATGACTGCAATTTTGGGACCGATAACTGTTCATTATTCTGTGCCAAACCAACAAGCTTACATTGTCTTCGTAGTTACCCAAGCAAAAATCAGTCGCTCGCATTCTGCATCTACTCCTCTGTTGTTTACAGACAGAAGTATCAGAGGTAGGGGTGGGCTTTCCTGATCGCCCCAACGGGATGCAAAAACTTAAAAGACAGCCTGGCACTGATTCTCATCTCCCAGCAGCTTTGTCACCCGTGTAAGGCTGCAAGCTCCCGCGGATGACACGGTATAAGCGTGATCAGAATCAGGCTCCCTGACTGCCACAGTTTATCAGTTCAATCTAAAAACACTGTAAAAAAGAGCGAGAGAAAGAGAGAGAGAGCGAGCATGTTCTACTCACACGTACCCATCTGAAGGCTCTCCAGACTCCAAAACCGTGCCATTCCCCCCCTGGCTACCATGCTGCCGGTCAGACTCGACCCCAGGGCAGGGGTTGGATGTCTAACGGGTGATGCTCAGTCCCAAAGGGCTGGCGGAGGACCACAAAAGGCTCCGAGCTACCCCACAGCGCGGAGAAACAGCCTGTTCGCTGCCTTCGGCTCCCGGCTTGTGCCTCCGAGGCCGAGTCCGGCTGGGAACTGCCAGCGGCGCGCTCAGCCTGGCCGCGGCGGGCTGACGGCTGGCTGACATCATGGGGTGCCCTTAGGGAGGAAGTTCCAGAAAAGAAACAAAAACCTGGCTGCCCGGCCCCGGCCGCGCTGTGCCCGCAGCCGCCCGCGCCGCCCAGGCCGCTCCCAAAGCGCCCCGACGTCTCAGCGCAGCACGCCAAGGAGTGCATTTGTTTTTCATTAAAGCAGCTTGATGCAATTTCAATCTATATTCAAATGACTGCAATTCAAAGGGAAAGACTATTCGGATGGGAGCTGGGAGTTCCTTGGATTACAACACTGTTCGCAGTATCAGCCTGTCTTTGTTACATTATACCGGTTAAAATTCCAGCAGCAGGTATTTTTTGCATGGCTGTTAAAACTTCTGGTGCTTCACAGGCAAATGCTGTATCGTTATTTAGGGCACAAGCAGCTGAAGTGTTCAGGCTGCAGCACACTGCTCCCAGGGAAAGAGGGGAGGACGGAGACATTTTCCCACTCAAATTACAAACTCGATCCAGCTGCTCCAGAAAACAGGGAATGAAGCAGGGAAGCTCCCGAACAGTCCAGCTTTCACTGGGACCGACCCAGCCAGAGCACAACCTCGTTCATTCAGCGTTGGGACAGCATTTACCACCTTTACACCTGCACCGTTCTGCAGCGAAGCTGCATCAGTTCACGCGCTGGAAGCAAAGGCAGGAGCTGCTCCCATCAGCAGAGCGCAAACCCCGCCGCAGCCTGCACTTGTACGCAGCCCTACATTCACGGTTTGGAAAGCTCCATAACCTTTGCGGTTCATTCTTTACCTGCAAACTGCGTTGCTCGGCGCAGCAACGTTGCAAACTGAGCTCGCCCTTTAACTGGGGACTGCCTCCTCCAGGGACACGCTCACAAAACCCCGGCGGCATTTCTGCACGCAGACCTCTCAACACCCACTGAAATCACATGTTTTTTTCCCCTAGCGCTGCCTCAGACCAAACATCGCCCTGCAATATTAATGCCTACATCTTCCTACAAAAACCCAGACCGTGCTGCACTGCACAGGAACCTGCTAGGAATTCTCTTCTGAATCCCCAAACTTGCCTGTTACTTCTTGCTGCAAGGACACTTGGACAGCAGAATAAAAACAAGCTGCTACATATTATAAGATGTTTATACACAGCCCACATATTTTTCTCGGCACAAATCATTAAAAAAAAAAAACAGCCCAGCAAACAGAAGCGACACTGAAGTGCTGATGATCCTGGGACCTGCAAGTGAAGGTTTTGTGTTTTTAATCAGCCAGAGCACAGGCTCTCTGCCCCATCAAACCCCTGCCCACAGGGCAAAAACCAGCTGAACTGCCAAAGGAAAATGGGATCGAACCCCACACAGCTCCTCTAGAAGATACATTAAAGATGACCTCTGAACAGTCATTTGGTTTGATTTTTGCAGAACAGAATGGACCGTGTGCGTTTGCCCGATGACTAATCCAGTGTCACCGTGGGATGCTGCCGGGTGTGCGGGGGGGGGATCTGCTCTCCCTCCTCTGCACAGGCACGTCGAGCAACTGTGCAGCCACAAACCGAACCACCACAGAAGTACTCATCTGGGGTGAGCTGGTGCCGGGTTCGTTTCCTCGCAGGATCAGCCAGGGACAGGAGGAGGCGCGGGCTGTCCTCTGTAGTGGCAGTCCAAATGCATGCTGAGCTGCCTTACCCACCACGCAGGGCTCTCTGAAAAGGCTGTGGGTAGCACATACTAAAATACTAAACCTAAAAGCTAGTTTACCCTCTCCAAGAAAATCCAGCTGTAGACACCCCTCTGGCATCAGAGGACCCTCCACCCTGGGGCAGACCAAAGGTCCCCCCACCCACTGCTCTGACAGCAGCCAGTAGCAGATGCCCAGGGAAGAACATAAAAATAGATGAGGCATGTAATGGCATTTCTCTGATTTACTTTCCAAAATTCCAGGTATCTGCAGATCAGAGTCAGATCCCTCCTGGGGCAGAAGTGATTTGTGTTTAACTAAATTTTTCAAACCACTTTCTGAATTTCTGTAGACTTTCAGGATGGGAAATATCATGTGTAGCAATTAGTTTCACAGTTTTAATTTTGCAGCATGTGAAAACTATCTTTTATTTTGAGCTTGCTATCTGATGATTTCATTTGGTGCCCTTTAGTTCTTACATTATTGGAAACAATAACTATTATCTGTTCATTTTTCCTATGCCAATCGGACTTTTATTCCCCTATTGTCCTTTTTTTCCAAGTTGCAGAGCCCTACCCGCGTTAATCATTCCTCACACAGAGACACTGAGTGGGTTTTTCTTGTCCTTTTGCCCTTCTCTGTACCGTCCCCTGTAAAAAAATGCCTTTTGAGGTGGAAAGAAACTGGGAGATGGCCCCCACACGCCACACCAGTGGCACAATTGGGCTTTCTGTTTTGTTCTCTATTGCCTTCCTACAAATTCCTGCCCTTTTATTTACTGTTTTGACTGTTACTATGCACTGAACTGACGCTTTAATTATCTGTTAGGATTGCAAGATCTCTTCCCGAATGGCAATATCCAGCTCTAAGTCCATTCTTCTGCAAGCATACCAGGCTCGTGTTCCTCCACTGCCTTCACCAACACAGAATTCACCCGCCGCCAGTGCAGTGCGTTGTGTCTCGGTATCGTGAATTCCTTCTGCAACTCTGTTCAAGCAGCTTGTGCTTCTACTACCATGAATGATTTAGTACACAAGCAAGAATTATAATTTCATTCTATACCTCCCTTCTCACATTATTTGTGAAGACACTGAACATTTGACTCCACCCATGAGCTCTCTCCTTGAGAAAACCAACCACTTTCCTCCTCTCCGTTACTAAGTGCTTACTCACTTGTGAAAGCATGGGAGGATCTTCCCTCTGATCCCAGGCTCCTATTAAGAGACATTTGTAAGAGATCTTGTCAGTGGCCTTTTGGAGATCCAAGTAGCCTATACCTACTGAGTCCCCTTGGTCCCATCCTCAGTGACTTTTTCCAGAAAACCTAATCCACTCCTGCGGCACAGCTTTCCTCTACATAGGCCACATGGACTCTTCTTCATCATAAGCGTCCACCAGCCTGTTGATGTTACTCTCTGCTATAGTTTTTAAGTTCTAAATACATTCTTTATATATTCTACATACTATTATGTCAGACTCACTGATCTACTGCTCACTGGATCCCTCCTGATACTTCTTTATAAATGGTTGTCCCATCGTTGCCTTCTTCCTTTACTGAGGCAATTTTTGAGGAATGAATCCCATGCTGAGGCAGTAGCTCAGCAATTTCATTCTTAAATCCCTTTAGAAGTTTTGTTTGTGGCAATTTGTAATATTAATTTAGTTACTTTAAAACTTTAACTGACATTTTGAGACAGATCCTTATCTAATTTGAGCTCAAGTTTTATTTCTCAGTCACTTACATGGCCTACAAACTGTCTGGTACTCTACCAGGTTCTCATATTTTTTTAAAGAAGGATGTCGTTTTTATGTCTTTAGCAAATTGTTTCTACGTTCCTGTAGCTTTACATCAAAATTGCTAGAAGGTTTTTTTTTTATTTGGATACAATTCAACAACCTGAAGGATGCCTTTTTTTTTCTTCTGATAGATCCTTTTTCTGTGTTTAATGACAGAACCCTTTTCTTGTGTTTCCAAATTCTGTTTTGACAGGTGACATGAATTGGCCCCCAGCATCTAATATGCTGTCCTTGAACACTCTCTGTGCTGCCTGCAAGAATCCAACACCTTTTTCTGCTCCTTTGAATTCCTTTGCTATATGAATGACTTCTCACTTATATTTACTTTCCCTCTTAAAACACATTCTGTATTGGATTTTTTTACTTTTCTCACCCCTGCAAGGAGAGAGTGCACTCAGAGTGCACTATGGACACAGGGGGCAAGATTCATTATCTGTCTGTATTTGGTCAATGAACAGCACCCTAAATTATCTGTCTCTTCCAGTCAAGGACACCTAGCTTAGCTTAGAAGCCTATAGAGTCAGATGAGACACACCCCACCCTTACAGAGTAGCTCTTATGTGTGATCCTGCACACACCTCAGGAACGGTTCAAGAATTATTTCCCTTCCTGTAGGTCTCCTGATTAGCTGCACTGAGGAATTATTTATCGTACACCTGAAAACGTAGCACTGTGCCCCACTACAACGCTTAACCCACACGACAGCAATTTAAGTCTCCTTTTATGACTGTGCTTGCTGCCCTTGAAACTCTGGTTTCCTTGGTTTGTCATATTTACTATCACCATCCTGGTGATCTCAGGCGGTTCACAATTTAATCCTGTCACTATACTTTTTCCCATTTAGGCATGGCATTCCAGTCCACGGGTCCTGTGACACTATGATACAGTCAATTTGTTTACCTGATTTGGCTCTTTGTTTTTCTTTAACACATTAGAGACCCTCTTTCACCGGTACAATCTTTTCTGTTACTCCTATAGAGCTTTCACAGTGGTGATGCGCTGGTTATGGTCCACTTCCTTCAACCAAGTTTCTGACATATGCCATCTACCTTCTTTAATAATATGTTTATTTCTGCATCTTACATTTTAAACTTTCACTATTACTGGTTACCTGCTTTTCTAAATCCTCTTTAAACACCACTTGTCCAACTGTTCCTGACTATTTCTTGCTTGAGTTTTGTCAGGTTCTGCCCCATCCTTTGAGTATGCAGTGATCATTGACATTGTGGCCTGTAAAGGATGTGTTGTCCTATACAGTGTATTGTTTCACCTTGCCAGCTTTCCCCTAATTCTTTGTTTAGAAACTACTCCATAATCTCTTGATTTGCATGTCAACAGCCTGCTTTTGTTTTGGTTTAGAAAACAAAGGATCTTTTTATTTCAAATGTTCCTCAGTTCATAAATAATCTAAATCTCCCTCTTTTTAATACAACTTTCTGCATGAAGGTGCCTGGAGGTAAAAAGGCCTCTCTGACACCGAGCCTGGAACTGGCAGCACTTTGGACAATTTTACCATTGGGCTCCTGGTCTTTTAGCTTCTACCTGACAGCTTCAATTTTGCCTCCAGTGCTTGCCTCTTGTTGCCTCTCGCTATAAAAGTAGACATGCAATGTATTAGGCTTTAGCAAGTAACTAAAATAAGATACCACTGGTTTTCAGTGCTTGGGTTTAGACTTTCTTTCCATAATAAAGGGCTTTTGTGCTATCGAATTTCACTGTACATGAGCAAACAAAAAACTCTCACATGTTCAAAGACAAGGAAATGCCTTGTGAATTTAAGAGAAAAAGGAAAGAGATCAGAATGTGTGACACTGGTCACTTTATTATTTTCTGCTGGAGCTACTTAACAGATCTTTGCAACTGTTCTCAAACTGCAAAGTCCATGATATTCCCCACTTGTCTTCAGGGCTTTGATTTCAGAAAAGTTTCCTGTTCAACTGCTACGTTTATGGTAATGAGTAATAAAAATCACATCTAGCATCATCAATATTGCTTTGGCTTCATTGTCTTGAAAAGTGGCAGAAACCTTGCTTTGTGTACTTGTCATCCTGTTGCTTATGTTTAGGAGACAAGTTATTTGAAAGCTAAATACCTGGAAAGACACTACTCTCAGGCAGTTATCTAGGTAACTAATATTATTTCATGTGGTTTCCAAACATGAAATGGAAAGGATAACTAAAAATAAAAAAGGAATCCCTACTCTGTGGTGTGTAAAAGAGTCCCTTTTTTCAAAACTAGCTCATGGCAAACCTGTTATTCTGTGAGCAGTCCTTCTGGATTCATGGACTGAGATACCACGTAATCTCAGCCAGGGTTGCAGTACTAAATGTTGCATTTACCTCAATGTCTAATCTGGATCATTAAGTACATTGAGATACATACAGCAAGGACACACTCCAGACAGTTCCCAATATTTTACTACAATATAAAGTAAAATGAGAATACTAATACAGTATATATAATGTATCTCATTGCTATAGTTAGAAATTCTCAACTCTGTTCCTTGGAGAGGACCTTCTGAAAAAAACTGTCACGCTCTACTGAAGACTGGAAAATGTAGTTTTAAAACGTTCTTATATAAATTAATTTGTAGTTGAGGGATTTTTTTTGAGCAGAATTTGGATATCATTGCAGCTAAAACTTAGCTTAGAACCATAAAAGCCAAGTACTGGGTAGTAAACATAACTATAATTTTAACAAAGAAATATTGAAAATGCTATTTGTTAACTTTCCTACTTCAGTCATGGCAAGCCCTAATCCAAGACACCTTTACTTCTTCTCTCCACAGAGAGGCAGAGCGAAGGTTCCCCATAGAGTTTTGTTCACTATTAACAGTGAAGAATATGAAGTGAAAATTTTGCTTTTATGTCCTGCCCTTGCCAGTGAAACATGAATAATGATTATGCTCACGGTGGTCTGAAAGAACACTAAAGGTATAAATCCAGGTTCTTCTGGTCCCACCTGCCAAGAAATGTTCCACTAATGCTAGATAGGACTGTCTATTAACTCAAGATAGCATTGCATGCTAAGAGTAAACAATTACAGAAAAAATACACAGGGCACATCAGAGAGTTTGATAAAGGTTACTGCTTCCGAAAAGGCAATCTTTTCCAAGAATCTGTCCATCACATCCCAGAACCCTGGCTGGGCTACACTCACCACTGAGTAGGCAACTGCAACTGCACACAGTTCTCTGAAACAACCTGCTTAATTATTAAAGGCTTGCCTATCTAGGTAGTTAAGTTGAATGCATGGCAAACAGAAAATTAAAAATATGTGTGTGGTGTGGCTATGGTTTGGGTATGAACTGAAGCACATTAGACCTTACTTCCTTCATATTCTATTATTATCTTCAGGCAAGTATGTGACTAGAGAGTGGAAAATACAGGAGTGCAAGTGGTACAGAAGAATAAACCATAGCAATGTGAAAAAGTAGATACGAAAACCAAGCTTTACACATACACAGCAGGAAAAGCTACTAATGAGAAAGTCATAAACCAAAGCAATTAGCTGGGTACTACTTTGTCACTGAGTTGGTCTGCACCCTTTTGTGTTCCACACTATAACCTACTTCCTGACCAAGCCGGGAATGAAGTTGAGATCTAGAAAGATAAAAAGACTTGCCCATCTTACCATTAGATGTTCTCATCTGCCGCCTTCGTCCTACCCGGTCCAGGCCGATGGGGGTACTTTGTGAAAAGGTGAGTGGCCGGAACCTGGCTGAAACAGCTTTGTATGGGGGGACCTGGTGTGCTGGAACGGGTGGCCGTGTTGCAGGCTACAGGGAAAACAGGAAAATCCAGTATTAGTAAAGCTACCAGCAAGTCCAACTGAGCAGAACTCAGGTATGAAGTAAGGTTTCTTCAGATAGTCCAGCTAATTACAGGGGCAGTAAAATCCCCTACTTTGAAATGACATTGCTTAAACACTGCATACCATATCCACCAGCATTGCAGAAAATATTTTATTACGTTACAGTTCCCTGTTACATTAAAAACTCCTTAGCCTTCTGTTATGATCAGACATGTTCTATAATGTTCATCTTGCGATACTCTGTGCCCAAACGCTCTGGGATCTAACTGCTTCGAGAACAGCCTGCGCAATGCCAGCGGGCGTTGTAAACACACATCTGAAGGGAAACCCAAAGCACAAGAATGACCAGAAATGCTACAGCTGGAAGTTGTGTTCATTTCCCGGGACACTTGCTTTCCTCAAATAAACGTATTGCTTGTAAGTAAAATAAAGATATTTTACAAGACAAAAATAATTGTCTAAATAACCCTCTGCTCTGAAGTTCCCAGGAGTCTCATTAAAAAGAAGTAATATTAAGTTTCCTCGTAACTTTATCTAGAAGCCACTTTCTTTTGTTAAATCTGTTGTTAAATTTGCTTAATTATGATTAGAGAACCTACCCCTTTTTTATTTGCAAATTGAGTCTCATTTTATGTCATCCCTTGTTGTGGTTTAGGCTGGGTTGGCCACTGAAGGAACAACAGGTACTCCACACTGGCCAGGCTGAATGACCTTGCATAAACATCCAACATTAAACAGCCAGACCTCTGCATATGAACTTCAGAGAAACTCATCTTTACATCTTATCTTTCAGTTGTTACTGTCCATAGGCCCTTCTATCAAGTAATCTGAAAGATCAGGGTTGGGTTTGTAATGCTCTCTTGACACTCTATTATGAAACCAATGACTTAAAATTGTTTGAAAATGTTTTCTCACACCTAAGTTGGACCAAAACAACACAACAAAGAAGGAATTAGCATTACACTTTTCAAATATTCCTGTGGGTTTTCAAAGCTTTTAAGAAAAAAAAATCAGCAAGGTGAAGATCAGTCTTTGAAAGCCCCACATAAAATACTGCTAGCACATGTATTCCTGCTTCATTAGTCCTTTTTTACATTCCAGCTACAAATTTACTTTCGAATATGACTGCCAAAAAACTGTGTGTATTGAACACAATTTAACTACAACCTCACCTTTAAACATCATTTCTTCACTGCTTCAGCAATAAATCAGGACCCCACCACTGAGTAAAAACACGAAGAGTAAGTCCAGTATATTGCATCAAATAGCAAGAAGAAGTGATGTCAATTACTATATGCAAACAGCATAGAGCAACAAAGCTATTTATTTCTGGACAACTAAAATGTTCTTGTAAGGCTTCAGGCCAGATCCCCTCCCTGGACAGGCAAGGACATGCTGTTGTTACTCAGTGGCAGGCCTGGGAAGGCCACCATTTGGGTTAAAAATGTGTCCTTACAGGGACTGCTCCATAGTTTTGGTCTTGACCACAGCGATCCAGCAATGTGCACGTTTAACCCCCTCCAGACCTCACGGCAGCATCGGAGCATGGAAAGAGTCAACTCAAATGGCTGCCCTTGATGCGTGTTCCTTCATTAATAACTGATGCGAGCAAGGTTAAGAGAGATCGATTTGTTTTCAGCAGTAAATGAAGGGCCTGGAGAGCGTTCAATCACTTCCAGGTTACAGCAAGGATTATTTCGGTTGCCGATACTTAGTATCGCTTGAAATCCATCTGTTAGAGTAAAATGGCCTAGAATGTATAACAATAACTTTCCTCTTTTTTCCTCCAAGTTAAGTAGTGATAAGATTAATTTTAAAATATAGGGTTTGAAATGATGGCCTTTGCCTGGGTAAACATTCATTGGCTTCAACTGGAGTTTTGCTGGTACAGACTTCAGGATGCATTTTTTCATCAGGGAATTATAAAGAAAGAATGTGCAATATACAGTAACAATGTTCATGTTAAAAATTGCTTTTCACAGGAGACTGAAAATCCTGCCATTGTTTCAGCATCTGATTTCAGTCAGGGGAGTACCGTACCCATCAATGACATGGCATTGAACTTCCCAGCAGGAGAACTAGTGGCATGACAAAGACTAAGAGGATTCAAATTCCACTAATAACCACTGGCAGTACATTTTTTGAGGATGTAAATACTATATACCCTTTTTCCTGATGCTTTATCAGCTTGACAGCTGCTTTAGGTAGGAGTCCTCCAGCTTTTCGGGAGAGTGAAAACACCTGATCAATGCAGAGTTACAGAAGCCCATGAGCCTGAAGCTCTGTAATCAACTACAAGATGGGGCCACCACTACCAGCAGAACAGTAAGTTCCTGTTCCATTGTACCTGCTCAGGACTACTTTCAGGAAAAAGGGAGCTATTTTTATCTTTCAGAATTTTTTTTTATTTCTCAGTCTCTTACCTAAGTCAACACAGATGGCAAATAAGTATACAGGTATTGCTCAAGTAGTAACTCAACCATTCGCTATTTTCTCACAGGCTTCCTATGTTCCATCAGGTCAACATAGTAGTACAAAAACGGGGGGGGGGGGTTGTTCATATTCACAGTTTCCTTAGATTCTTTCTGTATTTCATTAATTCCTTAATTTATTAGCAAGTTTCTGAAGCTACTTCCTTATGAGTTTTAAGTATTGTTGCTATGCCAATCCCAAGATTTTGAACACCACAGCTCATGCTGCAGGTTTTGAACAGACCTGCTTTTGTAGAATCTGAAATGATCAATAAATAATGTGTTACTATCATATTGTTTGCACTCCTCTGTTCCTCAGGCCTTACACCCTGTAAGGTGACTAAACACACAGCTGTATTACATACAGATCAGCCCTTATGCACCAATATGAGACGTAACAACCATTCCAAGAAAGAAATAAGGGTTATTTACAATACAAAAAAGATTATCCCAAAGTCAGTATCAGTTTTATTCCATGCTGGTTTGTTTTTCAACAAGAAGACAAAAGTAATTAGTGACCAGGAAAGCAGAATTGTAAGTACACGATGTCAGCTTGACAAAAGGGAAGGAAGAGAAGGAAGCATCCATTCTATTTTCTAGGCTGAAGATAGAGACAAGGAAGTGAAAGGGTCTTTTGCAGTTTGCAGAGAGCACATCTCTTATCTTACTTGTGTCAGCAGACCTTCTATCTCTTCTGCTGGACCGCTTCCATAGAAATTGACGCCACCTATTACAGAGATGGGTCTTCTTTTTCGGCCTCTGTGATAGCCTACTGTATTGCCTTGGGTCACAGACTCGACGGAAGCCAGTCCTGGCTGATTTTCTCCATCCGTGCAGTCTGTCTTCTGAGACTCCACCGCAACTGCATCTTCTGGTATAGAGAAACTTCTGACCGACATTTGGCCATAGTCTGAGACAGGTCTGGGACGAGATCTTTTTCCAGAGCCCCATCTCCTGGGTGTGACCTTTTGTGCATCTGTCTTTTCTTCATCCTGGGATGAGGACTTCTTCCAGTAGTCATCGGAAACAACCTTTTTAAATGTGAACAAGTCAAATAAGCCACAGCACTTTCTGACACTTAATCATTTGTGAGTTTTTCATATGGCAGATCAACTTAACATTGCTAAAAAGAAAGTGTTACCATAATAAATACAATAAATGCAACTGACAATTCAGGAAGAGAGTAACTTTGCAAAGGAAAGACATGATGCTTGTACGGAGTAAGGTTAACACCCAACCATCAGCATCTCTTACACAAACATGACTAATAACACTAAAAACTCACCTATTAGATCAGCAGTACAGACAGGTCCTATCATAAACACTGAATTCACTGAATGATGTCTTGGAAAGATAGCTCTGGCACCCACAAGACTTGTTCCAGTGCACAAGTAGGATGTTACATGTAACACCGATAAAAATAATTCAACCAGAACTCTTGCTGTGTTTCTGGATGTTTTGGACAAGGGGCAATGGTTTTAAACTGAAAAAGGGTAGGTTTAGATTGCACGTTTTTTACAATGAGAGTGGTGAAACACTGGAACAGATTGCCCAGAGAAGTGTGGAAGCTCCATCCCTGGAAGCGTTCAAGGTGAGGCTGGATGGGGCTTTGAGCGACCTGCTCTAGTGAAAGATGTCCCTGCCCATGGCAGGAGGGTTGGACTAGATGATCTTTAAAGGTCTCTTCCAACCCAAACTATTCTATGATTCTATGACATTCCTCTGCTTTACCTCTATTCAGTGATGAAAATAAACAGTAAGGCCACAGTTTGGCTGCTCGCCCATCCCACGTAACTGTAAGCCGATACCAAACCGGGCAGTCGCACCCCCTCCTCCCGCTCACTCCCACACTCTCACTTGGGTCAGATCTAGAGATTACGCAGCCGTGTGCGAGTTGGGTGAGTGAGCTCATCCAGTTTGGAAGGGAGAAGCTAGTTCTTCTATACGCTCAGGGAGGTTATAGTCATACGGAGTAGGACCAGAGATACGTTGTAACACAAATACAGGAAAACGATCTTTTTAGAGAGGAAGCTCGGAAAATTAGCATGTTGTTCTTATTTAACAGCACATCTGGCTCACAGGGGTTAATGCCTACAGGTATCATAATTGCACTGGTACTACAAGTTTGGAAATAAAATAACCTCAACTGAAACACTTGTTAGAGCAAACATTTTTAAGGATTTCAATGCATTTGGAATAATACTGCTATAAAATTTTCTAGCAAAACCCCTGCAGTTTTTGAGAAAAAGTACTGCACGTAAAAATCTATATTCACTTTCCCCCTCACATTTCCAAATTCTCAGCGTTTCCTTGGCTTTTACTGGCTCCTTTATAAAGAACAGAAAAGAAACAGAGAGAGGAAGATGGGTGGCAGCTTACATGAATGCCTGATGGAGCGAATGGCAAACTCCAAAGCACTGCTGAGCAAGTTCTCACACACAACTGCCCCAAGTTCTCATACAAATTATGAACTAATTCTGACTTTTTTTTTTTTTTTGGTAAAAAAATCAGCCTACTTCTTCATTAGGATATCTTTAGACTACCCAGTGCATTTCTGACAATGTTCAGAGCTAGTAAGTATTCCAAAGAAGGGAGGCATCATTTTGTCTGTCTCTGGCTACATGTTCATCTCTTTCACCCAGGTGAAGGCATTTCAGGTATTGCATATTCAAAGCAAACACACAGCCTAGAATCAGCCTTTTACATGATGCCTGTGAAAGAGGACTTATCTTCTGTCACCTTCTTCTCCACCTACTGCCTTCAACCAGGCCAGTACCACTCTGATGAACCTTTTCTAGAAGGCCACCTGATACAGTGGGCAGATTTCACTTCTTGTTTGAAAGACAGCTCAAGACAAATTCCACTGTATGAAAGCACTTTAGCTAGTAGGCAGAGTTATTAAACAGTCAGCATTTTAATGTGATTACTGCAATTTAGGTATGAAAAATGATCAATGTCATACATTGCTCCACATTCAATTATTTCACTTACAGCATGAAATTTATTCTAAATAGAGCACTTGCATAAATTCTGACTTCTATGGCATCACACCTGTCACTCAAGCGTGCTGCAAACTTTAGCTCAAGACCGGTTTTGATAGTAAAAGTGATCCAGTACAAAGTGACTCCCTGGCTCCTGCAGCGACACAGCTTCATTGAAGCTGTCCCTTAAACCAGCCCCTCCGAGGCCAGAGCAACAAAATCAAAGGTTAAGTAAGTTCTTACCTCAGAATCAGACACAGGTAAAGGGTCTCCACATATGCAGTGACTGAGAAAGGAGCTCATAAGAGTCATTTTCTGTTTTTGTTTCACAAACTCTAGTCCGTAAGAGCTACAAACGAGAGCACACTCTCTGCCTAACCAGTCAGGCGAAGTTCATCCCATGATCCTGTACTTTTAGACTGAGGGAAGGACACGTCACATGTCATCTCCTAATCTGCTTTTTACACCCTTATCTTGAGCAATAACATTTGCAAAGAGAGGACTGCTTCTCCTTCTGCAGCACTCCACCTACAGTAGTGATCCAAGTGACAGTGAGACTAATCTCTGCTGTGCAATAAACAATGCTGAAGGATGTGTATTTTTAGGCTTAGCTCTACAAACTGCATTGAAGAATACTAATAAAACAGAAAACATAATCCTCTCATAGCAAAAATCAGAGGAAACCAGCCTGATAACCTCACTTTAAGTCACCTACTCAAGCAGGACCTGATCAAGTGACCACTTACTGGTAGGAGTAAAATATCCAGCACACAACTCTCAGGCTCCAGTACTGCAGTCACTTAAGCATAAGTCTGATTCTCAACACCAATGGAAAAATTCTGAGGAAACAGTTTTGTTCCACCTGTCACTGGCTTTATATTGGTGCAGCACCACTGACCTCAAATAACCTTCTCTTGATTAATCCCTTACAAGTGAAATCAGGTTTATGTTCTACAATTATTATCGGTAACATCTATAGACATGAGTAGAGATATACATGGCCCTTCATATAGGATGAAAATCAAAATGCCATGCACGGACTCATGCCTCGTAAGTGTTGGTCAAAAATTTCAAGGAATTTCATTTCTGAGAATTAAAGGTCTAAGCTGAATCCTCATTGGATTTTCTGAAATTCACACCTGCTAGTCTAGCATCAGCACAGGATCACCAATGCTAGCCATCAAGATTATTCATCTTGTCTTTCAGGCTGCATCCTAGGTTAGGTTTCTTCTGAGACTGCAAACACTACTTATTTATACTGCTTCAAATTAATTAATTTTATCTGGAGAGCAAAATTCCTACAACAGCATATTAGTTAAACTGTTGTCTTTCAATAATTTTCCTTTTTCCTGACAGCAGTATATCTACAAATACAACCATTTGTTGATGAGCATTTACTTTGATCCAGGCTACACTTTTATTTAGTATTGTTCCCATGTAATATGTCACTCACCAGGGGGAATTCAGGTCCAGATCCCCAAACCTAAATTCTGATGTCTGCAGTGGAGGTTGTCTGTATGTTAGGTAGACGTTTAAGCTCTCACCGTAGCCTGCAGAAATCTGGGGTGAGGGTCTGTTGCCTACACATAGGCACCCAGTGCCATTTCAAATGTCCTAAGGGATCTAAAATATCTCCACATACCATGCATCGTGCAAGTATGACACAGGACATATGGGAGGTATATCCCATCCAGAAGCAGCCCCTGAAGACGAGGGGGAACCAGTGAGGGCACCTCCAGCAGCGCTGGGTGCTTATGTTCAGGCAATTGAGTTGTGTCCCCAAACAAGAGTGTCAGCCAAGCCTACAGAGCCCTACGGGCAGGAATCAGGTGCCAGACCTGACTGCAGGTAGATGTAGATGGCACTACAAACATGTTCCCCAACACTGTGGGGAACCCTGCTCAGTCCCTGTCTCCCGCTCCAGCAAGGCGCAGCTTCCCCACAAGGTGCTTTCCAGCTGTGTGCAGCTGTCTTGGATACCTGCCCCTCACTGCACTTGATAACTATTTTTAGGCAACTCAGCTCAACTCGAGGTGCCACTTTCAGGTGTGCTGCTTAGGGTGTCTTCCCATGGCCCCCCAACCGCACCAACCGGGCTATGGCGGGAGCTTTCCCAGGCTGCTCCCAAGACAGACAACTACACCGAGCCCAGACACACCAAATCTCGCCTTTGCCTGGGCCCAGACTGATTTCCCAATCCAGGCACAGCAGCTTCAAGGACTTGATGATGATCTCACTCAACTCGACCTGGCACTGGTGCAACCCTGCTGTATTTAATGGCACATGACTGCTGTTGGCATTCCCTGTTACTCATTAATACCAATGTAAGCAACATCAGTGTCAGGGGTTTAACCACTGAAATCCTAGCTTAGCCTTTATAGCCAGATGAGAGCCAGGTTCTGCAACTAGTACTTACGCGACAGCGTATATTTGATAAATTCAGCACCCAAAATTGCCTTCAGAGGGAGTGCTGCCCAAGGAGCATGAGATCTGATCTGTACAGTACTGATTAAGTGTTGCTTATACGGACACAACTTTTATCAGTGGAATGGCAAAAAAATTGCCAGCATCTGAAATTGCATGGCAGGACTTTGGCTGGCACAGTTATACCAACCTTTCGTCCTATACCTGACCACACTCTCCACTGCAGAAAAAGCCCAAACTCTAAGTCTGACCCAACCCAGCCCGCTGCTGGTCAGCTTGCTGCTGCAAGTACGCTTGTGAGGGCTGACATACTGTTGCCATCGTGCTGGCAAAGGAAAAACAATCCCTGGGTGATTTTTTGTTGATGTATTTATGCCAATAAATTCCCTAATGAAAATAAAATCACCGCTCTATGAAGGTGTTGACACCTGTGTACACTGCTGAGGCTCCCTGCCCACTAATCTGCATTTCTACCCCTACCATTAGCTATTTGGATTTTTTTAAATTTTACTTTTATGTTCTAAATGTACTGATGCAATTAATGCTTCATAATGTATCCCTATAGACAAGCATGGACACTTAAATCTCCTGAAAGTTTTTCCTCTACCTGGCGATCTGCTGGGAAGTCACAGGCAGGTGCCTCCTGGACGAGGACCCCCACCATGGCTGGGAAAGAGCATCCTCCTCCCTTCCCTCTGCCAAAGCAGTGGCTATGCCACAGGGTCACGCAGACAGGCTGCTGCTGCTGCCCATGAACCCCTGGGAGACCTGATGCTCAAGGGTATTTCATAGCTGGTTTTCATTAAAGCAACNCCCCTTCCCTTTTTTTTTTTTTTTTTTTTTTTTTTTTTTTTTAATTTAGCTCCACAGTGATTTGCATTGCTTCTTGTTTGGGTATCTCTGTATTTTTGAGCCGCCTGGCAGAAATGCAGCCTTGCTAACTACAGCTGCCTTTTTCTAATCCAGAGAAAGGAGATAATCAAAATCTAATCATGCCTTTGCAAGGAATGCATATTAATTTCCAAATGCAATTTATAAAAAGATGTGATAAATGAAACAGGTAATAATTCTGGCTGAGAATAAATTTACAAAGAAAACCTGAATAGGCTGAAAAGTATCAGAACACGATTACTACGTATTTTCAGTGAAAACTTGTGATGGATAATCGGTCATGTGCTTTGTAAATAACAAGGCTTAAAAGCAGAAACTGGAGTATTTATAGGGAAAAATCAGAGCATTTGTGCTATTTCATGTAGATATCTGTTGTGATCACGGGTACACATTTCTGCACACATTTAAGAGTCTGTATAAAAATGTACAAACTTATGCTAGCAATGTCAGCTATATGCCAGTATTCTAACTGATTACTATTAATTAGCTGATATTTCTGTATAACACATTAACTGGCAAAAGCTAGGAACTCAGTAGTAGTATTAGAACTGATTTTTCAATTCATATAAGCTAGCAAAACTATAAAGGACCAAGTGATCATGACCTAGTGGTCATAAATTATTTTATCACCTTCACTTAACAGAGTAAAAGTCCAGACAACGTGTCACCACCCAGGTACATGATAAAAGGCAACCTTTGCACTCCTTCTTGTTGCTAAATAGAAGTGGGGAAGCATTAGTTGAAATTCATTTATCATCACTACTGAGGTTAAAAGCTTGGTTTATGTTTCATGGACATGATCAATATTTTTATTTGCAAACTGTTGAGACAGACACAGAGATTATGAGACTCCAGATACAATACAGTCTCCCAGAGAAAATATATTTATTGTTTTCTTTCTAAATTTTGTAAAAAGATCCTGAAGCGTTATAAGAGCCCAGTGATTCCCTGTTGATCCAACACGCCAACAATTTCCAACAGTGATACCATCACAGCAATAGTTACCATGGACATTTTTGCTTTTACTGTAGAAGAAAGCACCCATTCAGAATGTCCGTGTTTGCATCTTCGATCACAAACTAACCAGAATTACTAAACCAGTCCAACTCACTTACAGGAAGAAAATTTTCATCTATTCCTTTCTATTAAACTCAAGTTGCGCTATATCCTTTTTCTTTACGTGCCTGTGCCTCCTCTGCCGCTAGCATCTTTTCTTTCTAATTAGCCTTTGAGAAGACCCCAAATAAATGCATTGATTATCTATTCCTAGAATACGCAGTGCTATTCGACCTGTGGTCTGCAAGACAGGAGAATATGATCTGTGAAATAACTGCAAAAAAACTGTTTAAGAACATATGCATTTACACCTATACAAACAAGCAAAGCGTAAGACATCAAAGTAATACAACCGTATTAAAAATTCAACACAAGTTTTAGCTGCTTGGAAGTTATAAACATTACAGCAAGATAATCTGCCTTTTCTTCTCCCCTGCCCCCCAATTGGATGGACCCACAATTAAAAAATTTGAAGAACACTGCTTCAAGGGGGCAGCCCCTAATGGAGTACCACTGCACTCTTCTAGTATGAGCTCCTAGAATGGATGCAGGAAAAACTACACATTGTCATAAAGTAAAATCACATTACTGTGCCTTGTAATATGGCAAAACAATCCCCGTTAGCAACACGGACTACTGTGGGAAAGCACTCATTTTGGAAGTTTTAGAAATTGGAAAAAAAATATATAATTCTACTCTTGGGATTTGTTGACACCAAAGCAATTGGGGTGTTTTAACTAACAAATACACCTATAAAACCACATTAAAAGATCGGGCTATATAGATACAATCACAAAAAAAATTTGGCCATGTATTTCTGAGGCATTTTTAATGCTGGTTTGCTTCATTTAACCTGATCCTTGAAAGCCTGCTTATCGTCATCAACAAGCATAATGCTTTCCCTCTCAGCAACATACCTTACCAAGATTATCGAGTTCACCTTCGCAATATCCACATTTCACAGATAAGGAGCAGACACAAAGCAGTTAAGTCGTGTAAGTCACAGAGGAAGCATAGGGCTGAACTGGAAATGACAAGCGGATCTCCTGACTCTCAAATCTGTTCTTCAGCCTCAAGGATTTCCTTCGTCCTCTCCTCTAAACTCATTTCCAAAACCAAATCAGCTAACATTTCCGACTGGCATAGGGGAGTTTGCAGGGAAATGTATTTGCTTTGCAGAAATAATCTCATCAGTCATATGAAAATGCAAGCATGCTAAAACCAGAAAACTGTTTCCACTAGTTTCCACTCGGGGATGGCTAGGTGATGCTCTAACGCCGTCCCTTCTTTACTTCAGTATCTGAACTGGAATCACAAGCACGTAGTGTATAGTAAAGGAGCATTCATATCCTCTGCCTCTTTTTAGAAGATGTACAGGCATTAATAATCCCTAAATAAATCCGTAAGTAATTCTTAAATAGACAAAGAACACCCCAGGTCAAGTAACAGGTCTAAAAAAATCAGTTTTCCTTTTACTTGGCAAAACAAGCAATTTTTTCCAGGCTGTCTTTGTAACATCCGCTGGCAAACCTCAAAAGCCAGATGACAACCACAGGCTGAAAGCGAAACTTTATGCTAACAAAGCAAAACATAAAAAGCCATAGGCCTTTGTGTCTCTTCAGAGTCTCTCCAGGCAGAGGTCCTCTGGTTCCTCCCTCTCTCCACCCTTCCAGGGCAAAGCCTCATCATCCCTCCCCAAGCCCAAGCCCAGCAGGTCCCAGCAGCAGTCACAAACTCCAGTTTGCATGGGGTGGAGCTGCCTTGGGCAACTCTACGTCTGCAAACTATTACTTCCTACAGCGTGGAGTAAAGGTGAGGCTGCTGTGGTTGAGCTTGGAGGAGGAAGAATCGAGGCTGCTGTGCTTGGTCTCCTCCAGCACCCGGCCGGTCTCCCAGCCTGCCACAGCATCCCACCCAGCATCCCCGTACCAGGAGCAGCACAGCAGCCTCCGGATGCCAGAAAGGGGAAACGCAGGTGGCTCAGAGGAAACTGCAGCTGCCTCTGCTCAGTTAGAACATCACAACCTCCTAGCGTCGAGATGGATTTTCAGTGCTGACAACTCAACACTGTGCTCGATATAAAAACCAAATTACATGGCCAGAAGTGTCGTTCCACTCTCTGGGGTACTATTACTCCTGATCGCAGGGTGAGCAGCGCCTGGGTATTACTGAGGTGTCAGAGGAGAACTACAGCAGAGGCAAACATCGAACACTCTGGAAAGGCAGAGGAGCACAAACATAGTGAGGAAAGTGCAGCTTGCCCCAGACTAACTCCGTGGAGCCCATCTGAGTTCCCCCTTTCAGCATCCACACACCCTTTTGTAGGCATGACAGTAACTCCTGTATTACTCTACAGTTTTCAGGAATGGCCAATTTTATCCCGCACTGCACGGTAACTCAGTCTAAAATTTAACCTGATCCAGATTTCAGATTACTGTCACCACTGCCTTGCTTTTCTTCTTCCTAGTAGAGGATACAGCAACAAATGATTACAGGCTGTACTGAACTGAATGGCAGACAGCTCTGCTGCAGCGAGTTGGAAGAGTTTTGCTGCAACGGGAAGATATTCGTGTCCTTGGAGGGCTCCCTTCTGCACCATATCAGTGATCAGTTCTGCAGTTTGGGTTTGTAGCAATGCACTGTGGTTTCTGGTTTAGCTCTGGGCAAGCGCTCCTGGACATCACTCTCTGAGCAACTGTGGAGACGTTGTGTGAATGTATCCTGACCTGTGCAGAGCAG
The DNA here is from genome assembly GCA_008711295.1 of Anarhynchus alexandrinus. Classification (NCBI taxonomy): domain Eukaryota; kingdom Metazoa; phylum Chordata; class Aves; order Charadriiformes; family Charadriidae; genus Anarhynchus; species Anarhynchus alexandrinus. The sequence goes on along the minus strand of VUYV01000034.1, from coordinate 3,541,204 downwards.
CTTGGAGAGTTTAGTGTAAATTCAATGTCACTTGGTCTAACTGAAACCTCAGTTTGCTGCCAGAGATGCTGCTGAGAGCCTGTGACAGCGCTCTGCTGCTCTGTCCCCAGGCCATGGAGCCAGCAAGACCAGAGTGCCACTGGAGTGGTGAGCCCTCACTCCAAATGACAAGCCCCATAGGAGTAAACCCAGTTTAAGAAGTTCCTCCCCTTACTTACTTTGCCTAATTACCCTTCACAGTTTAGCACATTTTCAGTTATACAGATTAAGCTGATTAAGCCACACTCTAAATTGGATGTGGATGAACCAGAGGTGAGTAAATCGAAAAAAGAAGAGTTCCGAGAGCTGAAACCAGCTAGCTCCCAGCAGGTGTGCTCATGCCCAGCCCCACAGCACTTGGGAGCTTGTGGTAGGTACAAAGGATGTCCATCCTCAGCTCCTGGCTGCTGCATGCTCCTTGTGGGTATGGAACATGACCACATCCAGCTGCCCTTTGGTCCTTCACTCTGAGGACACTTTCTGAAGCAAGAAATAGGGAGGATGAACAGTAAGGACAGAGCTCAATCCTCTCCATATTCCCACCCATACAGCTCTTTTTCCTCTTCTCCATAAGCTTTCCCCCAAGGTAAGCCATCTGGGCTCAATATTCAGAGCCCAGAGACCTGTACGGGACAGGCCAGCTCAACTCCGCCAAGAGCTGCGCGCTGGGGGACTGCAGGATGTGGATTAGTTGGGACCACTGCCTTTCCCATGGCACCAACATAAATGAGTCAACAGACAGGTCTTACAGCGCTTAAAATACAGTCTGCAAACAAAATGTGACTCAACCCTAATTACCTCCTCACTGTAATTTATCATTCACTTATAGTCATGCAGACAAGGTATTTAAGTAATAAAAAGTCTGGTGTACTGTGAAGCCAGATGCCAGCAAAGCAACTTAAATAGCAGGTGCTTTCAGAGCTTGTGAAAGACTAGGTGAAATGTCAAATAACTTGATTTGTCCTTTTTGTACCAAATTCAGAACAGTGTTTTGTTTAGGCAGCCTTAGTGGCTGACACATGCCAGTCCAAAGCAAAGAGTTTTAAGGTTTTGTTATTTACAGTGACACGGGGCTCTTCCTCAGGAAAGTAAAGACTATGCGAAACAGTCCAAATACAAACGTGTACTTAATCATCTCCTGATGCTATTTAAAAGGAACATATTGAATATAAGTGGCAGAGGCATAAAGCAGAGACTGGGAAAGCACGGGCTGTCACAGACGAGCTCTGGTGACTCATGCTTCTCTAGCTTAAGAAGTGCTGAGGCACAGATCCAGGCTGCACTTAATTAGCTCCTCCCTGGGAAGCAACCTCTGGCAGGACCTACCAAGAAGGCCAAACACTTCCCCTGCTCCAGTCCAAATCTTGGATTTTGGTGAAACCAGCAAAGTGACAGAAGTGACAGGATCTCAAGACTGAATCACTTATGAAAAAAAAACCCAAAACATCGATTCAGGTAAATGGATAGATGCCCTTGTGTGAATACTGCAAAATCAGCTTTATGGTGTCAGGGAAACACAAGGTATAAGCATTTCCACATTTGGCAAAATATTGAGATGGACCAAGTTCCACAGACTTAATTTGCCAACGATTCTAGTAGATGAACAAGTAAGGGAATAAACTAGATTTGCTTCCAGCTACAACAGCCAGTCCTGAAAGGAGAACACATTTGAGCCTGACCACTTAGCACCTTGTAAGCTTTGTACCGAAATCCTTCTCCACGGACATTTTAGTGGCTCTACTGGAATACATACTGTTTTTTACATTAAATCCATAGAGAAAAGAAGATGCATGAAACACGGAAACGTTGCAGATTTGTCCGTCACCACCATGTATTTAAGGTTCAGACAAAGTCTTAAAAATCTGGGATTTGCATGGCTCAGTATTACATCTCAAATGATTGTTGAGAATGAACCAAGTGTTTGACTGTCACAGGAACAACCTGCTGGGTGGGTACAGTTCGGTAACGCGGAGGTGTAAGGTAGAGTTAAAAATGAATTGTAGTCAAAAGTTCAAACCCCAATGACCTCATTGTGTGAGTATGCGGCATTCATAAAAGTGCCTGCGGGCTGAATAAACACCAATTAAAAAATAACCTGGCATAAGTATCTTTGGTATCAAGCTACCTCCACGCTGAGGGAAGCATGCTGTAAAGGAGGAGGAAATGAGCAATGAAACCCTCCAAAGAAATGGCAAGGAGAAGCCATACCACTCTCCCCGTTTTGTAGTCACTGACTGCCACAGCTTTAGGGTTTTATGGGATGAGGAGCGGGTGTGGGGAAAAGAGAGGACAGAGTTTACACCCCTTGCATAGTAAGACAGAAGGAAACCCTGTCCTACACAGCTCCTGCTTCCAATCCACAGCTAGCACCTCCAAAAAATTTTGCAAGGAGGGGGCTACAGTCCCTCGCAGCTGCCCTGGCAGCCAAGAAGCCCATCCCCTGGCCACCATTTCCTTCATCTCCTGCAGGGCTCTATCCTACACCGGCCGCCTGCCCACTACACAAACCCAGAGCTGCCATCAGTGCACACTCCGTACTTCAGACAGCTGCAGCGAGCACTAAAAGGCACTCACAGTTAACCTAAAATACGTTATAATGGAAAGTTTGAATTGCATGTTAGATAATAACAGAATGTGGTGTTAAAACTAAAACTGCAGTAACTTTTATCCACCCAATGTACACATTCATTTAAAAACTGTACTGGTTTGTCAGGAGCCAAGGGGAGGGACAAGCTGAATTTCTCTTGGGTCATGATCGCAGATCACCACTAGATGGTAGATGAGTAGCATTAATTCTACTTCCCATTTTATTCCTGAGAAATACAACTGACATACGTCCACGCTAGGGCTCTCGCCTCTTCTGGCGGCGTGAAAGCATCTCCTTGCATACGCTCTTAAGCGAGAGTTTTGGAAAAGCTGGATGGCTGTGGCAACTAAGAGGAATAACCCCAGAGTTCCAACATTTATACACACTGGGTTTATTTTTCTATCTTACCATGGCTGCAAAGTGCTACAGTAAACAAACTTGCTTTTCTGCAACAGAAGGACAATATTGACATGGTCTGTAACCATTTACAGTTAGTTTGCAAAAATCATGCCAGGGTTTTAAAAGACAGCTTCACAGACATTGTAAGACTTTACAGCATGAAAGGCTGAAGTTCGTGCAGCTGCAAGAATTGCCTTTGTCTATCCCTACCTATCTGAGGTATAAGATACTTTTAGTCAAACTGAGGTGGCTTAAAAGATAAGCCAGCTTTATTTTGTAAATGGTTTCCATATTCATACAGATCCAGAGGGATTTTTGCACTGGTGTATTCTTCCCAATGAGTAGCAAACCTTTTTCTGCTGCCTCACCCCAAGTAGCTCAAAACCACATCACTGCACGTGGCCAGGGCTGAGGTGAGCCACACTGTCTCAGAGGGGTGCAGGATAGGTAAGACAGCTTTTCACCAACACCGACAAATCATTGCAACTGCTCCTCTGCCAGCTCACACGGTGCTTTAGGTAAGGGCACAGGGTTATTACGTGAACTTACCTCAGAGGTGCTGCAATACATCTACCCATCTACCGGGAATATGAAATCATGCATTAGGTGCAGGGAAACGCTGGTGTCTTCACCAAAATATGAGCAGCAACACACTCAAGCCAGCGTATAAAGTACTGCTGTTTGCAATTTGCAGGCAAATAAATACTCAAATAGTTTACCCCTGAGCACAGCCATGGTTTCACAGTGAAAACATCGGATACAACTGAATCCTTAAACCTCTGTACTGTATCTTTCACGCCACACTGCTCTACAAGTACTACCGTGTTCTGCAAGGCTTCCACAGGCAAAGTGTTTTACACCAAAACAACAGTACTTTAAAATATATAGACTCTTTAGAGACCTTTCAGCTTGGAAGGAAACACAGCCAGACCCTGCTCAGGCTGGTAAAATCTGACAAGAGCACATGACAAGGTGGTGTATCTGCAGGGTGCAATAAGCCTCCCTTGAAAACATACACGAATAGCTTTGCTGCCAAAACTTGCTTTGATATTAATGCACAAAGAAAAAATAATTTGATGTTAGCATCCAAAGAGAATATATTAAAGGAAATAATTGCTGTCAGCATATTTTAGCAATAACAAGCTGCAATAGCCTTTAGTATTCAGGTTGTTTTGTATTGTTTGCATTGCTTTGCATTAATAAAGACAAAACCCAATAGATATATATACAGGTTCTAAAGGATTTTGCTTTCTTTCTTACCTCTTCCTTTTTCTCTTCAGCACCAGAGGCTAAATTGAGGCTCAGCTGCGAGTGGCTGCTTATGCCACTGTCTTCATTTCCATCATCATAGTACACAGTTTGCACTGAGTCCTGGAAGCACACAGGATTCCTGCCCAGCTTCGGCCCCGGTACCTCTACTCTCTCCTCGCTCTCCGATGAGCTCAGTGACAACGTGCTGTGATGGTTTGGGCACTGGAAATTCATATTGCACTTGACCTTCTCTGCAGTGGGACTTTGAGGCTTTGGAGTAGTCGGCCTGACTGGAACGTGAGGGTTTTCAGCTTCGTATGTAAACTGCTGGGTAGCTTTTGGTTCATCCGAGTCCGAATAAAACACTTCATTGGGAAACGGACTAATGTCATTCAGCGTGGGTGATAAGCTGTCAGAGTCTGGGATACCTGATGATGTCTGGAGGCTTTTGTCTTCAGCAACAGCTACATTCATTTCAGCCTCTTTATCCTGAGCAACTGCGGGGCTTTGCAGACAAGGTGTTCCCGGCAAGGAAGAGTCTGGACTAGATACTGGGGAGGTGCATCTCTTTCTGTCATGGTCCGTGCTGCTGGAAACCCTGCGGGAGTAGTCATCATGCAGCCTGCTGTTTGACCTTGTTCTCTGGGACTGCTCGCTGGGAGAAGGAGCCGTGCTTTTCGGACCATCCTTCTTCCATGCGACATCTGTAACATTACTGACAAGTTTCAAAACTCGGTCAAAATCCTTTGCCCTGATAGGGCTCTTCCATCGCTTGGATCTCCTCTCGGGGTTCCCACCGGTTTTGTCCAAGTCAGCAGAAGTAACACTCACAGTCCCTGTTGGCATCTGTTTTTCATTTGCAACCTTGAGGTCGGTGAGGTTTGAGGTGGACTTCCGTTTGAATGAGCTTTTTTTCAGAAAGTTCAAATTATCCGAACTTTTGCTTCTCCGATAAATGATCCTGTTGTTTTCAGAGTCTTTCACCAAAATTTCACAGATCTTTGGCTCTGCGATGACAGGTGATGTTGGCCTAGTACAGTTATGATGACTCTGAACTTTATCTGTCTCTAGCAAGTTTATGCGGCCAGCACCGTAAGCCCGCCTGATGCTGCGTGAGCGATGAGTATTCCTCAGGAAAGACTCATCGCTGTCCTCTGCATCGGAGCAGTCAGAAGCTAAACCATCCACTGCGTTTTGGAAATCATGTAGAGGCCCCGAATAGGAATACCTGTTAGTCTGAACCCTTACCGCTGCCCCGTTTGAACCCTGTTTGCCTACGCCGTTCTCATTCAAGATGTCTGAGCATTCCCTTGTTTGAATTCCTTGGAGAACGGAAGATTTCAATTTCTTGAAAGATCCCATTTTTCTGATGGAAGACAAAGCATTCCACGTGGATGAGTTGCCCATCAAAACCAGAGAACGAGGCCTGTCAGAGCTGGAATTAGCCCGTTTCCGAGGGGTGGTGAAAAGGCGCATGATTTTGGAAGGGCTGAGCTTATCCTCTTGAATTTCCTCCTCATGACCATTGCTGGTGGTGTATCCCCCATTGTGACTGACACAGGTAGTCTGGTTTTGGGTGTCTTTATTATCCATAACTATACAAGTAACGGTGGTGCCATTTCCACAGCCATTGGGAAACGTTGTCATGCTCTCGATGCTGTACGCATGGAGATGGAGGCTGGGATAGTTCACAGCGACGCCGCTGTCTCCACCAGCTGCCCTCGCTGCCTCTCCTTCATCTGCTGCACCTCGGTTTGTCTTGCTTTCGCATGGACTGGGTAAGCTCAGCTCCTCAGGCTGCACTGCCTGCATCAGGAGAACAAAAGCAACCGTTAGAGAAGTTTCCTTGCAAAGTCTCCACCTAAAAGAAGTTTGAGCCCCATTGTAGGAAACAAAGACACGCACGAAGTGAAGGAGTTCTTTTTTGCCGAACAAAGGTGTGTTGCGGTGGTGGTGGTAAGACATTCATAACTCCCTCAAAGTATAATTGCATTCATTAGCATTTTAAGAGACCAGAATAATTTCAATATGTACTTGTTTCTGTAATGCTTAATAAGCTAATAAATTCAGTATGACTACCACACCCACCTTACTGCACTAAATATAATCCACATACACGCTCAGGGAGAGAAACCCCCAACAACAGCAATCCCGTCCTTCTCCGCACAGCGCTCGGCACTGAGCCCCGAGACACACAAGAAGCCTTCATCCAAAAAACCCAGCATGTCCATCAAGTGCCTCAAACAGCAGCCAAAGAAGAGGAAAACACATATTTTTTCCTACACTTGCTGCTGTCGGAAGGGTGCATGGCACTTGACTGTCCCGTCTGTCCCCCAGCAGGTACACGTAAGAGCTACATCAAGTGTACTATCCCTACCTTTTCCCTTGCCAAAGAAAACAAGATTCAGAAGTCCGTAAAGCCAGAAGCTGGCCTATGCTGTCGTGACAGCACGATGAAAACTTGAATTTGGAAGTGACCGGAGTCTCTGTGACCGGGATGTGCTGTATAAGGGAATCCCTGAGCCCAGCGTGGGAGACCCAGCAGCCCAAACCACGCTCCGGTGCTCGGCCAAGCCGTGTGGGGACCCCAGCCATGCTTCCCCTGCCCTGGCCAGGGGTCTTTGCCGGGCTGGCAGGTTGCTGCCACCATCATGCTACACAACGCCCAGAAACCACTGGGATGCCCAGTCTGAAGCTGGCACCGTCTTAAAAACGCGGGCCACGGCACGGTTCTCTCTGCAAGGGCCAGCGGGATCTCCACAAACCCGCCACTGCCCCGAAACGAGGAGAGAAAATGTAGAGGGAGAGGGGCAGNGCGGCCCCGAGGTGCAGGAGATGCAGAAGCCTGTGGGGGTTCTTCCATGGCGGTAAGGCGGCGGCCAGCGGGCCCGGCCAGCGGCAGCACAGCCCGCACCGGCGAACGCCGAACCGCCGGGCGAAACGCGGGAGTTTTGGAGTTGGTGTCCACCGGATTTAAGGCTGCTCCCCCCTTCACACACACACACACCCGCCGCGAGTGCACTTTCAAAGGAGTTTTGCGAGCCTCTGTCCCTCTGGGGATAAAAGGATTTTCTTGTGTTTCAGCGAGACGCCTGAAACCTCCCCGGCCGCTGTTTTTAATCCCCCCTCATTCACGGGGGCGCGGCGGGGGCCGGACGGGCCGCAAAGCACCGCCGGGCCGAGCCGAACCCAGCCCAGCCGAACCGAACCCAGCCGAGCCGAGCCGAGCCCAGCCCAGCCGAGCCG
>VUYV01000034.1:3437334-3533252 GCA_008711295.1 Anarhynchus alexandrinus | reverse complement strand
CCGGGGGCGGCGGGGCGGGGCGGAGCGGGGCGGGGCGGCCCGGGAACCCCCCGCTCCTCCGGCCCACCCCGCGCTACCGGCGGCCCTCTCCCTCGGTGTCCCCCTCCCCCGCCCCCCCAGCCTCGGGGCAGGGTCTGCTCGGCTCCGGCCGCCCCGAAGTGACTCCCGGCGGGGCTGCGGCGCGGGAAGGAGCCTCTCCGCCGTCTGCCCTGTGCCGCCGCCGTGCCCCGGTAGAAAGCAGCCGGCCACGCCGGGGGATCGTGTTTAGAGTCACGGAATCATAGAGTCGTCTAGGTTGGAAGGGACCTTTAAGATCATCGAGTCCAACCATCAACCTCACACTGCCAAAACCACCACTAAACCATGTCCCTCAGCACCACGTCTACCCGTCTTTTAAATACCTCCGGGGATGGCGACTCCACTGCTTCCCTGGGCAGCCTGTTCCAATGCTTCACAGCCCTTTCTGTGAAGAAATTTTTGCTAAACCTCCCTTGGCATAACTTGAGGTCATTTCTTCTTGTCCTATGGCGTGTTACTAGTGAGAAGAGACCGACCCCCACCTTGCTAAAACCTCCTTTCAGGTAGTTGTAGAGAGCGATAAGGTCTCCTCTCAGCCTCCTTTTCTCCAGGCTGAACAACCCCAGTTCCCTCAGCCGCTCCTCATAAGATTTAGTACCTTCAAAATGCCATCCGTGTTGTCCCAGCATCACCTCACCACTCTCTGTGTGTCTGGGTACCTGTGCTCTGCTCACCCTTGGTTTTTGTCGGGGGCACAGGCCTGGCACAGGTTCTGCAATGTGGCATGGCCGCTTGGCCAGCGCACGTACCAGTTCTCACCCCTTCTCAAACATGAGTTTATTTTCCCAGCTATAATCTGTGGGTTAAATACTCCACTTTGTTACACGATATCCTCATGGTAACCCCAAAGTAATTGCAAACAGCCTCAGATCATCAGTCAGTCTTTTTCACCCCAGCAAAGTATATTTAGTAGCTAGTTGTATATTTTATAACAAAACAACCCGCAACATGGAAATACATTTGCATGTCAGTATTTTAATTGGAGGGAGGGCCCCATTGTGTTTGTGGTGCCAAACACAAGGTTTTTACTGGAGAACAAATCAGCGTATTTTCCTAAGCGTGGTTTGCTTTATGGAGCTTAAAGACATAAATGCTGGAAAAGAAGTTCCTGCCATCAGCAAGCTCTTCCAAATACTCGTGCTTGGTTCCCAGGCTGTCTGTCAGTCCCAAATCTGGACAACTTTCTGGTGTGTCACTGTTCCTCAGGGTTAACAGCAAGAACAATGTTTTATGCACAATCTGAACAGTGTTCATATACTAGAAGAAAAATATTGTGAAACGATGTCTTACAGCCCCATGTCATGACTCCTGACACAGACCCATAACAACTGGTAGTACTTGCTCAAATAGTTTATTGTCTAAAAATATTTCTACACTTGGGCTGCAGCTGTAGACGTAACTAAAGCTGTTTTAATGTACCTCAGGTGAGAGGCAAAATGAAAATGGGACAACATAGAGCGCGTGGCAGAACAGACACCCTAAAGAAGTAATGAAGGCCATCAGCTCCACTGCCTCTCCTCTGAGACTGGTGTGACTGTACACGCTGTAATTACTTCTCTGGAGAGCAGTGTAGACATACTCTCAAAGGCAAGGTGTAGTTAGGAGATGAGGCAAACAAATGGGCTTAAGGGATGTAGGTCAAATGAGGTAGCAAATAACTTCGGGAGTGACCACAGGATTCTCCATCAGTCAGCAGCAGCAGGCACAGCCTGCCACCAGCCCAGGTCTTGCTGGCCTCAGCTTTATGGAAGGAGTGAGTTCTGAAGAATGACTCAAATGAGGCAGTAAAGTGGTTGCTCTGCAAATGTTTGGCATGGGAAGCAAAGGGGAAATGGAGATTAGGACTGGAAATGCTGACACAGCATGGAGAGGGTCCGTATGGACTATGGCTGGTGATTTGTGTTAGCTTGGGACTACCTGGGGGAAGTTCTCAAGTTAGTGCAGACAAGAATTATCTGCTTCAGACCATGGGAAAAGGAAGTCTCTGAAGGAGGACTCGGTGAAGGTGCTGAAATGGCCAAGAGAATGACTTTAGCAGCATTACTAAGGGAAATATTATTTCATTTATATGAGACAAGAAGTGTATCAGAAGTTGACTTTGAAAACACTTTTAACAGGTCTTGTAAACTTATCTCACAGCCTCCCTGGTATCTCTACAGGTCTGTGCTGGTCACTTACAAACCTCTAACAGCACTATTCAAACCTGAATTTCCATGCATTTATGTTCCTATGTTCCTGCACGTTCCTTTCCATAAATATCCCACCTATATCCATCACATTAATTTTGAACATCCTTTTTAATCCACAGGACCCCTCAGAGAAGGGAAACCCCCGTTCCTCCCGCATCCTCTTACCTACCAGCTGGACAAAAAGACAAAGCAGAAAAAACTATTGAGCTGAACTGAGCCACTAATTTGGGTCTCTCCTTTATCCAGCCAACAGCGTTTCTGAAACTTAAGAAATTCTGATAACTTTGAGATCTGAACCCTTCTTTTAAATATATTTGAAGTTCATCAGCAGGTTAAAAACTTCTTGAGAGAGAAGTGACATGAGGAGGTATTGACAGACTGACAACGTGCTCACAAGAACTGAATTTCCTCAGAAAGCCACACTAAAAAGCTCACTTTGGATAATTAGGTAAGAATATAATTTTATGTCATATTTCCTAAATGTCATTAAATTTAATAAAGGAAATACCTAGGAAATTGCAATTGCAGAGGTAACAGTATTTAGTCAATTAGATATTTGTCAAGTTTTTAAAAGTAAATACTATAGTTTTAGTCTTCCAGACTTGTTTGTCATAGAGTTTCTACTGGTAGTATGCTAAAATCCGCTTCAAATTTTCAGCTTCCTCAAGTCAGAGTCTGTCCTTCCACATCTGCGTACTATTTAGCGAAGCATGGATGCAGCACACTAAAGAGTCTGTCTGAGAACAGGATCGGCTTCCTGTACTGGAGACCAATAATTACCCAAGTCTTTTCTTAATCTGAATTATTATTTTTTTAAAGACTGGGAAGTGTATATGGCATTTGGGTGCTGTCACATCAAGGTTTAGTAAGATGATGCAAAGCAAAAATTATCAACAGGACTGTCACAAGAAAGAAGGGAAATCACTCTTCTGACTATAAACTTGAACACTCTCCAGTTTCTTACAATATTTGAAGACAACCAAAATATCATCCAAATTTGCTTTTGAAGTGTCTTTCCTGGCTGTTTTTCCAGGTTTTTTGTTTCTTGAGAGGTTTAATACTATTTGCCACTGAGAATCCTCGAAAAGGTGTAAATAAGAACAAATTCATAGCACTTTCATAGGTATTTCTGAAAAAATGAGCTATATAATGTGTTATTTACAGGGTAATAGTTTGACTGCAGATGAGTAACAAAGGCTGTAGTGCAGCCAGAGGCAGTGGCAGCATTACACGTCATAGTTGACCAAGTACAGTAATTTATGAAGAACTCCAAGAATAAATTCCAGATTGGTATATGCATGAGATTTTTAATAGTGATTTGACAATGGTCATCACACTTACTGCAACAAAAATGAAATGCTTGTTTTAAAAGCTCTAAGTCTGTAATTTAAAAGAGGTTTAATGCACATGTGACAAGGAATGAGAAGGATTATTCCAAGCGTAATACAGGTGGGAAAGGATTACAAAAAATGTGACATGGGAGAAAGAATATAGAGTTTTAATGATGAAGGAACAATACCCCCCCAACTTTTAACAAGTAGTGATACATCTCTTAGCTTACTCAGAATAGCAAAAGGCATGTTTATGTAATAAGAAAGTCACTTGCTTAAAACTGAAAATTCTAAATAACAATAATTCTTTCTACTTAGTTTAGAAATCCTCTTTTCCACTCCCACAGCTCTATTATTTCTTTCCTGGTTCTTTTATAAATACTTTCTAAAAGTCTGCTTTAAAGTAGAGATTTTTTTAAATAGATACTCTTAAAAGAGTGCAAAAAAAGAGCCAAAAGAAATAATTTCAGGAAAACATAAAAGCATTTGTCCTACTTCAACAGCTATTGGGCAAGACGGCAAAGGAAGTGACTCTCTAAGACATACTCTAAATTAATGAGTGACCAAATTTAATTATTAAGATGCAGGATTACTGAAATAAGAGATCTCTTTGCTTTAAATGACAGTGTCTTTTCCAGGCTGCAGTACAGAGCTAATGCTCCAGTTCTGCAATTTGCACCTTCCTTTTACATCCCAGGCAAAGACTCTCCTGCAAGCAATTAACCTCGGAGGAATCTTTACACATTGACAGGTCCCACAGGGGGAATTAAGCTGAGTCATATATCTATTGAAGCTAAAGGCAACTCCCCCACCAACTTCACTGGGAGCAGGATCAAGATCGCAATTTGTTCGGTTTAGAAATGAGGGAAGAGTATTATGTTTGTGTGTGCAAGCTCAAACTAACATAGGCTGCTAATGATTTTCATCTGTTTTATATAGAAACTGTGTGAAATTCATATAGGATTTTTCCATTTGTGTATATCTGCAACCAAATTAGTAATAATAAATTGAAAGGGTTTTTCCAAATTCAAGACCTTTGTTGTCTTGGCACTGAAAAAATTGATTCCAGAAAATGAATCAGGTTGCTAAGGAAAACATTCAAAGGACAGCTTGGGTTAAATTGCTGTACTAACTTCTTAATTTGCTCAGTGAAAGTCATCATTGCCCTTCTGTAGGAAGCTGGGATGCTACTTCCAAAAGGCCAGTTCCTGTTGCGTTTACTTTGCTGCTGATAAAGGCAATTACTGGCCAAAGTGAGAAAAGTTTATCACAATTTGGTCTAAATCACAACACACAGCCAACTGGTTTTCCCTCTAATCTTCTTTTAAATGTGCTTTGCTGAGGTTGAGCGTGCTCGGCTCTGTTAAACACAGAGACCTAATTTAGGGGGAACACAATAGCCTGATGGAGTGACGCCATGAATGAAAAATGACCCTTGTGTACCAGGTTACCATTATCCCATCTCCGAGTTGCTCTTACTCACCCACCTACACCACTGCAGCTGCATGCAACTTAATGATGGCTTCAGCCTTTCAGGCTGCTAGAATGCTATTTACAACCCCACGGGGTCCGACTGCGATGCTATTCTTTCTCTCCATCCTCAAGAGGCATTATTCAGACAGCATGACATGAAGAGATGGCTGGTACTACAGAAGAGCAGTTTCCAATAAACAGATCATTGTGTTTAAACATAAAGAAGACTTCCCATTACCAATTAGGAAGGCTGAATTCCACCTTTATTTTGTGTCTCACAAAGTGTAAGATGTAGGAAGGAAAGAGACCATGGAGATGTAAAGTAGACAGAAACAGGAAGAAAAATAGATTAGTCAAAAATATCTTTCTTTTCTACACCACATATATTTTTCTTTTCCTTTTTGTCTTGAAAAGAGTTATATTAGATTTCCTGCTAGGTGGATGTACGTTAAAGTGATATGGACTAGTTGGGAAGAAAGGGTGCTAGCGCAGAAAAAGAGTTGGGATTGTCCCACTCTGCAGCCATTCGCTTTCCCTTCCTTCTCCGCTCTACTGCCATCCCTTCCTATGTCACACCCCTCGCTGCAGCGTCTGGTGGCCCTACAGCCATTCTCTATTTATTTTCCTTGCTCAAAATAATAGCACGTAAAAGTGACTATTAAGAGCTCCTTATCAACCTTCTTCCCCACCCACTTAATTACCCTGCCATCCTGTCCTCTCTATTCAAAACTTTGGCCTTCCAAAATTACCTGAGGATATGAAGGTGCCTTGTTATGCAACCAGGAGGCCAAAATAAGTCAGTGGAAGAATAAACGCATAGAGAATGCACCGTGAAGGGTTTGAAGGCTGAGGACCACCTGCAGGGAGGGTTTGCCCCGCTCAGGCCAGGGGCTGAGGAGCTGGCACACTTCATTCATTTTAGGGTGTGAGCCGTAGTGAGGGGCTCTGCGTGGGTTTATATGATTTTTGAGCCATGGTGCTTCTCCCTGGGCTCAGGGAGGAGGAAGCACAAGCAGCACCCAACCCTCACTTAAGTCATTCAGCTGTGCTGAAGGGAGTGGGGATGCATGGACACTGCAGAGGGATGGTGTCCATCAGATATTAGAAAAGATGGAAACGCTTTAAAATTGAAGCAGGTAGTGGACTTCATTAGGAATGATGCCACACCAGTAGAAATTATGCGACGTTATATAAGATCATCTTGCTTCTGATGCTTATTATAATAAAATAACAGCTCTCAGTAGAATAATTGGCCCAGCGTGATGCAACAGAAATACCCAACTGGTTTTAGTGCAGCTGCGCACCTTAGTTAACTCTGTGGTGGCCAGGGCAAAAAGCCCTGAACAATTACAGCTTTTGATACGTTCATGAGGTCAGAACAGCGAATATCTCACTAAAAGTAAAAAAAAAAAGGAGAAAGAGGTAGCATTTGGGGGGAAGCATCAGGGTTTGTTGTTGTTGTTAATCAGTGGAGGTTTCTAGACGGTCTTGATTCATGTGCTTCAAGAACCAAACAGGTAGTTTTTTTCAATTAGTATAAATACTTTGTTTAGTCTCTTTTCACAATGACAAACTTGCTGTCTTTGTTAGTCTGAACTAAATTAACATTCATGGGCACATCTCTTGTGCCAAAAGATTGAATTACTATCTCCACCATGTTTCTTTTTCTTTTGGGGGGGGAGGGGGGGAGAACACTTGCTATTTCTACCTGTAGTTTGTCAATAACTTCTACTTTTTCTTTGAAATTGCTCTATCAAAAATCCTGTGGAATGGAAAAGCTAGGAAAAAAAGGAATTTGAATGAAGGGATACCAATGAAGTGCTACGACAGCATTTACGTGCTGGGACTTTTTAATAAAAGCTCTAAATTTAGCCTGCTTGAAAACTTCAAAGCAATGATAAGCCTTTAACTGATAGTCATCCCTCTCTTTCTCTGGTGCTGTAGTAACTACCTACCTTCTGTATTAACACTAAAATTAAAAGTATTTTTTTAAAACATGGATGATCAAATTTAAGAAAACTGTCTGTTTATTTGGGCAGGAGAAAAAGTTACCTGATTTTAAAGATGCAGAAAACACAACGCTACTCACTTGAAAACTTGTTTGTCTGGAGGTGGAATCAGACACCTACAAATTTATAAATTTTGAGCTAGCTTACTGGCCCCGTTAAAAACAGCCATACATACTAAATTAGATCTTTTATCAGCAGGATAGTCAAGGAAATCTCTTGCAGCCTGATGCTGTTTGTAATATTATAACTGTTTCTAAGAATCAGTACAAATAATACATATTGACTGCCCCTGTAAGGTATTGCAGCTGCACAAGTCAGTCATTCAGATACACCAAAGATGTAAGTAGAGGGCATTAGGTCGGATTGGCACAGCTCATTTGTGCTATTGGAGACCCTAAAAACTAGTGAACATATGCTCATTTGGGCTAGCAGAGGATTCCACTCTCTGGCATCTATCTGTGTCTACATTTCTGTTACATTTCCTTTTTTGGAGGGGGGGTTGTTTGGGGTTGGGTTTTTTTTCACTATTTCAAAGTGGCAAAGCTGACGAGCTGTCTGCAAATGAAGGAAAAGATTCCTGTGCTTTCTGGTTAATACTCCTCTGGTTAACACTCCCTCTAAGGGACTTTTTACAAGGGCAAGTAGTGATAGGATGAGGGGGAATGGTTTTAACCTGGAAGAGGGTAGATATTAGGAAGAAATTTTTCACTGTGAGGGTGATGAGGAACTGGAAAAGGTTGCCCAGAGAAGCTGTGGATGCCCCATCCCTGGAGGTGTTAAAGCCCAGGCTGGATGGGGCTTTGAGCAACCTGGTCTAGTGGGAGGTGTCCCTGCCCATGGCAGGGGGGTTGGAACTCGATGATCTTCAAGGTTCCTTCCAACCTAAACCATTCCATGATTCTATGATTATCAATATGCATGGTTTACAAAGATTTTGGAGGGAAATCTGAAGAAGATTTTGAAAGACCAGACCATTGGAATCAGGCAACTGTCTTCCTATTAGAACAGCGTGGAAGAAAGCCTAACTTCATTAGCGTGAGATTGAGTTAGTTATGTATATGTAAGGTACCAAATGGCATAATTGTCTGAAACAGGGGGGGACTGGAACCAGTGCCCCAAGAGACCTTTGTGGTTCGTTCACTCATATTCCTATAAGTAGAGGTTAAACAAGTCTGGATTTTACCAGCCTTGAAAGTAATGGTAAATCATCCGAAAAAAATGAAACCCCCATCTAAGGCAGGAAAGATGTCTTTATGACTTAGGCTGGGGAAGAGGGATTCTGGGTTTTGTTTCTCTCTGACCTTGGCAGTTCAGCGTACTTTTCTCGGCTTAAGTGCCATGTGTGTAAAATAAGTGATGATAGGAGTAGTACCTTATAACCTATGGGCCTGCAAGGACAAATCCATCAATGCTTCCCTGGCACTTTGATGCTTATGGTGATGAGAGCTATAAAAAGTGTACACACAAAGAAAATAATCCATTATCTACCCATGCAGAGGACAAACCCTAAAGTCCAGTTTTTTGAAAGGAGTTCAGACTAAAGTGCCCGTTTCAAGACTCAATTGCCTATTTTGATGATGGTCCATTAATCTTCTAAACTGGAGTTTGCAGATCTGGATAGTAATTTATGTCTTGTAAGAGCACAGGATAGCCCTGAACCCGAAGGACAACACGTTTTCTTACTACCAAAGTTAATTTACGCTGGTGAGCTGTCTTTGCCTAAATATTGCAAATGGCAAAATGGACGCTTCAGTTTCTGTCAGTCATACTTCCCTTTTTTAAAAAGGCCTCGTTGAACTTCAGGCTAAGAAAATCGAACAAGAAAAACCGTAGCAGCCATTCCCTTAACATGCTGGGGTACATAATTAAAATACTAAGCTGGAGGTGTGAGCTGTATTTCTAGCTGCAGTATGAAAGGGAGGCATCAGTTCTGTCCTAGGGTTGTGTTCTGCCTAAGCAATACTAAATACCAGAGTCAGATCTCTTCCCACATCTCACTTTTCATGACATAATTCAGCAAACTTACTCCTTCTGTGCCAGGATGGGAACAGCTGCTTTGCTCTCTCCTGGTGTCCCACACTGACCCAGAGATGCTGTCGCTCCCCATAGACCACCTGCTCTTGTTCACATCATTTCCTCTGATCTACCTGGTCTCTACAGATGAAGGTAGAAGTTGTGGCTCCATCTAATCTAAGAGAGCATGCCACAATCCAAAGGGAGAGATGCTGGATCTCCTCCCTTCTGCTTTTTCCTGCCAGGCTGTGAGTTGAACCAGCTCCCCCGGCTATACCCGAGCTGTTGCAGGGCAGGAGGTGGAAGTAAGCATCCAAGGGCAGGGAGGAGGACACAGGAAGGCGAGTGGAAACTCCTCCTTTCGCAAGCAACGGGACTCCTGAAATGGGTCCAGGCTCGAAATTTGTCTCAGGAGCTGCCCAGGAATGCTGCGAATTGGAAAGGGCCGGGGAAACACAGAGCGGTCCTCAGCTTATGTGTTGTGTTTCAAAGCCGTAGGGTGCCAGGACGTGTGGGTGTGAGGTGGGCGTGCGGGTGGTGGTGCCGGGTGGGTGTTGGTTTGCAAAAGAGACACAAAGAAACGCAAATTCTGTGGCAGCATCCCAAACAGGAAATACTTTTAAGTATGTTCTCTGGGAAAGCAGGAAAATACTTTCTCCAGAAAACAGTTAATTGAATTTCTTATGAAGTGCTGTTGTGTCAAATTCAGAGATTAAAATCAATCATTAAGGTAAATAGAGATTTTAATCTGCTTTACATTGGATCTCCAATTCAGTTTCAATTCCAGCTTCACCACAAAAATAATGCAATATAGTCCCAGTGCAAGAACATTGGGATTGCTCCATACCTCAAAAAATACCGTTTGTAAAATAGCTCAGTAAAGATGCCATCTAACTCTTTTTTGACGCAGCGAAAATTTTGGCAGGCCGGTCTATGCTTGGTTAGTTATTCAGTCTCGTTGGTAGGATGAGCACTGTGTAGAGGCAAACCTTTACTATAATGCTGGAATCAGTTGGTTTAAAACCTGTTTTCACCAGTCCCTGTGGCAGCAGGGAACACGGCCTCCCTGTCCGCGCTCGCAGCCGAGCCATATGCAGCATATGTTCAGCTGAGCCACTGGTGACACCCCCTGTCAGCATCTGGTAATTTTCCTAGCAGGGACAAGATTTACATGAAAGCTTTAACTCTCAAAGTCCTGAAGACTCACAGACAAATGCATTCCAGAACCTTTTTTTTAACCAAAGACTCAGAAGTGCACCTTTATAACAAGCCTATTTCAGCTGACTGTAGTATCAGCTTTTATACTTCACCATACCGTGCCAAGAGAAGATGCTCAATTTATCAGAAATCCTGCTATCGTTCAGCTGATAAACAGCTCCCGTGCGGTGTTCAGCCCTCAGAGTCACAGATATTGCTGCTGCCTGAGAAACACTGCAATAACAGCCATCCTGCTCTGCGCACAATATTCTACGTCTTGATTTTCCAACGCTTAAGCCAAATACAAACAATTGGTAATGATTCAGAATTGACCATTAACGTTTTTCGTTGTTCTGAATTCTGAGGGAAGGGGGACAGAGGGAGTTCAGGCTTTCCACAGAAATGAATCCTTTCTGAGGTTTGCAACAAGCAACTTCTACTAAATCGTTCAACATCGTAATGAAGCACATTCTCTTCTCTCACCAGCCTTGCTTCTCTCATTGCTTAGGACACCAAAGCTACAACACTGTTACTAGTAGAAACCAACATGTAATTTTTAGCCAAATCTCATTTTACTGGAACCTCTAAGCTTTTGAGAGCTTATTATTCCAGATTTAACCTGGTATTAAATGAGAGGAGAGTGAAATCCAGGCTTTACAGCAAGTATTAAACAGCTTTGCTAACACATAGTAATGAAAGGGAATTAGCATAGAACCAACCCCAGCCTCATTTCCCCGAAACCAGGAGCTGTTTTCCCAGGGAGGATATAGAGTACTTGTGACTACTTTCTGCTGCAATATTCTTACATGGGATCATGTGGTGCCTTCATCCTACGCTGAAAGTTTTGGAAAATACTTCACTGGCATCAGCAGTCCACTTTTGTTCCCATAAACTTCTACCTATTTACCCACTTTCTTTTAATGGGTAAACAACTCTTAACTTCTCAGTGTTGCTAGCTTAGCTAATTGTGCTTAAAGTTACACAGAAACCTCTCTAATTTACTAAAGACTCCTCAAAGCTCAGTTTTGTTTGGGTTTTTTGCTTGTTCCCCAGAAAAGCACAGCAGCCAACTTGACGGCCATTACTCTGAGAAAACAAGCAGTCAGCAAGTTGCTTAATCCTCTGCCTATTTACATACTGATTTCATACCCTGATTTCAGTTAGAGTACATCGCCAGAGCTGTGATCTCGCAAACGTTTTACGTATGTGATCCTCTGCTATGGCATGCTTAAAATCACAGCGATCTCAAGAGGTGATCCACACGTAAATGTGTGTGCAACTGACGGTTAACTTGTGGGAGTGAGGGCAAAGGCCAACAGTGTGATTGCTTATTTTGAAAAGATACGGTTATTAACACACAGGTGTATTTGAATTAAAGTGAGATTCCTCCAACAGTCCCTAGAACACAACTGTGCCTTGCTCTCTGGCCAACCTTAAGCATAAGCTTGAAAGCAGAATTCGGGTTTAGTTTTTAATCCCTAATTACCACCATTTGCAGGTGATACCAGCACCAAAATCAAAGAGCATCAGCACGGTGACATGGCAGGCTGTAGAACAGGGAAGGCAGGGGCTGCCTCTTTGGAAGTAATTTTCCTTGCTTGAAGGTGGAATTAAACCCCAATTACTTAAAGGTTTCAGGTCCTGTCTTTTTCCTTGTGAACAATGGAAGACTACGGTCTGCATATAAAACAGTGAGAATAACTTTTAAGAAACAGTATGTTACAGCACTTTTTCTGTGCCAAATACATCTGAATTTACCACTTACCAATGCCACGCTCTTCTTACGAAACAAGATTCAGAGAAAGTAATAATTAGTACTGTGGTTTGCACAGGCTACACCACGTCTTGGTCTCACTAAGATACATTTGGGCATTAAATATTTCTCCTGGCTTCCCAAAAATGCAAGCAACAGATCAGCTTAGTACCCTTGGGTAAAGCCTACACCTTTCAAAGTGCCCGACTCACGGCGGAGGACAGCGTTCCAGCCCAGCACCCTCCGTGCCAGTGCACCGACGCCGGCAGCGCCAGTGGCTCGGGTCTGTGGCTGGGTGGGCTTCTGCCCACGGGGGCTCCAGAAAGCTGGGCGAAGGCCAGGGAATCTGCCCCCACCAATGCCACTGCCAGTAGGATCCTCTTTAAGTCGCAGTGCACGAAGCGCCCCGGTGCACAGCGCGTGAGCGCAGGGACGAGTAATGCCCAAATGGCTTTGCTGGATGAGCTGCACAGCTTTATCGGCAACCCTAAAAACCACATACACTTTAACAGAGGGGCAAAGCACACTGCAGCCAACACACAAAAGATTAGTCTCAGCCATGGTTTTGCACTTAACTGGAACAACTAATAAAACCATAATTGTAAAATGTAATTAATTACCACCATACATACCTAAACGTTTATGTCTTCCAGCAGCCATTAACTACGAGATCTGTTGCTCTGGATAAGATTTAATCTAAATGTATGAAAATCCATTGCACAAAATGTTGCCCAGGTGCGGTACGAACCTTGTTCCAGAAAACCTGTTTGGTTTTTCAAAGAGGCGGCTGTTGCCCGAATTCAGGGCTCAGTCCTGCGAGGTGCTGAGCACCCTGTAAGCCCTTAAACACCGCTGGGAGTGAAAGGGACTCGGCATGATCCAGAAGCAGTCGGTACTTTGCGGGATTGAGCCTTGAGTTAATATATAACAAAGGGCTGCACAGCGGTGTGTGAAATCAGCAAGTTAAACATACACTTAAAATAACTGTAACAGGAGAGAAGCAAGCATATTTACAGGAGCAGTTCATTAAAATCTTTGTGCTGAATAGTCTCCTATGCAGCGTTCCTACATATTTACCATACGAAAGCAAAGGTTTGGGGAGTGTTCTGGTGAAAGTAAAATTAAGCAGTCAAGGAAGAAATGACCTATAGTTGCAGCCAAAGACTTCTCATTGAATATTTGTGTAAACTGTGAGTTGGTTATTATCAGCTGGAGTCCACCCCGAGCGAGCTGCACCTGACAGCGTGGACAAAATGGATGACCCAGAACAGCACATGCTAAATACACATCCGCAAAACTGAAAATAACAACCAACCTCAAACCTTTACCGCCCAGCTCTAGTATTTGCAGGTGTCAGCAGCAGAACCAAACGCCAAAATCATACCTGGTCCTACCTGGTCATTTACTGTAACAAATGAAAGAGGCAGAAATCAAAGGTATAATTACGTCTTTGAGAGCTGCAAAGCACCACAGGAAAGTACCCGGGTGTGCAGAAGGCACTGCAGGTGCGGAGCCGAGTTGTCCCAGCGGCAGAACGACACAGTGCGGAACACCAGATACACACCTGACGGCAAAATGGGACCTGTGCTTCCCTGCTTTTGCTGCCTGATGTACAGAGGGAGAAACTACACTCTCCTAGAAACCCACGTTTATCCTGAGAGCCTGGCACCACATACAAAAATGTAGAATGCCCCTGGCTTTGCAGTCTCCAGTCAGAAGCACCCGTACAGCTCCCTCCTATATATCCCTTTCTGTACAGAGGACAAAACAATATATAACAGCAGATCTGCTAGAATGTGATTCGATCTTCTCTTTTCCTCCCCAGAAAAAATAGCAACTTCCAACTGCATTTTTTTTCTGAATTAGAGTAGCAGGACGTGGAGAATAATCCTCAATGGAAGAGAATATTAAGTCAAAGAGAAATTAATTTGTCTTACATCGCTTGGAGTTATTCTGTGAATAATCACAGGAAGAAATTTTAATGGCAATATTACATTAATTTCTGAAAAGTAGAAATGCCAACAGATTTACTTAATAAAAGATTTATATATTCAAGATAATTTTCAAAACCTAATTTATCATTTATAACAAAGTGTGAGGTTTCATATATGTCTCAGGAAATAATTTGCAAATCAGATGTTATTGAATTCCCAATTATTAGTTATATTCATTTTAGCTGAAAGCTCTGCTGGAATCTCAGTACCAAGAAAATTAACTATATGAGAGTATAAAGACAGAACTACAACTGCCCACTGTTTGACTTATGCTCAAAGCCTTCAGTGAAAAGGAGAAACGAAGCTCTTCGCCACCATACTCTTCTCATGCAAGGCTGGGCTTTTACCATTTTAAACCTTCTGAGTCAGATACAAGGTCCACTAAACTTAAGGGGACTTTCCTTGGCTTTAAGTAAAGATTATCATAAAGGCAAAGTCCAAGTAATTTTCTTAGTCTGAAATCACTCACCAGGGTGCTCATCTCTGATGTTGTCATATGAATGTTGATTTTGATCATGGTGCTGGGGTGGGGAGATAGCGAAGAAAATACCACATCTCGCTTTGTGGTTTGAACTTTAAGAGAAACTGAAATGCACGTAATACTACATGGCAGAAGTCAATGTCCAGGTGCTTCACAAGTGCAAAGAGAAGGATTTGGATACAAGATCACACAGGAAAGTTAAAATAATGAACAACAGAGACAGAAATGTGATCAATGTCTTTTCTTGCAGTTTCTGATATTCCTGCCCATGAAACCTTGGTTATGCTTATGATATCATATACTGTTATAGTAGATAGACCGAAGTTTAGAGAGCTATATGATGCTTAACTTTCTGACATGACTAGTAGCAAAGTCCATTCCAGTTTTGGCAACACAGTAACTGAAATATCTCGATGAGGTTCCCGCTTAGAGAACAATAGGTCATTATATTTGTACCTCAATTGTACCTGCAATCTGAGAACCTCTAAGTACTTTACAAACTTGAGTAAGTTAAACCTTTCATGTGTATGAAGCATTTGATATGACTCTCATCACATTTTCAAAATTTTTTCAGAAATTTCCTTTAAATTTTGAGCATTTCAGGTTTTGATCTGATGATTTGAGGTGCTGACATCCAAAATGTGAAGTAGTCAGAATACAAAAGCAGTGTTCAGGTTTTTTGGTGAAAAATATTATGGAGGATAATCTCCACAACAACGAACAATCAACAGAGCAAACTTGTATAAAAAAATTATTTAATGCAAATCTCAAGAGTTGATGAAGACAGAAGCAACCAAAACAGCTAGAGGAACCTACAGAAAGCCAGTCAGAATCAACCAGTCAGAATAACCTTGTTCAAAATTACCAGGAAATCAGAACTGTCCAGGCTTACTGATCTTATCTGTAGAAGTGCCATACTGCACTGTACTGCTTCTATACTATTCTGTTGTATCCAGGTTTGTTCTATAAACTATGAAAGCATATTTTTCCAAAAATCAGTGGGACTTGGGGACATACATTACCTATTCAAGTCAAAGCAGAAATAGAGCAAATACATCTCAATGGAAAATAAAGTCCTTGTCCCAAACCAATTATTGCTGTCTGAAATTGTGACAAAAAGGTTTCAAATCATGACCAAGAGAAATATAAATATCTGGTTTACTGAGATCTAAGCACAGCAGCTGAACAAGTGTCCAATTGGGTGGACTCTAGAAGAGTCAGATGTAAGTACCTGCTATTCACAGAATCGTAGAAGGGTTGAGGTTGTAAGGCACCTCTGGACATCATCTAGTCCAACTCCCCTGCTCAAAGCAGGGTCAGCTGGAGCAGGTTGCTCAGAGCTGTTTCCTGCCAGGTTTTAAAGAGAGGTTTTTGGAGTCTCCAAGGATGGAGACTCCACAACCTCTCTGGGCAGCCTGTTCCAGTGTTTGACCACTCTCACCATAAAAAAACATTTCTTTTTCTGCCTTAATGAAATTTCCTGTATTTCAACTTATGCCCATTGCCTCTTGGTTTTTTACTGGATACCACTGAGAAGAGTCTGGCTTTGTCCTCTTTATCCTCTTTACCCCTTCACTCCCATCAGGTATTTATACACATTAATAAGATCCTTCTGAGCATTCTGTTCTCCAGGANGACTCTAGAAGAGTCAGATGTAAGTACCTGCTATTCACAGAATCGTAGAAGGGTTGAGGTTGTAAGGCACCTCTGGACATCATCTAGTCCAACTCCCCTGCTCAAAGCAGGGTCAGCTGGAGCAGGTTGCTCAGAGCTGTTTCCTGCCAGGTTTTAAAGAGAGGTTTTTGGAGTCTCCAAGGATGGAGACTCCACAACCTCTCTGGGCAGCCTGTTCCAGTGTTTGACCACTCTCACCATAAAAAAACATTTCTTTTTCTGCCTTAATGAAATTTCCTGTATTTCAACTTATGCCCATTGCCTCTTGGTTTTTTACTGGATACCACTGAGAAGAGTCTGGCTTTGTCCTCTTTATCCTCTTTACCCCTTCACTCCCATCAGGTATTTATACACATTAATAAGATCCTTCTGAGCATTCTGTTCTCCAGGATGAACAGTCCCAGCTCTCAGCCTCTTGTCATATGTCAGATGCTCTAGTCTGTGTATCAGCCACTCCTCCCAGTTTTGTATGCTCTGCAAACTTGCATCCAGGTCATTAATGATGATGTTAAAGAGTACTGGCCCCAGTACTGAGGCATGAAGTACACCACGTGTGACTGGCTTCCAGATGGATTTCATTCCATTGATCACAAGTCTTAGAACCCAGCAGTTCAGCCAGCTTTAAATCTACCTGACTATCCACTTATGTAGTCCTTACTTCATCAGTTTGTCTATAAGCATGTTATTAGAGACAGTGTCAAAAGTTGCTAAAATCCACTGCTCTCCTCTTGGCCACTGAGCTAGTCATTTTGTTGTAAAAGACTATCAAGTTGATCAGGCATGATTTCCCCTTCGTAAATCCATGTTGACTATCCCAAATCACTTTCTTGTCCTTCATATGTCTGGAAATGGCTTCTAGGAAGATTTGATCCACCTCTTTCTTGGGGACTAAGCTGAGGCTGATTAGCCGGTACTTCCCCAGATCCTCCTTGTTGCCCTTCTTGAAGACAGGTGTGACATTTACTTTCTTCCAGTCCTTAGAAACCTCCCCCAGTCACCACAACCTTTCAAAGATCATCATGACTGGCCTTGCAATGACATCAGCCAGCTCCCTCAGCCCTCATAGGTGCATCTCATCAAGTCCCATGGACTTGTGCATTCAGCTTTATTTAAATGTTCCCTGAACTGATCCTTATGAGGATATGTCTTTTATTCTCCATGTGTTCCCACTCAGGGCCTGTGATTGCTGAAGGCTGGTATTACCACTAAAGACCAAGGTGAAGAAAGCACAGAGTACCTCAGCCTTCTCCATGTCCTTTGTCTCCAGGTCCCCTGTCACGTTCAGCAGCAGGCCCTCTAGTCTTCTTTTGCTGCTGATACACTTGTTGAAGCCTTCTTCGTTGTCCTTTATGTCCTTCACCAGATTCAGTTCTCAGTGGGCTTTGCCTTTCCTAACCCCATCCCTGCATGCTTGGACAGTGTCACTGCATTCTTCCCAGGTCACCTGCCCCTCCTTCTACCTCTTGGTGGTGGGTTGACCTTGGCTGGCTGCCAGATGCCCACTCAGCCACTTTCTCACTACCTCTCCTTAACAAGACAGTGGGCGAAAATAAGATGGAAAATTTCGTAAGTCAAGCTAAAGACAAGGAGATCACTTCTCCATTACTGTCATGTGCAAAACAGACTCCACTTGGGGAAAATGAATTCAATTTATTCCAATTAAAATAGGTTTGGATAGTGAGAAACAAAGACAAATTAAAACAACACCTTCCCCCTATCCCTTCCTTTTTTCCAGGTTCAGCTTCATTCCTTCATTCCCCACTCCTCTACCCCACCGTGCCCAAGTGACATAGGTGGAAAAAAAAACAACAGGCACATCTGCATGTTGCTGTATTAATTACATTAAGGCATCTCAATCTTAACAACTCCACCCAATACAAAGCAGACCCTGTAGGAAGGGCAATCCTCCCTGCANCAATTTATTCCAATTAAAATAGGTTTGGATAGTGAGAAACAAAGACAAATTAAAACAACACCTTCCCCCTATCCCTCCCTTTTTTCCAGGTTCAGCTTCATTCCTTCATTCCCCACTCCTCTACCCCACCGTGCCCAAGTGACACAGGTGGAAAAAAAAAAAACTAGGCACATCTGCATGTTGTTGTATTAATTACATTAAGGCATCTCAATCTTAACAACTCCACCCAATACAAAGCAGACCCTGTAGGAAGGGCAATCCTCCCTGCAAATGTTTAGGTTAGCGATTGCAAAGTAATCCAGGCACAGCACCGTTCATAAGACCAATCCATCACCAGGGCGTACGAGGCATTTAGGCCTGGACACTAGGTGCAGAGGAGAGCAGGTTAACAACCACCACCTGAAAAGATGTTTTAAGTGATCCTGGTTTATTTTTAACAATATTTTAAAGCCTTTGAGAAGATTAATTCCTCAGCCCAAGAGCTGAGTACCTTGCTGCTGCTAAGGTAAACTGAGGTACTAACTGAGTCCTCAGCACAGGGATATTCTCTGTAGGACTTGGGAGCGATGCTGCTTCAATACTGCTATTGTCAGTACACAAAAAACACCACTGTCCTTTGCCCTGAAAGTCTGATTTCTTTGCAACAAGATGAAAAAGTTCCTACAGTTTTCTCTCTCCCTCTTTCTCTTTGTCATGCTGTCACACAGAAAAGACGCAACAGATGATATCCATGCAAGCAAAACCTGTGTTTGTGTATTCTTCAATAATAAGAGCCTGTTTCATAAGGAAGACTATGTAAAACCCTCATCAAGGACATTATATGTTCAGTATTATCAGTGGGGAGTAAGGGAATTTCTAGCACTGAGGTTAAAGTGCAGCTGATAATATACAATAAATATATCTATTTTAAAAGATACCAGATGAGATGTCAATATTTAAAATGAAATCAGATACACTAGA
Source organism: Anarhynchus alexandrinus (assembly GCA_008711295.1). Taxonomy (NCBI): domain Eukaryota; kingdom Metazoa; phylum Chordata; class Aves; order Charadriiformes; family Charadriidae; genus Anarhynchus; species Anarhynchus alexandrinus. The sequence goes on along the minus strand of VUYV01000034.1, from coordinate 3,514,185 downwards.
AATAAACAGTGAAAGATCCAGGACAAGATTTTGAGCCAGATTTCTGAATCTTAATCTCAAGAGGAAGTTGTTAGGTAGGACCTGCTGCACTAGATTGGACTAAAAAGCCATCTAACCAACTCTCCAAATGGCTTTAAAAGGAACAAGAAACAAGATGAATACAGAAAGATTTTCCCCCTATGTCACTCTCCCATCTTCTGTCAATCTAAAGTTTACAGTCTTCCTGTAGCTCAGAGGCTACATGCAGGACACAGTATTTTCTCATTCCATTGGGCAAATATTCCATTATTTTTTCTGCTTCCTTTCTATTTTCACTAATTCTTTGGCTTCCACATCCTCATATTTCACTGAATTCCCATAATTAATTGGTACCCTGGGTGAAATATATTCCCTTTGGTTTGATTGCAATCTCCTGCCCAGGTGATGGTGTGTCTGTTTGCAAACCTCATCCTGCTGGAGGGTGCTGAGAGTTGGTGCCTCCAGCCCCGCAGACATGGCTGTTGAAAGAGGTGAAGTAAGAAACAGGAAGGATGGGTTTCCAGGAGAGAATGAGAAAGGGGAGCGCATTTGGCAAGAGGATGTATAGGCAGATATGCAAGTTAGGTTTCTGGACTATTGCTGAAATATTTAAATTATGGTCATACGTGCTTCTAGTACCATTAAGAGGGGGATTCCTGGTTTTTACCAATCTTAATAACTGTAATACATAAGTCATAAATAAATAATTCATTCCTTAAAAGCATTTTGCTGTTGTTATTTTTTTTTTCCTAGCTTCTCCACATGCTACTCATATTTTATGCTGTCATTCAGGTTGTAAGTAACATATTTAACTCACTCAGATTTTTACAAGCTGGAAAGTCAGGACCCTAAAGATGAACGCCACCTGTTCCACAAAATCCATCGTTCCTCGCTCAGTGGCCAGTGCACCAGGAAACATCATGTTCCATGTTAACCTTTTCTCTAGTGTGTTACACGAGTGTGTAACAGCGAGGTATATAGCCAGCTTGGCTATTTTCTTCCTGGATAGCTAAGCTGCTCCATCAGTAACACAAAAATGTTTTAACAACACAGCAACAAACCACGCAGCATGCCAAGGAGCCACGGAGCCCTTGGTTCGTTGTTGGGAGGTTACTTTTAATTACAAGGTCCTGATTAACACACTGGAACAAGGAAATAGCTTACTTAAAACAGTTCCAAATCACTGTACTTAAAAATTCTGGCCCTTGTCATAAGCAAGGACAACAAGTGACCTAGACAAAAAGAAAATTGTTGAATTGTCTGAATGAATTTGAAGTCCTATTACAGGACTTTGCAGACACCCAGTAATCTATAAAAGCCAACTTTCAAACACTAATTTCATAGTATCATAAACAGCCAAACTCTTCCTTCAGACAGGATCTTATTTTTAAACAAGGTTTCTGTACAAAATTTGTCTTTAAAACTTTTGCATTGATTTTATTTTTCTAGTTGGTGCAACTTATTATTACTATTAAGGTTTGAATCTGGTTTATTTAACCTGTTAACTGTCTGAACCATTTTACTCACGTGGTTTGCCCAGAGACAGCGTTATCTACTTCTTAGAAAAACCATTCTGGTCATAATTCAGTCCCTGTTACAGTATTAATGCAGGGCCAGATCCTGCTTCATTTGATGCTCTTAGCTTTGGTTCTTCCATATGCAAGTAGAACATGAAATTACCATAATTAAGAGCTAGTAGAAAATACAAGAGAATAAGGAAGTACACTCCTCATCATGGAAATGCTAGGCATGGTAAGAATGAATCCAGGATCTTTTGCAGGGAAGTTTACTTCATTAGAAAGAAGGAAACATCTGATGAAATACGTGGATTAAGCTCAGCAGCTGCTGCAGTGTGTCTGTCCTGCCTCAAGTGGGTAGTTGGGTGAGCTGTTGAACATCCAAACTTTGAAAACTACAACAGACTCTTATTTTCGGCTCTACTGCCCCACATGCCTAAAAGTCTTCTTTATTTTCTTATTGCAGGAAATGGAGGACATATGAAAGAGAAGAACTTTGGAGTATGTGAGCAGTGCTGGAAAGTTTAATCTAGAGCCACAGAACACAAGTAAAATAGAAACCACTGGGATGATCAATTTATGAAAATCTCTACTCCTTAATTTAATCAGGAAAAAAAATAAGAAAGCTGACCAAGATAAAGAACGAATGAATTGCTTATTAAATCTAACAGGATGCAGCCGATGCCTAGTAAGCAAATCAAGGTCACTTTTAGCTAGTGTCCACTGGCCTGGTCCAATAGGATGGTTTGGGTGAGGGAAAGAAAAGGCTTGGCTTTATACGAGATAGCTGATTCTTGCACACCAAATTAATTCTTACTTGATGCTACCTGTGCACACAGTAGTTGGAAAGATGGCCTCCAAAAAGCAATGTTGGTTGCCAGGAGCATATGTAAGGTGATCCCTGTGTAGAAGCAAAGCCAAGTTACACTGTAGTTAGACTGCTCTTGAGTTTGTTTAAACATAATTAATCAAATTGAGTATGTTTTCAGGCAGCATAAAGCATTTGCATAACACAAAGAAATATGAGAAAATATAGAAATGTCAAATATGACATTCTGACCGTCTATGAAAAATCCAGGATGAGATCAAAGAGTCTTGCCTTGAAGGTAGCAGCAGTGGTCCCACAGACTCCATCACAACCACAAGTCAGACACTTGCAAACTAACTCTCAGATACGGAGGAAAGATGTAACACAGAGATCTTGGACACGAGGGATACCATCCTGAGTTAATCTCTCTCACCTCTCCTGCTCAGAGCCAACAGGCAGCTTGGAGAAAGCAGTAGGTATGAGCAGGGACTGTAGATACCCGCCTTTCCCTGTGGGTTTTGTGTGCTCAGTACCCCTCATCTCTTCACCTGAACCTCAGACTCAATTACTTCAGCAAATTGTACTAGAAAAGCTATGCAGATATTTTAGAAAGCATAAAATAAGCAGGGAACCCTAAATACAATTGTCAAAATATATGAAACAAATGTATTTGTGATGAAATGTCATTGATTTATCAGTTTCTGTAAAGACTGTTAGAATATAGATTTGCAAGAGTCTGTGTAAGAACCAATACCTCACAAGATCAAGGCCAAAATATACCAAATATCTGTCAAGCAGGTGAGTGAATTTGTGCATTCTCACTGTTCAATTCACTTTCTACTTCCCAAATGCAAATTTCTGTTCATACTGATGAGAGTGGTATAGTCTCCAGTTCCTTGGTGACTTCTTTAATGCCGTGCAAAAAATGGCTCTCTATTTAATAATATTTTGACACGAATGTGTCTCTAAGGGAAGGAAAAAATACTGTGTTTAATCTGGTTTTTATTATTAACTCTTTGCATTCTGGGTCTAATTTAACTAGTGACCTAATAATTATTTTTCTGTAAACCATAGAGAGCATTAAACACACTATGTCACAGGTTTGAGAACTTGAGAATGAGACAATACCTTCCAGGACAGGATAAAAGCTCAGCTCTTCTCCTTCATATCATTTGTGATTTTTGGACAGTTTCCATTTGTAGCCTATCCGTATAGCTCTCAATAGTCACGTCCTTTCCCTTCCTGCGATTTCATTGTCTTCTACAACTTTTCATTTATGTTGCGAAGCCTGGCCTTCACCTACCCCACTCTGCTAGAAAGTTCTCTCTTGCTGCCATCCTCATAACGGGCAGCGTGGTCTGCAGAGAAAACAACACATGCTCTGGATTCCCACTTGCAGTAGATTGATGTAAATACTTTCCATTGCCTTCAAACAGAGAACTGCTAGACCCAATGACTATTTAAACCAAGCTCTTCGGTACAGTTGTGTCTCCATTTATGGTCACCCTACTTAAGTTCAAAATATTCTCATAAAACATATTCAAAATTAATCCCAATTCAAAATCCAAGGTTGCTATGGAACCTGTCGTGAGAGCAATACTGAGAAGCTTTACCAGTTCAAAGATTAAGTGTCCTGAACAGAGATCTTGCACAAGGCTGACTTTTCAGAAACATTTTGGTGTTTTTCATTAGCAAGAGGTTTAATGTTCTTCCTCCCTTCCAGTTTCCCACCAGGGAGACAAAGAAGGGAAAGAGACAGAAGAATTTTAAATGATGTAACATCTCAGACATATAATTCTTTCTAATGACGCAGGTGTTTTCCCTGTTAATTTGGCACTATGTGCCAGCAGTATAAGTACATAGAGATTTAGGAGACTTTGTTTGTTCAGCAGACTGGCTGCTGAAATTTGCATTCCAGTATCGCTTGGAGCTGACTTAAAATCAAGTGACAAGTAATTCTTCTTATCACAATAATGCATATTATTATCTGTTAGCATAACTTCATGTAATGACAATTTGGGGAGCAAAAGTAAGCCATGTTTTGTGTTCCTGTTGAACCACTGTTGTATGTGATGGATGCGAATTGGAGGTTCAGTCCCGTAAACCATTTTTCTTCTCTTTAAAATAATCCAGTTAGTACAAGTGGAACAACACCTCCAAGATCACATACCTAAGTACAGTGTTAATACTTTGAGAACAACAGCAAAACCTAAGTCTCATAAGACCAAATAATACAAAGGACCGTCTCTCTCCCAGAACACAGTATTAACCAAAATGAGATATTTCGTGTGCGTTAGCAAGGATGATTAATGAGTGTTTCAAATACAGTCTGATACCACGTGACTGAAGAACAGAAAATGTGATGCTTATATTTAAAAAAGAGGAGGAGAGTTGCCTGGGCAATGAACTGACTCTTTAGTCTGGGTCTGCAGTCGATAAGATTTTACAGTCCAATCTGAAGGTAAGATTGGCTGAGAGAAAGCTGGGGAGCTTTGCCCCAAGTGCAGAGGAGTCATGTATCATAAAAAAGCAGATGACGGGAGATGGGAGTAGTAGCTCCCCCCTCAGTGAGAAGGAGAAGAATATGCAACTTCAGGGACCAACGGGGGATTCAGGAGGAGGGGAAAGTGATGTGATGGTATTTATGAATGTCGTAAGAAGGGCAAACACCTCTGAGGCCTGAGGAAATCACTCGCCGTACATGTAATTATGGAGCCCGTTGCCTGTGCAGGGGCCTTTGGCTGCTGTCCCCTGAATGACGGTAACTCCTTCTCCCTGCCCTGTACTTTAAAAGCTCTGTTCTGTAAGGAGCTATGGACCAGGAGTCAGTAACAGAAAACACAGTTACTGTAGAGTAAATTTTTTTTATATAGAAAAAAGCATTGTAGAGACCACGTATTCTGAGTCACAGACAATTTACCTGCCTGCTTCTTCCTGACACCGACCATTCCCTACTGGGAGGAACTCAGCATCTTTCCCTGTTTTTTTTCCTCCGTGGACTTTTTTCCATAGGTAACACCTAGACATTCATCACCACCAGACACCTCTTCTCCAGAGAAAGTCTTTTAATTGTCCTCTGCACTACAGCTTCTCAGTCTGGCATGTTCATCTGAGGTGAGATCCCCAAAGCTAACAGATTTCCCTCTGTTTCTTCTTTCTTTTTTTTTTTTGTTTTTTCTTGAGCGGGAGCCAAAATCATTGGGTTTTTTTTCCCTTGTGGTCAGTATGGCTCAGCTGAGGGCCCAAAGAATCAATTTGACCTCTCTTTTTCTCCAAAGTTAATGGGCAAAGGCTGCAAATACACCCCAAAAGCCAAAACAGCTTCTGCTGTTCCAGCCTCCGCCTTGTCCAGCACAGAGTCACTGAACTGGGCACCCTTAATACCACAAGATCTACAGTCCCACCTCTCCTCACACACATAGGGCTTAACACGTAGGAGCTATTAAAACTCTGCCTTTGGGAAATTCATATAAGGAAGACTTGCAACCAGTAGAGCATCATAGCCCTCACATTCTCGTTACCTACCTAGTACATCTACCTGGTGTTCATCATTAAAGTCATATCTGTGTTTGTACTTGTGTGTATGTAATTATCCATCACAGCATTCTTAGATTATTACAGAGTAAGACCTAAACATGCATGACATGAGCCAGGTGCACTCCTTGTCTCCACGCTTGTCTCAGTGTTTCGCAATTCAACAGTATTCTAGGGGAGAACTGTCTTCCAATTTTCTGCAGGAAAAAGAAATCTATATTGTTTTAATAAGTGGTGCCAGCTACTAAAGCTCTACAGAGAGTGAGAAACGTGCCACATCTAGAAATAAAATAGTTGAATCAGAAGATTCGAACTCGTGTGATTTTTCTTTTTGCTTCACTCTACTAATTGGTCAATTGTGCCAGGTATTTTGCTTAAATATAAATCAGACTGAAAACACTTAAAATAACATTTTAATGGTTCAGGATGTGCAATTTAGACTACTAGTTTTATGCAGTGGGGATTTACTTGAGCTTGGCTAAGCTTTGAATATATTGCTGTATAAGACTGGAGGCCTCTCCGTGAGCAGGCTGTTTGTGCACTGCCCCAAGAGTGCAAAGTACACTCTGATTTCCTTGAAGATGGGGTTGCTTTTGCAAGTTGTAGAAAAGGGTCTTGAGCCTCCCCCTGTGAAGTTGATTCATTCCACAGCTGCCATTCAAAAGCTGTCCACGGTCCACAGAGCATATGAAGATAACTGCTGCTGCCCTATACCGTCACAGGAGCTCACCCACAGCTGTAATTCTCATCTAGTTGGGAAGCTTGTTAAAATTCCCTAATTAAAAACCTCTGTGGCCTTATTAAAGTCTGTCTCACAGTTGTTGACTTTTTCCCCTCAGCTGGGACACTTATAGGTGTGATAGTCTTCTGTATTGCAGCAGAGAGGAAAAGCTTTACAGTGTCGATCTCCTAGAGACTTCATCTTCCCACAAATACTTGTGTCTTTGATTCTTATTTTTGCTTTGAATAGACTACAGTGACATTATTTCATTAATTATAAAACCTCTAGATCACCTGTCTGCTGATCTGCAATTGCCTCACTATGATTTTCTTTCAAAAAAATTAGAAATTCCAAGATTTGGAATCATTAATTGAGCAGGGAACAGATAAAAATAATGCATCCTCATTTGCTTACAGTGTTGTTAAAATGATGTTAAAAGACTCACAAAATATAACTATTTCTGATATAGTCACATTAAATGGTTCTAATAAGCTTAAATAATTTCCCTTTATTCCCTTCCCTGTAAGTATTTAATCTGAAAAATATTCATCCAACTCATTAAGAGGCACCAACTTTTTATCTGAGTAACAGACTTAGTTTATCAGAGTTGCTTCATAAACTCTTGGAAATGAGTTCTGCTTAAGTCCTTCTAGAGCTCTGGAAATGCATCATGCAGAGAGAGTGGTATCAAGGACTGGCAAATCATGCTGTTCCCTGTGTGTTGGAATCTAAAGCACAATTATTTTTAGATGACTAAAAATGTGCGAGGAACAGGGATTACAAACAGAGCTAGTAAATTGGTGATGTTCTTTTCAAACCTCATAGGACATGTTAGTACCATGAGAGGAGAAACAATATCATGCAATTAAATATGAGATTCTCCAACAAGATTTGTGGCCCCTCTGAGAGCAGATGACTCTCAATGCTACTATCAGGAATGATACTGCAAATATTTCTCTGTCAGAAGAAAGGCCACAAGTACCAATTAGACGCTCACGACTTTGGCGTGTTTGATTGCTCTTCATTCATTTGAGATTTGCTTGCTGATTGTACTAATCCACAGAAAAGCAATAGGTTTTGGAAAGCATTTACAAAGTCTACAAGGAAATCTTTTTCAGCTGTCCCTGAGAAGTGCATCTAACTGATGCGCTGTGTCTTCAGAAATTATGCCCACTGATTTGCCTCACCTAAGGGCATGAGAGAGGAGGGCAAGGAAAAACTAACTTATTTTTAAGTTTCCTTATTAGCCTTACCTGTTCAAATAGTCCTTTTTTCCACGTAGAATTGTAGTCTGATTGGAAAAAGAGGAATTAGACCATTTGCCAAGAATTTCTAGATGACAGGTGACTTAAGCCCACCAGGGTCTGCAATGAGCCAATGAGACCCTCAGACATGCTGCTGCCACGCGTGTGCACAGCTTGCGCAGAGGATGTGATACATTACGGACACACAACAAGCCCCAAGTTTAGGGAGCACCATCGTGTGTAGGGGACAAAGTCCCTGTCCATGGGCAGAATCATATGGCTGTTCTACACCTTCCCAGGATTCCTGCATCTCCAACCAGGAAATTAGATCAGAGTGTGGTAAGTGTCTGCACTGCACAGTGCAACCGTGGTGTTATGACTGTCACCTAGGTCTGGATGTCTCCATCATTGGTCTTTGTTCTAACACCAGTTTACAGGTCAGTGTCAAAAAATGCCACCTTTAGTTACACATGCTGCACAGACATGTTCCTTTTTCTGTGAGATGACAGCACAATGCTTTGTAATTACGTACCAGTCAATGAATTAAAATAAAGTTGTGCTCCCATCTGAAAATCGGTACCTTCATCTCTCCATCTTTTTAAAAGCTGGCTCTGAGAAGACCATTATCAAATTATGGTCATGGATATACATGAACTACTCTCACTGGTGATCTATGAGTTATCTCAATTTAACGTCAAAGGTTGGTCTGGCTCCCTTAAGTTTGACATGAGAAGAGTCTTGTCTACATATCAGAAGAAAAGGGTGTAACTTCATTCTCTATGGAAGCGGGCAAGGGTTGTCTCTGTGGCTTTCTGACAAGTGAAGACCATGATGGTATCATTTCAAAAAAAGGAGCAAATAAAAGGTAAGTTCAGTCCATGTAGGTCATGTTACAGACTTTTGTCAATAACAACTTGTTTCTTTGAATCAGAGAGAGAATTTTGGCTCTTGAGTCTAGTTTGGGTCCTACTCATGGGCTTTTACAGAACTGATCCTGAGTAGCTTCAAAATCATTCCCAAATGCAGCAGGGTTCTTGGAGTCTGAGGACTTAGAGACTAATTTGTGTACTCAATTCACTTCTGCTTCACCCCAGATTCACAAATTGTCCCATCCATGCCCAGAGCAGTGGCCTTGTGCAGTGGCTGCAAATCCCCATTGAATATCAACACGGTCTCGCTAATCCCTTTAGAAAACAATTTGCAACGGAACGTGATCGTTCCTATGGTGTACCTAACCACGTTTGATTAAACACAGAACCAGAGTCTTCATCCATGAATGACATCAATGGAAGCAATTCTTAACCAACAGCTTCCTGTGATTCCTCTGCTTCTCGGCTATGGATGGGTAAATCTAGTACAAACAGGGAACAGAAATGATGCTCTCTGAGCCAAACAGGGCTGGACCAGCCTCTTAGGAAACCACGTGTGTGTGAATACAGAGCAAAGTGTTGCTGGAAAGAGACAATTGGGGGTCAAACCACGCGGGGCTCAGATAACATTGCCCGTTCGACCACCTTGTAGGAAGACAGTCAGTTTGCAGCACACAGGTGTAAAAGAAGTTTGATTCAGTTAAGCCCATACACCGATACGGTGCCCTGCAGCGTGTCACTGCAACGCTCACATTGTGATGTGGGACATTCTTATTGCAGAACAGGAAGAATCTAATCATGAAGGCAAGTATCCAAGATCGGCTCAGCCCCAAAGTGAATCCAACAGTGAAGATTCTGCCTAGCAGTAAGGTTTATCCTGGGAGAATTTAATACTTATTTGAGGCAGAATCAAAGAACCTGATCCTGGAGCTCTTTTGTCTGTGACATTAGCCACAGTGAGGCAGAGTGGAAGCCCACCAAGATGAACGGGAGTTCAGTGGGCTTTGGACGAGCTCCCATATGAGCAAAAGGCTGCAGAAGTGAGGCTCAAAGCAGACCACTGACCTACGCCTGTATGGGAAAGTTACCCAGGGTCATTCTACTGCTAATACAGAATCACAGAATCTCCTAGATTGGAAAAAACCTGTAAGATCATCTACTCCAATCATTAACCTAACACTGACAGGCCCACCACTAAACCATGTCCCTAAGCACTGTATCTACACAACCCTTAAATACCTCTGGGGATGGGGACTCCACCACTGCCCTGAGTAATGCATTCCAATGCCTGATGACCCTTTCAGTAAAGAAATTATTCCTAATACCCAATCTAAACTTCCCTTGGTGCAACTTGAAGCCATTTCCTCTTGTTCTATCACCTGTTACTTGACAGAACAGGTCGACTCCCACCTCGCTACAACCTCCTTTCAGGCAGTTGTAGAGAGCGATAAGGTCTCCCCTCAGCCTCCTTTTCTCCAGGCTGAACAACCCCACTTCCCTCTGCCGCTCCTCATAAGACGTGCTCCAGACCCCTCACCAGTTTCGTTGCCCTAGTTGTAGCAACACAACACACTGCATGGACATCTTTGCTGGACTTCAGGTTTCCATGTGCTGAGTTAGAGGCCTGAACGCAGACAGGCAGCTGGGGCAGGAAATGGCAGGAGGGGTTGATGGCGCTGGCACAGGGCACGGACTGGGTGCTGCCCTGAGAGGGGCTGTAGGCTCACACCCGCTCCCTCCGATCCCCTTGCAGATCCCTGCTTGAGCTGAAGAGGTATCAATTACTGCCATAGTTATACTGATAAGTTTTCACATGTATACAAACCCCTACGTGACACAAATTATTCTAATTTTAGGATTTAGCTTTATATCCACTTAATCAATCACACCTCAAGAACTGAGTTCATGGGCACACAGCTGTCCAAAAACTCCAAGAAAAAGTGTCAAAGGGAAGGGGTAGAAGGCAACCCTCCTCACGTCAGGCTTTGCACAGGCAGGGGAACCACTGACCGCTTCTACAGCTGCTTGTGTGGAGGACACACACTCGGAGCTCTGCATGAATCCTACCCTGCAGCAAAGCTATAACCCCAGGCAGCTCTTTTGCCTTCTGCATGACATCGTTGTGGAGCCTGTGGCATTCCTCAGGAAACTTGTCGTGACAGTGCTCACAGGGAAGGCTCCAGGGAAACAACGGTCCCCAAAGTGGTGGCAGAGCAAGGAGGAGGGGTGGCACAGGCTGCTGAGCGTGAGCACGCACGAAAGCAGCAGCGGGATACAGGTAGGAGAGCAGGAGTGGACCAGGCTGGGGGAGATGTGAGAGTGATGGGGAAGGAGCACCACACCAGAAGAAGTTGGGGAGAGCCAGGGGGTGGGAGGCGAGAGCTGCAAAGAGGGCAGAGGGGCCTCCGGGTAGTGATGGAGAGGCAAGAGGGAGCCAGCGAGGGGGAGCTGTGCGTTCCCCAAGGGATTCCTCTCTCCTCGGCACTAAGGGAAAACTTAGGGAAATACGCAGATTAAACAGAGGAGCAAAGAGCTACAGTAACGTGGAAAAGGCAGGTAGAAAGAAGAATATTTCACCAAAATAGTTTTCATATGCTATTTCACATGGGTTTTTTGTTTGGTTGAGTTTTCTTCTGTGTATAAAGAGAGTGAATAAAACCAAAGCAGCCCCAGACACTTCAAGCTCAGAGGGCGAGCCAGCATTTATGCAGCTCACCTGAGGTCTCTCTGGCCTTGGCAGCTCTGCAAGTGCTTTATTTTCACATAGATAAACCATTCATGAACAATTTATCCAACGCATTAAGCGTAAACAAGCTTTCCTTTTGCATAGGTAAGTATTTCTTCCTACCCTTGTGATTTCCTCTCCTAAAACAAATATTTTTATGTGTGGGACCACTGAAAGAAAACAAGTCTGAGGCTTCCCATTAATTACTGCGTTTCCCAGCACTTCTCCTGCAGTGTCTGGAGCCAGGGTCCCCTGCCACACATTTTATTTTGTGAAGTCTTTCGATTTTATGACTCTTGGAGCAACTGGTCATGTTTATTGATCTTTCCACACAGCTGTTCTTTTCCTACAGAAGCACTGAGGTGGATTTTCTGTCACTGATACATGAGGCCCTACGCGTCTCTGTTGAAGTGGGTTTGCTGATGCCAGTAACAGGAGTCGAGGAGGCAGCAGCTTTTTGAGCCTCAGAGTTTGTGGGTGTAAAGGAAGCAGAAAATGCTACACACTGGCTTCACTTTCACTGTAAAAAAATGTGCTTGTGTGATGAATTCCAAAATCCCGTGAGCAAACTAGCCCAAACAAGACTAGCTGTGATACATGAGGATGGAGTGGAGGAATTGCGGGTAGACCTGAGCTGGAAAAGGAGGGGTGAGAAGTGGGCAGCAGCACAGGAGAAGGGTGGTGGAGCATCCGCACAGAACAACTCTGGCTCACACACGGGTGACTCTCAGCACATCTCCTCACGTCCCAGACAGCACTGAATTCCCCTCAGCAACTTCTACCGTTCCTCACCCATCTTAATTAATTTACCAGATCAGACATGAACAGGAATGACCTCATATAGATATGGAACCTGTCTCATGCAATAGCAAAAAACGCAAGTGCTCATGACCCCAGAATAACCCCAAACTGGGGACAGCATAACTTGACTGTGGATTATGTTTCACGGTTTTCCGAGGGCCGTAGTCACACGGGACTCCAGAGCTGAACACCCCAGCAGGGTGACTCTGCCTGTCGCAGGGCCACCGCTCTGGCCAGGGTGCCTCGCAAGCCGCAGAAACGCAGCCACCTTTGGGACACAGCGGTGGTCACGCAGACACGCTCGGAGGCTTGTGGGTGTAACAGGACCAGGATGCTGGTGAGGACTCGTCACTTAGGGAGGGAAGGGGAAAAGAGCAGGAAAGGAAAGTCCTTAGAGAAAATATCTGCCTTACCTCTCTGCAGACTCCTCAGAAAGCACAGCAGACACTTGCACGTACAAATCTTTCCCCCCAAAACCAGATAAGGACCTCAGCTCAGCACAAAGCAAAGCGGGGGTGCTCTAGTTTCCGCCCCGTGAAGCGCCCCGAGCCCTCTCCGAGCAGCCCAGGTTACCCTCCGTGAGGACCCCCGGCCCTCCACGGCTCCTCCGAGCGCTCGGAGGGGGGTCCGCGAAGGAGCCGCTGCGCCCCGGAGCCGCCGTCCCTGCGCCTCCCCTGCGCTCGGGGGGAGGAACGCCTGGAAGAGTGTCAGCAACAACCCGCTCCATAAATTTTCCCTCAGCCTTCTGCAGACGTAGGTCCTTGAGAAAAAAAAAATATGCCCAAATCCCGTNATAAAACAATTCATTATGAGAAAGATTTATCCAGCCTGCAGCGGGCTGGTTTGTGTGGTTTTATTTGTCTAAGGCAGAAATAAAGAGAGTGAATGTTTATACACGAGAGACTTCACACCCAAACCAAGGGGTTGCCTCATCACGGCAGTTAATATTAAAGACTTCCACAACTCTTTGAAGGAAGTGTATTTCCAAGTAAATGGAAAAAATCCATTATTCAGATTAACAGCCCATTTCTAATGCGTAAGAGAAGTAAAGCTTGTGGAACTTTTAAGGCGGTCCCAAAATGTTTTGTATTTTTCTCTAACTTGTTCACTTATATTTATCAGGTTCCTCCAAAGATGCTTGAAACATCTTAAAAGTTCCCAGTACAGTTATAAAGCCACAGCATACTGGGAGAAACAGCAGAGGGTCAGAAACAAGTAAAGCCTGTGGAAGATTCTTCTTCCCCAATCCTATGGAGATGAGCCCTATGGAGATGAGCTCTTTCACCGCTGGCAGTGGAGAGGAGAGAGATAAAAGAGAATTCTGCCGCAGGGATCACATGGGTTTTAATGGGTTTTAATGCATCCCCTCATCCAAACTGCAGCCACCGTGCACAGATCTGCATTCAGATTTCTAGCCCTTTTACTGGTAATTTAGGCTGTGAGAGCAGACTGGCAGCATGTGAAAAACCATGCTGCCCTGCAGGGCTTTTTTGACCCCAGTTGCAAACGGATGGGGGTGGGGGACAAAGTAACAAAACCAAAACCTTGGTACTTAAGAGCTGAAAAGAGCTTTACAAGCAGCTTTTCAGTGGTTTAACTCAATGTTGCCTTATAAAAACTGCCTTATTTACAGATCTCTTTAAAGGCATAACTCTGTATATTTTACTAAGGAAAACTTGTCTTTGAGCAGGGTTAAATACGTGTTTAAGCTTGGAATGAGCAGAGCAGCATAAAGAGTGAGAGACCTAGCGTTTTGGAAGCTATAACCTCTTTTCCTCCAACACTGAGATTCACTACAGGTGACCATAACCTTCCCCCCAACACCCAGGCATCCTCATCTTCCTCACACACACACACCCCCCCCCCCCCCCCCCGGCCCCCCCCACCTCCCCACCCCAACCCCCCCCCCCCCCCCCCCCCAAAAAAAAATCAGATAAATTCTTCATCCACATGTATCTGAGAGTCATTAGTCATTTCCTGGACTGTCATTTAAATGGGAAAATTCTTGGGAAGAGAAGAGAGAAAGAAAAGAGAAGGTCTAAAAGTGTATTCACAACTCGGGATTTTGGAAGTCTTATCCCTTTGGGGAGGTTTCATTAAACTTTTTAAAGGATCAGTTCTGAAATATAGTTCCAGCATCATTACATATTTCTCAAACTATCATCATCTAATATCCCAACCCGATACCAAATATAAAGTGCTATTTTAAATATTATGTGTTTTAAGAATCTGATAAATGTTACAAAGCTTATAAAGCTATGGCATGCTGCTGTGCAATTTAGACCCGCTGGGTACATGAAGACAAAATATTTTCAGTATACAAAGTTTGGTTAAGTTTTTTAAATATTTTAAAGCAATTCCAAAAGGGTGGGCCACTAACCCCCCGAAAAATTCAGTCACGCAGTGGAACAACTGTAATGTGTTTGTAGCTCTGGTGGCACTGAGGTGGTGCGTGGGAGCTCCACCTCTGGCCAGGTCTTTGGATTTGCTGTTGAGTTCAGTTTGACACTGCACCTAATTAGCTGGTGCCTGTGAGCTACAGGCTCAAGATGAGCATCATCTTCATCTTTTCCTTGCATCCCCAGTCGCAATCTGTGTTTGCCTTGCACCGTGCCTCTGCTGGGGCCACTGGGGCAGCCGTTTCAGCAAGCCGATCCACTCGAAAACCAACCCACCCAAAAGCCATAATTTTCCATTTCATCAACTGGTTAAGCTGACCTAACTACAGTTGTGTAACTGCTGGATGCAGAGCCAGGGAGTGCAGGCAGATGGGGGGCAGTGCAGGGGGACTGCAGCCCCCAGTTACACTACATTATATGTAATATTAAACTTCCTTCTAAGCCTTTTTGTGCCTGTGCTCTCTCTGTGAAATGGGACAATACTCTCCCTTTATCCTACAGCTTGGAAGCCACTGAAATGCTATTGTGTTGCAGCCATGCAGGTACCTGAGTTGCCTGAGCTCAGAAAGTCTGTCTCAGGTGGTGACTGAAGTACCTGTGGTGCTACACACACGGTGTATTAAATCAGTTGTTGCATACCCAAAAATTCAACTTTGAATAACATATTATCATCTAGTAAAAAATGATAAAATACACAAGAAGTCAACCATATTTATTGCTGTACACTGTAACCACCAAACAAAACCCCTGCCGTTAGCAAGAATATAAGTACTAAAACCTCTCTGCTCTTTGGAAATTGAGCCCAGTTTCCATTAAATAAGCTATTAACGGGGGAGGAGCAGGGGAGGGAGGGGTGCACGGACAGCAATAAACAAACAAACCAAATCAACAAACCCCCAAACAAACAACAAACCAACAACAGTGGTATACATCCTATAAGTTATTTTTAGCAGGATTCCAGAAATACCTTTCCTGGTAAAGATGCACAATATGGTTTGTGCTAAGAATGGTTAGCTTGTTTTTCTGAATCTGTTTTTGACCAAGTAGTGATTGTATCCTGCTTGGACTGTTTCCTCAGAAAATATATCATAATTAGACTGTTTTATCATACAGAGATAACAGAATTGTAGCAGTTGGGCAACATCATCCACAGGACTTCATGAGATAACAAGGTTGCACAAGCGCACTGACCAGGACTGTTGCTGAAGATGAACCACTACACTGATGAGATGGCAGTGTCCTTTTGAAATGGTGTTTTAGAAAGCAAAGGAGTGAAGAAATGGGCTATGGCCCAGAGCTGCAAGCACAAAGCATTAGCAGCTGCTTAGTGCTATGTTTGCAAATGCTCTGGTTCCTGTAGAAACACCTAATCCTTCCTGAATTCTGGCCAGCATTTATGGCTAAGTGCAGACAGTTAAAGACTGTTCTCGATTACCTGTTTCTTATCTGTATGGTCCGTTTTGTGTGACAATGGATTTTCAGCCAGATTTTTAAAGCTTAATTATTCAGGCCACGTATTCAACATCTATTTACATTGCTGTGTGTGCCAAGGACCTATTTGGTGGGGGTCGCACGGTGGGGTGGGGAAGTTTGGGTACTGCCTTAGCCATAGGGAAGGAAAGAAAGCAGGGAGAACACGGGAAACTACAGAGCCCTTAACGCAAAGCATGAACTTTCTATAGGCATCCTTGAACTATGCTATAGAATGTAATACTGAGTTACATCCAGCAATGGGATTCTCAAATATCATTTCAAAAGCGTCTGAAAGGATTAGCAGATTGTCAGAGCTGGGGCTGAGAACTCCTTTCCATTTCAGGGCTGACCTCCTCGCCACTCCAACTGTAAACTGAGTTTTACAGAAGCATTTCCTTCAGATCCTACTCAGTCCAGCAGGACACAGTCCAAAAGGCCTTCTCCATAAAAGGCCACAAAATACTGAGGCAAACTTAAAAGGCAAAACCCAGAAAGAAAGCACACAGCAAACAAAACAAGGTTTGTGGACCACTCTTACAAAAGCTAAAGGTGAAATTCCTGTTCACTTTGAAGGGATGCCCCTTACCCAAACCAGATCAATGGACCGAGCTCATTTTGTGGCTGTTTCACTTGCCCAAGCTTTCTAAAATTAGTACATGTACCCCTGTTCAGTATGGTGTTCTGGAAAGTACCTTGACATTACCTTATTGAACTTTATTGAATCTGGGCACTAAATACCACAGTGCTGGATATATCAGCTGTAGCAAATTGATCTGCCGTGCCTGAAGAGGCAGGTGCTGTATGTTCAAACTGGAGCACAAGTGCAACATCTTTGCTCTTGATGATGAAGCTGTGCCATTCCAACAGCAGCTGCCGTTGAGAGGGCTGTCCTCTTCCCATCTCTTCATGCTGGAGCTGGTGTTTGTCTGACTCCATCAGGTGATTTATCTTACTCACTGAGCAGAAAAGTCTTCATTTTCTTCCTGTTGGATTGTTTTAGCCTGCATGAACTCCCTGACCTGCTCACCACACAGTCAAGACAAGCATCAGCGCTGCTCCGAGGGAAATGGCAGGAGGACACCCAAGTGGGAAGGGAAGAAGGCTGCCCGGCACTTTTTGGCAGTAGTTATCTTTTAGCCCAGCTTAAATATACTGCCTGGCTGTACCCCTAGGCCACAGCCAGAGATGTTGTCCAGGCCACAGATGAACAGGGTTAAGAGGTTATTTCTTTATCCCTCCCACACTTCCCCAAAGATTACTGTCTCCTTAGATCTTCTGACAGCGCGGCACATTTTGTGCCCCCCTCTTCTCAGTCTCAAAACGATCTGGAAAAAATCACCTGTGAAAATCACTGAGGCTAGTTCAGATCATTTTCACAGAACTGTGCCAGGGAGTGACAAAACGAGCAATTATATCACTGCATCAGAGGGTGAGGTTTCACAAGGTGCATGCGTTAGTTAATGGCTTGTTACCACTGAAACAGGGAAACAAGTCTCCTCTCTTCCCTTCTGGACAGTGAACTTCACCTCCACCTAATGCCAGTTCTGCTGCTCCTCTGACAGTTTGATAAACCAATTCAGCTCACTCAACTGACAGAAGATGGTTCGGGTTTTTTTCCTGTTTAATGTTCTACAGCCAGTGAGATGAACTGGCTCACACTGGAGTGACAGAGCATTCACAACATGCAGTCATGAACCAGGACCACGCTTGGGTTGGGCTGTTTCCTGATGGGAAAGAAGGGGAAAGAGAGCTCAGTGAACATTAGCATCTTAACCTGGGTCAGCTGCAGCCTCACATTAACAATAGCTTCTGTTGCTGTTTCCTAGCTGAGCCTGAGATCTGCCCCAGCACATTACAAGCTGTGGTGAGTACAGATGAATGGTTTGCACAATGCTGGAAACTTTTCGTCTCCTCTCAAGGAATAGCTATTTCTTGACAAAGACAAGACCAACTCCCATGAAAGTGTTAATTTGTTTGAAGATACTGTGCAGCTCCTTTGCCCTTCAGGGCACTGAGAGCTTTGAGCCACCAATGAGTCCATTCAGGCAATGCAGTGCTTGTATCTGGGCACACTGTCAGAGGACTCTGGTAGGAGAAAAATCAGGAAAAAAGAGCAGAAGATTAAATTCTCTCCTTCATAGAATCATAGAATGGTTTAGGTTAGAAAGGACCTTGAAGATCATCGAGTTCCAACCCCCCTGCCATAGGCAGGGACACCTCCCACTAGACCAGGTTGCCCAAGGCCACGTCCAGCCTGGCCTTGAACACCTCCAGGGATGGGGCCTCAACAACCTCTCTGGGCAACCTGTTCCAGTGCCTTACCACCCTCAAAGTAAAAAATTTCTTCCTAATGTTCAATCTAAACCTGCCCTCTTCCAGTTTAAAGCCATTCCCCCTCGTCCTATCACTACATGCCCTTAAAAAAAATCCTTCCCCAGCTCTCCTGTAGGCCCCCTTTAGGTACTGGAACGCCGCAATAAGATCTCCCTGGAGCCTTCTTTTCTCCAGGCTGAGCAGCCCCAACTCTTTCAGCCTCTCCTCACAGGAGGTCCTTCCATCAGAGCTTTGTACATTCCTTTGAATTCCTGCCTTCTGGTTTACCAAATCACCTTGCGATTCTTGACTGCTTTGCTTGCAAGCCTATACCAGCTCCCACCCCAGCCCTGGTTACACTGACATCATCTTCCTCCTCCCTGGTGGCACTCACCCGCTGATGAAATATACCTGCGCAGAGGAGGAAGCAAATTCAGGGAGTATCAAATATCAGTCCAAAGTGCCAGCATACCATAGCAGGCTGGTGCAGTCACCCCTGGCTTTGCTTCAGAAGCATTTGGGAATGTCAGTTCTTTTTCTCTTATATTTTTGTAGCAAATACTTGTAGGCTGACGCTCTGCTTCCTCCCTTGCTGGCTTTTGCACTGCGCAGGTTGCTGTAGCCGGTCATGCTTCAAAGAGGGCTGAACACTTGTGGGAGTGATTTCAAATTACTTTCTAAATGTCCTGGTTACACAGAGGAATAATCTTTTGAGGTAGGTGGTTCACCTTCTAAAAAGAGAAATCTTTTCAAAGGTCTTCAAATACTAGCGTTCAAGTCTCTTGCTCAGCTGGCCCAGCAAGTTGAAAGACCAGTTTGCATGCTGCCGTGCCTGACGGTTTTGAATTTCCTCCTCTAGCCATGAATCTTCTGGATGAGAAGTATTCAGAGAGACAGGACTCACAAGCTGGATGCTTCCCCAAGCTCAGCCTTCCTGTGACACAGCATCCGTCAGTCCATCAGTCAGAACTGGAACATTGTCCCTGCCCATGGCAGGGGGGTTGGACGAGATCATCTTTAAGGTCCCTTCCAACCTAAACCATTCTATGATTGTTCTTTAAACATGTGATATATCTGCATGTAGTCCAAGCTGTGATACCAACTCCACCGGTAGCCTCTGGAAAGCATTGTGCCAGAATCTGCTAGGTTTACTTATGCTGGAGAGTCCCCGAAAAATGACTGCTGCTGCTGCTCAAGGGGAAGTTGTGATTTCACATGACCACTGAATCAAGTTAAAATCTGGCTGCCGCAGAAAGAAGGTCTTTGTTATCCTCCACTCCAGTTCCCCTTCCACACCAATTTCCAGCTGCATGTTCCTCCCTCTACCTATTCGCTTGTTTTCCTGATATAATTCTCTGCTATTTTAGTGAGTTAAATCGGCTTATTCCATAATCAGAGCAGTGCCAGAGCTGGCAACAAGGTGAGCAGCAGGGATACATGGTGAAGAAGCTGGATTTCATTCTTTTGGTGACACAAAATGAAGCCTAATAGAGGGCCAGAACGCAGGGCAGGGCACAAAAGGTCTAAAAGCTACAGATACAACGAAGGTAGTAAATCAGCTCTCTGTGTCTGTACAGCATGCTCTAGTCTGGACAGTCCTACTGAGCAGCTGTTTTCCCATCCGGGTTATATACAGGTTCAAACCAACATGGGAGCAGAGTCAACCATTGCTCAGCCTCATGTTCTACGCAGTTTTGGCATGAGCCCACAGGTCCGCAGCGCTTTCCAATCATGCTGTGCTGACTATTCGAGCAACCACAGGAGGAAAGGGTGGTGTGTGGCTGTGGGAAGCATATCTAATTTGTCCATTTAAGCCCCCATTCAATAAGCCGTCTCCTCTACACATTGCTCTTTGGGAAAACACATGGACAAGCCTGGCTCCCCAGGCCCCTGGGAGTGCCGGTCAGGACAGCAAACCCTCGCAGAGCCTGCAGATCTGGTGAGCTCTACGGACCCCAGCTGATGGCTGCTGTCACGCTCCCCAGGGCTTTCCTCATGACCTGCTGTATTTGGGATTTCCCATTAGCTGGGCTATCCCATACTGGAGGGTTCATCTTCCAGCTACAGCGGTCCCATCTCAAAAGAATGACTGAGAAAAATGACTCCCAAGCACACAGCGTTGGCCATTTCTCAGCTGCCATGTGTGAATGGAGAGAAAGCCTTTGAGCACCCAGCTCAAAAGACCTAGTGGTATCAACGCTGAGGTCCTGACAGGATGACTTCATATTTTCCTGCCCCAAGGCTTTTTAAGCAATATGTATATAAAAGCTGAAGCCGAACATATTTCAAAACTCATCCATCCTATATGTAATCACTGCCTTATTAGATTTCCAGCAACGCAAAGGGACTAATAGTTAATTTGGAAGCTACTAGGAAGTACTTTTTTCATTTTATACTCACTGGTGTTTTTCCACGTTGCTCCATGTAACTACATTAGGTGTTCTGATAACAGTGCTAAGAGCAGTGGAAAAGCCAACATATTAAATAAACTTGGCCACTTCTCATATTTTACATGCCATCTCTTGCTCACAGCCTGTGGGTTTAAATGCCTGGCAGCTGGAGCTGGGGCACTGAGCAGAGAGCCCTCGGTGCTGGAATTTGCTCCTCCTTGCTTCAGCTGAATCTGAGTTTGTTGGACCTTTGCTCGTATCTGTTCTCCAGGGCAAGAAACGCAGATTTTTTTGCATGGTACTTCATACGCTGATCTGCAGCCCAGATGGTTGGAAGCCTATTGGGACCAAAGGAGAAGAGTGGTTTAGACCTACCCCGAGAAGTCTTTGAGCCTCAGGGCTGAAGGAAAACTTCAGTACAACAGCGATGTACTGTAACCATCCACTCCATCCGCAACACTGCCAGAATGCCAAGAAAATCAGGAGAGTTTTTTTTTTTTCTGGATTGCCAGGACCATATTATTCTGAACACATCTTCCTCACTGATGGCTATTTTGGAGTTTACTGCACAGACTCTGTCACATTTTCTTTTCCAGCCTCGGCTGTCAGTTGGGGGTGAGGAGCTTGCCTCCCAAGTTGTCTGCCCCTGGAGCCTGGCAAGACACGGCAACATCAGCGGCCAGATAGCCCAGAGCACGGCCACCACTCGTCCTCTGTCACTTGAGGACAGGAGCGGGTGTGGGGAACAAAGCAGTCCCTTGTTCAGCACAGAAACCTGTTTATTCTGACACTGGTGACAGACTGCGGGTGCTGCATTTACCATCCGTACCTGTACTGACATCCGGCTGGGCGAATGCACTCAGCAAGCCCAAAATCAAATTAAATTGACTGTGTTATTTAGAAGACATTTACTCCTACATGGAGGTACTTGATTACTTTGTTGATGAGCGCTGTGGAAATGTTAGTCTATTCAGGAAGGTGAAGCAGAACCACTTACGGATCATAAAAGTTTAGTAGAGGGGATGACCCCTGCAGAGTTTGGTAACATCACCGATGTGAAGACAGCGCTGCTGTCCTGCTGGTCAGAAACTCGCCCTCCATAGCTCTGTAAGGTCAGCAAAGCCAGCGCATCCTCCCACTTGTGATCTGCGGAGCGTATCCCATCAGGGTTTTATCTTCTGCCCCTCTGCGAGCAGCCGACACCGCCTGCCCCTCTGCTTATCCCTGCTCGCAAAAACCACAGCTCAGCTCAGCTTTCACAAAGCTCGCTCCTGATTTTTTGCTGGAATTGTTCTCTGAGCCGCAGGGACCCCAGTGACATTTTCACCCTGTTTTTCTAAGTAGCGGTCACGGCTCCTGCAGCCGGTCACATCGGGCCACACGTTTAGTTGTCGGTGAGTCAAGTACGGTGGCTGTCGGATTATAATCAAGCCGGTGCTACAACCAGCAGCCAAATGTCTGTTGACACAGGACTTCACCCTCCTAAAAGCATCATTTTCTCCATTTGTAGAAGGGTAGTTTTCTGAACAAAGAGCTCAGCACATGCTTTTTATAAAGTCACAGGAAACTACACAGAAAACAGTGGTTTTGTAGGGAAGCACATTACTGACAGAGGGAGAGAAAGCATCCTTGTTTTAAAAGAATTTTTTTTTAAACCCTAAACTTAGTGCTATTTACTTTGGCTTTCTCGGCACACCCTGGGTTGTTTACCAGTGGGGATGAGAATTTACACTGTTCAGGCCCCTCGGAGGAGTGATCGCGATGTAGATCAAACCACCCATAGTTTGCTTACGGCAATGGTTTCCCCAGAGACTTCTGTTTTGGTTTTAAGTAAACAAATAGCAATGCAAGCAGGAGGAGGATGACTCAGGTAAAAGTACACAGATCTGTTATATATAGTGAACATTATATATGTTTAGGATTCCTCTGAGAATTTAAAAAGGCCAGTTTAATCAGACTAAATTGTCACTCTCTGAGGTTCCATAGATTCTAACTTAAACAACTAGAATAAAGTTAATGTATTCATTTTTAAAATAGAAATAGCTCTGCTTCTTTTGAACTAGGCCAAATGGTATGCTTCAAAATAAAATTTTATTACTTTGGACATAAATAGCCTGAATTTCTTGTTGCTTTCAGAAAACATGACGCTTGGTTCTACCTAGGAAAGGAGAGGGTGTGGGGTTCGCTACCTAATCTCTTTCCCATTCGTACAAAACCCAAACCTTTGAGCTGGACTGGACCTTTCCATGGGATGAAGGACTCCTGACAACGCTTCCCTTTCAGACCCCTGTAAACATTTATCAGGCACAGAGTAACTCATTCTTGAAATGTGCTTCTTACGCACCTACCCTTACGCATGGGGCAGCGTACTTGTTCAAAACAGGGGACCACAGCAACTCAAAGGATGGGCTGTCATGGAGCTGTTTCCTTGTGCAAATAATTTAGTATAAGACTCTTC
Organism: Anarhynchus alexandrinus; assembly: GCA_008711295.1. Lineage (NCBI taxonomy): Eukaryota > Metazoa > Chordata > Aves > Charadriiformes > Charadriidae > Anarhynchus > Anarhynchus alexandrinus. The sequence goes on along the minus strand of VUYV01000034.1, from coordinate 3,490,915 downwards.
CCCTCTTTTTTATATCAGTGCATAGATATATGTTTCAATTCTGGTTACGTATGCCAACAAATACAGTTATCCAAATGACAGTAACACAGTGACATGCATTGGAACGCACTTTTGCAAACACAGCTACCTCTCTGGAAACCAGGCTTGGCAGTTCCTTAGGAAATAACAGGAAAAGGACAATCAAACCTTGTTCTTTCTACCTACCCCAACCTTCTCCATGCTTTCCTTGGTGTATTCCCTCTGTAGCACTGCAAGCAGACAGCGGGACGCTTGCAAGGAGCAGAAGTCAGCTTCGTCCCCATCCCCACCAGTGCTGCAGGCAGCGTTTGCGCAGTGAGCAAGGGAGCGGTTGGGGTCCAGAGGACAGCTGTGTTTGCTCTTTCCCTGCCTTACGTGTGCGTGCATACGGTCACTTTTAGGCAAAAAGTATCCTCAAATTCTTCACAAACACACACTGAACTGGAAGAGAACTGAAGCTGGAGAGAAAGAAACCAATATGAAAGACAAATAAGGTTTGCCACGGACAGACACATGCCAATGCTGCCCTCAGCCACAAGGAGACATCAACTACCAAACACAGGTTTCCTTCCCTGAACTCTGGGAAAGGGCCCCTGGATAAATGAGGGCAAGCCTGGGTCAGTGAAAGGAGGATATCGGTCTTTAAATGTGTAATGAGGCAGAACCTAAAAATCTACTGAAGACAAAGGAAAAGCAGCCAGGTCAATGAGGAGCATCAGATGCTGCCCTGAATCTGCTAGATACTATGGTGCAGACAAAGCACATTCAAGACCCAGATATGACGGGGACTCCATTAGCTGAATCCCAATTTTCCTGTGCAATCCAGCAAAATCACAAACCACAGGGCACTGAGCCAGTCCCAGCACAGGCCCAGGAGAAACACCTCACTTGTCTTTGGGTCTGTGGTTTCTAGTTTGTCCTACGGTCCTGGAGATAGAAGAGCTGCTCAAAACTGCCTTAGCCATGAGGGGAAGCTTTGGGCTTCCTCATGAACTCCCAGATCCCACCCATTCCCACCTGGGTGTCACTTGTGCCCTCAGCCCAGGGCTCTGGGACGGGAGTAAGAAGGGGGCAGGGGCAAGTGGGTAAGGATTAACATTTCTTCAGCACTTCTGGTAAATCCAGGCCTGCCTGATTATGCTTACAGGGACTAAAGATGCAAAACCTGCATCTAGATGGTGATGTGCTGAAAGACCGTGACTGACACCAAAGAGGGCTCTAAGCTGGAAATCACCTGGGAGATGGTCCAAGCCTGTTGCCTCTCCACTTTCTCCAGAGTCTGGAGCTAGGCAGAAACTAGTCTCAGCATTAGTAAAATAAGTGTAGATTAGTGCCTCGTTGGCAATTTCCATATTATTTTCTATTCCACAAGACATGAACAGAACTGAATAAACATGCCACTATAGCATCTTCTCTCTTCATACTGTTATGTTACCTTGTCGGGCAAAATTGTCATGCTTTCAGAAAATGGCAAAGAGAGAGATGTAACAAACCAAGAAAGGCAGAAGATGCAACATGGCTGCTGAGGGAAGTAAGCGATACTGATGTCACAGAAAAGCCTTTTGTCACTAACAGATTCATTGGAAAGGCATGAGCAATGTCACAGGCAGACATCTTGCAGAGTCAGTTTGGTCTCGTGTCCCTGGAGTCTCTACTCCTCATTGACCTGCATGACCAGAATGACCATCTCTAAGAATCAAGAAATGGAAATTAGAGGGTAGGATAAATGGGAAACAGACCCCTACTGACAACTGGAGAAATTTCTTGCATGGTATTTGCCCCTCAAATTTTGTCTGCCTGCCCTGAGGTAGTCAGGCGATCAGAAGTTTCCAAAGCACCTATGACTGCCTCACTGGGTCCTTCTTACCAATTAGTGTAGTCGGTACTGCTCCCAAAATGATTATGCATACTAATGGAAACGCTTCTTTGGCATCACATTATGAATCCAAACACTGCACATTTTAAATGGAAATGGTGGGTGACAACAGTCCTTTCATCTTCGCTTCACAGCATCTTTTAATCCTCATCAACAAAAAAACTTGCTTTCCACTTTGTCATATTTCTGAACGACTCAACAGAGACAGGAGTCAGAATTCATTAAAATGCTGAGCACGAAGCCAGCTCTTCACAAATAATAAGCAACAACAATAAATAATGAATGAGTTTAGCACTTGTGAGAAGTATCAGACTTAACTGTGCCAGAGAGTCAAATTCTCTATTTATCTTATCTAGAAAGCGAAGTTAATGCCAGGAGTGGCAGCTCAAGCGCACCTCTGCTGCCCAGGAGTGGCAGCCAGGCTTGGAAAGGCCACTTCTAAGCGCAGTGGCACTGAGATGACATGCTGATACAGTCACTGGCCTGTCACTCTGATAAGTGGACATCTTTCTCCAGTGACCAATGACACTTCCACTTCACCTGCTGAAGTGTGATAATTCATTGCGTACTACAGGGACATGATGCTCATTGTGTGTCCTCTCAAGCAAATGCCCTAAGAAACCCATGCAAAATCCAGCAGCAATTGGAAAAAATTAAAGGGAAGTACTGAAAGGCATTCCCTTGTCTTTTCCTTTGCCCTGGAGCCAGGTAAAGGTATGAAAAGGGTTGTTGCTCAGAGTGCTGGCTTTATTCGGAGCAGTGGCTCAAGCCAGCCGGTCCTGTAGCACTGGATTATTTTAATTATCCAGCTCTTTGTGGATTGTTTTAGATTTTACGGTCTTATTACTCTCACAGATGTAGGAAATCCTGAGGAAAGGGCACACGGACTCTTTGTAATACCGTCTGTCTGATTCTCAGCACCTGGAGCTGCAAATTTTGGGGAACACCTGCAAGGTCTCAGGCAGAACAAGCTGCACGCTGGCCCTAGAAGTGAACTGGGAACTGCTGGAGGGGACTGGGAGCCCCAGCTGAGCAGACCAGCATCACGTCAAACCAGGCAGAAAGCAATCACATGAGGAACAGCCCTTCCAGGGCCTGGATAGATACCAGCCGAGCATCTCCTCTTCTCAGTAGCCAAGAGCCAAAATTACTTGCATTCCTCACATCTACTGGCAAATCATGATATGACATAATATTGACACCTAGCGATAATGTACTGTGGCTATTTGTGGCCCTCGATAACCACTTTGGCTCTCTGTGACTGCTTCAGTCTGGAGCTGCTGCATCCGTGAGATGCAAAGGTATATGAGAAAACACAAATACACTTTCCTCTTAAAACACTTCTTGTTGCATCCCACATTTCCAGAGGGAAAGTGGCTACAAAGAAACAAAGCATCAAAGTCCTGCAGGGATTGTAGAAAGCAAGAATATAGAGAGCTGGCTTTCTTACTCTGAATTGAAGAAGACTTAAATTAAATAATCAGTTAAAGCTATTTTGGTTAGACATAGTAACCCAGCTATTAAAAGTAATAAAGATCCTCTTGCTTTTGCTCAGGGTGGATCATATTCTGAATGTCTAATTTCAAGTTCAGTGAAGTTACCTGATTATACACAGCACAGCAGTAGACTTCTGGGCAAATCATTACAAGGTACAGCAGGGAACGAGAACAAACTGTTTTTTCAGACATCTGTAGGTCGGGGAGCTTTTCATCTGGTCTTGATTACAGAGGAACAGATTCCCTTCTCGCATGCTTAGCATTAAGTAATCCACAATAACAGCGCTTCACACCCCTGTGCTCTAGCCCTGCTCAGAACAAGCTGGGAGGGAGGAGAGATTAGCATCCTGCAAACATCTTCCCTTTGTGGACTACGCATAAATATCAATACGGCTGGAAGTTTGTTCCAGGAGATGGTCTGTTCCACATGGGGCAGTATTTCAAATGCAGACAGCTCTGCAGTTCAGGTCTTCTGAACTGTCTCTGAGATGGCAGTGTGACATGGACAATGTTATTACTATAATTACAAAAGAAAACACAGTGGCAAATAAATCTTCAAAAACTTGTATCTTAGTGTTGCTCAACCTCACCAATATTATTTGTCTTTTTCTTTTTCTCAAGCAAATCCTCTGAGGTGGTTTATCGTCCTGCAATTCCACAATAAAAAGCACAATAGCAAAATTGTGATGGTAAATGTGTTATGCAAACTGAGTGATGAAGACCATACCAAGAGACCAGGACTGCAAGTCTGAAAGGTGCACACTTGAGGAGGAGGGGGATAATCCAGATGTGGAAGGGAAACCCACCTCTCTGTACACCAGTGCAAAGAGCAAGTACAGTCTGTCCATCTGTGAAAAACACAAACCATGGCACAAAAGTTGAGGAGAAAGAGTTAAAAGTCTTGCTGTGAGGGTGTCTGAGGGACTGCTGATTTTGATGCTAAACTCTGCCCCTTGAGGTCCATAAGTGGATCTTTAATTCTGAAATTAGCTGACATTTATTGAGTTGTCTCATGGTTATGTAAAGCAGACTTCAAAGCTTACAGTGAACTGTCAAAGGCTTGGAGAAAAAACATGAAATGCACCATTATCAAATCCGCTGTTCTTAAAAAGCCACACTGAGTGCACATTTAGCCATAGGAAAAGTTGAATTTGTTCTTTTAAGGCAATATGTACATTCTGTGTGTTCAGTTTGAATTTTCCAGGCTAACTTTGTGCACTTAAAATCTTTTTTGAGTCAGTGAAGAGATCCCCTAGGGATTAGACAGTGCAGAACAGGCAGCCCAGATGTCTCTTTGAGACCCTAGGAGTCTAAATTATATGAACCCTGTATGATACACAGCTGTGCTAGGTTTACCGCTAGGATATCTGAAGAGCTCTAAAGCATCCATGATGTTCTCCTGATCCAGGGCTAACCAGAGGCTATTTCAGCCCTCATAAACCTCAGTTCTCCATCATCAGCCATGATGGAAGACTGGGTAGTGATGCTCCATTACACTTGTGGCACAGCCATTCAATCCCCTATTCCTTGCCTGCCAACTACATTTATTCAGGACTGACCATCATCCTCGTGTCTTCAGAACAGTTTTCTGGTTTATTGATGCACTGTGAGTCCAACGTATCAGGGGCTAAGTACCGACCTCTGTATTTCAAGTGTTGCTTTCACAGGTATTCATTTAAAATACAGTGCACTGACATGTGTTTTTAAATTCCCCCCTTGGGCAAGATTTAAATGTTAGTTTGGAAACGTTGTGTACCTCCAGGCAGCTCGAAATAATTGCTATCTTGTCTTGAAGCAAAACATCCTATCACCTTAAGTCATATGTGCATTGAACAAGGAGTCATTTAATGATACCTCAGTACTGGGTGAACTAGATATCCCTGTCTGAAGTCTACCTGGCTGGAGATACAAAAGATGTAAGGGGAGAAATCTCACATGCTGCCAGCACTACAGCACCTAAATGTGGGGAGCGACTTCTAAACCTAAAGAGACGTCTCCCTGTTCTTTTCACACAGAAGGCAGGCTATTATCAAAACACAGTGGAAGGAAAAACCTGATACCAGGTATCTGATGGAGTCACAGGTGCTAAACAGGAGGGTAATGTAGCAGCTGGCAGAGGCAGCTACAGGACCAGCCAAGGCAACAGGGAAAAGGGATGGTCCCAGCCAAAGATACCACCACATGGCCAAGAACTATGCAGGGAGAGGGGCCCACTGAGGGGCACGAGATCTGCGGCGATGCCCTTCAGTCAAGCTCACACCCTGCTGAGAAGCTTTGCCTTCAAAGCTCAAAGGCAGGAGGGGCAACCTCCAAAGATCCCAAAGCAGAAAACTTTGGACATCCAGGGAACTCTGTACATCTTTCATTGACCAATTAGTCCCTTTCTGCCTTTCCTCTCTCATCCCACCATCACAGCCTACCTCTCTTTACACCTCCTAGAGCTTCTCTCTCCTCTGTACTGGCCTGCTCTATGTTATTCCTTCTTTCACTTACCTTTCTAGCTGTTTTATACCTCACTAAGGCAATCTGGATGGTTTTTGCTGCAAACTCATTGTGAGCAATATCTTTTAGTACTGCCTCTCTCATGGTGTGAGCTTCATTTCAGATGCCAATATCTGAGGTCCCCCGTCACTAGTGAGAAAAAGACATTTCTAGGAGGAAATTCTTTTTTGTGATGTCTAGCAGACATCTATGTGCCTTTGGCCAGATGAGTCCTGTCTTTAATGCCTACTCCTTTTCTAAACCCATGAGGCTGAGCAGGGCTGTCTGCCATTCTCAGTTTGTACAGTGCCTAGCACAACAACAATACTTCAAGTTTACTGTTTCATCAGTTTCACGATAAACATGATTAATAACACATTTCTGGTACACAGAAGCGTGTAAAACATTAACTCGATCTCCTTTCTTTTTCAAAGCATTTTTGCAAACACTTTAACCAACTAATCCTTATGGTGGTTAGCTACCTTTCTCCCTAGCGGGGCCCTTGCACAGAGATGAAGTGATGAAATGATTCATGGGACCACAGAGAGAGAGCAAAAGGAAGGAGCCTGACTGTACATCATAACGACCATACAGCTTACAAGTCTCTGCTCCCAGTACCACTAATACATTTTACACAATTATTTTTCCATGCAAAATGCATAATCTGTTCCTGCTGTGAAGAACAGAATGGAAAAGAGTCACAGAGCCAGGCTCCCCACTGTTTCTCCCCTTTCTCTGTGTTTCTGAAGTCTTCAGTCTTTTCTGCACAATGGCTCCAAAACTGGGCAGAAGTTCTGAAGAGTAATTCCCATTCCCATGTGATCTTAGGCCATGTCCTAGGATGTTGAGCTATGGGTTTGAATACCTTCCGGCTGACCTGGGCTTCCCTTCCTTGATGATTCCTCCAACCCCAGGTTGGAGGTTTAAGGTCCTTGAGGTCCAAAAAAGAAGGTGCTGTTTCTATTTTGTGTGGTACATCTAGGAAGAGTACTTAGTGCTGTCTTCAACTACATAATGGGAGACTGCAGAGAAGACAGAGCCAGATTCTTCTCGAGGGTGCACATAGAAGGACAAGAAACAATGGATACAAGGGGTAACATGAGAAATTCTGACTTGATAGAGAGAAAATGGTTTTTACCATGAGGATGTGGTTGCACAGAGAGGTGGCAGAACCTCCAGCTTCAGAGCCATTCAAAAGTTGACAGGACAAGGCCCTGAGCAACCTGCTGTCACAGGTGAGCTTTGAGCAGGAGGTTGGACTAGAGACCTCCAGATGTCCCAGAGGTCACTTCCAGCCTTCCTGATTCTACAGAAATACACCAGTTCAGACAGTCCCTACAGGAGGAAAACTTACCAGAAGACTCTCAAAGAGAAGTTCCAGGGGCTGTGGGAGTATCTGTGTTACACAGTCAGTGTAGGACGGATGCATTCACATTAATTTTAAATGCTCAGAAGCCACACCAGATACTGGAAACCATTTAATTGTGGTACTGTAAGACAGGCTAATTTGCACTCCTTCTTTCTAAAACCTGTGGTTCAGGCGGGGCCTCTTTGTTTCCCTTCTGGCAGCAAGTACAAACTATACCAATACGGAGTGGTTTACAGTGTGAACTCAACTACTTTAAAATGACTGCACATTACCGATAAAAGGCCTAGTGGTAAATGTAGAACTTGTAGACTTGTCAGTTTAAGCTCTCCTGCTTTTTGAAAGGTGCTGTGTTTATGACAAGGCTGAAACTAATTATTTCTTGCCTCAGAGAAAACACCAGTTCTCTGCAGCTTTTGAATTGACTGAAAAATTTCTATGATCATTGCTAGAAACCTGTTTTATTCTGCCTCCTCTGCTGAGCTTGTCACCTCTGGGCTCATGGAAGGCCACCTCAGAATCACAGGAGCACGCTGCTTCTAGGATGTCACAAGAGGTTTCTCTATGAGTGTATCACTGTCAGGAGTTAAGCAGGGCAGTATGACCACTTTACAGTCCTAATGGTATTTGTATTTCTTTACTGATGAATATTGAAGTAAAAATTGGAGAGGGCAGCAATGAAGAATTATTCTGCGTAGGGTTCTTTCTAGCTCTTCTTACTAATTAAGTGTGCTTCCTTCAAATAACAAGCACAATCAGATTTCTGAGGGTAATCCATGCTGTCCTGGTTGATTTAAATTGATTAGAAGAGCAATACTGCTATTAAATTTAATGGAAGGTAAAGCTAAAGAACTTTGAAAATCCCATCTGTAGCAAAGATTGACACAGCACATTTGTTGGTTTATTGCTGAATTTTAAAAAGCAGGGGGGGGGAGCATATTTATGGCGGTGCAGGATCTGCACAGTGACATACTGTGCTGAGAGCAGGATGTGGAACAGGTAACATGGCAGAGTAACAGCACTCGTGGCCGGGCTACTGATGGGCAGAAAAGGAAGAAGTTTCTGCCAGTAAAGCAGACTAGGAATGGGGAAGGCTCGGCTAGAGCAGGACTGAGAGAAGACCTTTGGTATACAGGTGCTGGGCAGATGTCTCAAGAAATGTGCTTGTGTTAATTAATTAGATTTTCCCTATAATAGCTTTGTTTGTATTTAGGCAGGGTTTTTTTTATGTCAGATGTTTAAGTATGTGACCTTAATTGGACACTCTTTCTTTCTTTTCACTAGAACTTTCAAATTGTCTAGGTATTAGATGTCAGCCACAAGTCTTAATGTCACTTTTATGACACTTACTGTAGGATTTTCCTCAACTGGGAGAAGTTCATTGCATATTGGAGCAGTACAGTGAAGTACAACAGTAAACAGTAAAACATTTATAATAATGTAGATGGACTAAATTGGTGAAGCTGGTCAATTGCATGCAACCATAAAAAGCAGATTGATATTCTGTGAGCACTGCAATTTTTCTTACACCTACAGACTGTGTGACATCATCTTTAATCAAATTTATTATTGATTATCAGATTCGTGATTAATTTTTTTGTATTAGTTCCATGAATTCATCCAGCGTACTAATGAAATCAGAAGATTCACAAATTTGGAAAGACAATAGTCTGGTTTTTTTTTAACTAGAAAGCAACTGACAGCTAAATTTCATTGTATTTATTACAGATACTCACTACTAATTCCATGAACAAACTTACAGAATTGAATAAACTCAATAAGGAAGCTATCACCAATGCATCAGATATACCTCAGAATGACCTTCTTTTGTGAAGAAACCTGCCTCAAAAGTCCCTCCTGCAAAGCTTTTGTGAAAAGCTATGTAAAAAATGCAATTATGTAGGCACTCTCCCTTCACCATGAGGTTCACCAGATTCATTTTAGAATATGCATCCTGCTAAGGGTTTCAGACTCCAGGCACAACCTTACCCAGGCTTGCAATTGTCTCTCTGCTCTGTGTATTTGTGTGCTTCCAATTGGATCTGTATCAGAATTTTGCTTCAAGGAAGTTCTAAGTAGTTTTAAGGGTATTTAATTTTTTTTCTTCAAATTAATATAGCAAACTGCCAAAGAAATTCTTCAGAAAGTCTGAGAGGCAAGATTTAATCATGTTTGAATTACTTTATGCCAAAGGAAATTTTCACTGTTTCTCACCCTCCAAATAATATTCTTTGAGTAACTTCTAAGGATTTATCTAAGGATCTTTACAGTGGGATCAATCCTGCACAGAAAACTGAGTTATAAAAAGATAGCACCACCTCTACCCTTCTTTCCGGCTTTGCTAAATGTGCAAGCTCTCCATGTGACAAATTAGTTCAGGAATTAGCAAAGGAACTGTTTCAGAGATTCCCCCAAAACTGCCCCTATTTGTTCTAAAAATAATGCACTTTGATATGTCAGAATTGCACTGGCATCCATTCACAGGTAATGGGGTTATGAATGGGATTAGTAAATACACCAATGCTGTAAATACGTCGGTGCTATTTTGATAAGAAGCTGATCATGGGACATACGGTATTTATTTTCTATGCATTAAGCATGCTGGCATTTTCTGTATACGGTCCCTTGTTGATTAAGCCCAGAACATAAAGGGATTCACATTATAGCATGCACAACATGAAGTTATAATAAAGACAATTTAAAGGGAAAAAACCCCTTAAGGCTGAGTTTACCCCCTGCCAGTCGGATATGTCAGACAACAAACAATAGGGACAGTGTTGAAGTTTTATAAGACAATATCAGATTTACAAAATTCTAGTCTGTTTTGGGTTTGGTCTGGGTGGCATTTGGCAACATAACTCAGAGCAGCCGGTTCTTTGCCAGTGCATGGCCAAAGCCAATTTACAGGGTAAAATGGTTATCACAAGTAATTACCAGCTTCTTAAACCCTTGGAAGAAGAGTTCCAGCCACAATTTTGAAGATCTAACATCTTTCCATGTAATTAAAGACTTGTGCATATTCTTTCAGTGCAGGCTGTAATTAATATCCCAAATTAAGCAGTGTTTAGATAAGTATTACATGCGAGTGAGCTAGCTGATAATCCGATTAGTTAAACAGTGGTTTTCCTCTGTGGTTTACAGATCCCTGAGGATCAAGGGACTACTTCTAAAGAATTTGGAAAGGACAGCTGTGGGAGCATCTCATATTACACCAAACCAATACAATCCCAAGGCGATGGCCACAACGGGCTGCCTGGCTGTCCCCGCCACAAGCTCCGCTGCCTTTCTGGTGCCAGAAGCAGACAAGCAACTGGGGACCTGTAGGGCAGGTCAGCTCAGCTCACTTTCCCCACTGGAAAGCAAATTCACTTTCTGATGGAAACCACTCCTAGATCCAACTCAAAAAAAACAGTAGGAAGTGGAGCGAAAGAGAAAGAAAGGTGGGAGGAGGTTAGACTGTTTTAAGGAAGTTTGTGGTTACTGAAGGTTAGATGTAATTAATGTGAAATTGCACCCAGGCTACTGTCAACAGGCGTGTATGTTCCCTGCAGAAGGCTCTGCATGTCAGTGGAAAACACTGAGGTTCCTCAAGACAAAAAGGCTTGAAACCCCTTTATACCGAACCTTCTCTTGTCTCAGAAAGTATGTAGTATTAAAAAAAAATAAGAAAATGACGAGAACTAGCATAACTAATATGTTACTACTATAGTAATTTTACTCCAAAGCTGCAAAAATGCAAAATATGCCTTTGCCTCAGAAGTCATTAGGTCTCAGCATTTCCTGATGGTGTACTTTTACTTTGCAAGATCAGCTGCGCAATTCTCAGGAGCAATATCCTCCAAAGTCATGTAGCACTGCAGAAATGGAAAGCACATCAGAGACTCGGCAGCCTGAAAGAGCAATCGTTCTGCCAAGTAAGTCTTATCCCGGATCAGCAAACAGCCGGTATTGCATTGTGTACCCAGCAAAGAACACGTGATGATGTCATGGGCATGAATATAACCTCCCCACCCCTCAGAAAATTTATCGTAAGCATTTAAAGAGATAATATAGACCAAAAGGCAAATAAACCAGTTGTAAGACTTTGCGAGGTCTTCGTTTAAGCATTAGAAGTCTGCATCTGGTGACATAATGAATACATAAAATTTCGAATTATTAACTCATCATGAAATCTGTGAAAGGCTACTTGTCCTGACACACTGCAAATTGTGACTACTTGAAATGGGAGTCTGAAAATACACATGTGTTTGAGACACAGACTTTCACTTCTGTACTCTTAAATCTTGGGCATTTGCGCACATGCATCAGGGAGATGGGCGGAAATGCTCACCCACATACACAGAGAATTTGGGGGGAGTATAGGCCCCCTTTGGACAGGGTGTAGTTTCTCACTCAATTATAGCTTTTCACTTCTGGAGAATTTCAGGCTCTTGGACATCCTCTTGTATCCATAGGAAAACAACAGTGATTTGGGGGAAAACTAAAAACCTTGTTTGCCACTCAAGTGACCTCCAGGCTAGGATGAGATTGAGGGGGGTTGAGCTGCATCCTGGTTTTCATCTAGACAAAGAGGTTTAGGAAGGAGTTGATCATCCATTGCTTTGATTTCTCTGTTTTATGCTGAATTTGGGTCACTGTAATGCTATATGACAGAAATGTTCTGCGTGGCCGAATAAGAGATGTGTTTGTTACCAACTTTGCCACAGATCTAAAACTGCATGGGGAGAAAGGATCAAACATGGGAAAGTCAGGGTTACAGTGCAAAGGCACTGATGAGAAAGCCAGTGGGCCTCTCTTTTCCTCCCACACATGAGAAATCTCTCACTTTGTTCTCCCAACACTGGCTGACCCCTCCACTCTTGCTCTTTAACGTGTTCCCATTAGGGGTACCCCCTCATCTCTGAAGTTTTCATTTGTTCTTTCACTTCAAACCATGTTGTTTTTCTACAATACAGCAGTGTAACACCCCATGGAAGTCCTGCAAGCGCTAATTCAACACTGCTGAAAACACACAGGTCTTAATTGTCATTTACAAGAAGAGGCTTTTTGCACCATAACTTATTCCAGTTTTCAGACTGCCTTTCATTGTGATTAGAACTACTCAAAGACTCTTTATATTGCTAAAGTAATGTAAAAGGTTGATAAACAATGATGAGCTCTTCTGTTTCCTTGCGGCCTCTCCATCCGTTTCTAAATGACAGCTCTTGCAAACTCACTTTCTGGAGAAACCGGGGCTATATTCTCACTGAACATAAGGAGCATAAAATTGTGGTCATATGTTATGCCGAGTCCACAGCAGATCTCCCTCCACACCCCAGAACCCAGGCTGTTACATGATAGCCTGTTTTCAGTTAATATAACTAAGAGTGACTACCACATCACATAGCAGAGAATATATACAGGGCATGTGTAGGACCTTTTTCTTGGGTTAGAGCTATTTGTGGCACATTGATGATGTTGTAACAGCATTTCACTTACATTTTCCATTTCTTATAACTTGTTACAATAAATTTACACACGTAGGTAAGTACTTTTTTGTTCATCCTGGCCATCTTTTTAAAAAATCTGACCCTTTACATTTATCAGTAGATATCTGTAGAGCATTCACGTTTCTGAGGGGCAGAGTGGTTGTCCTACTCTTATACCAGTTTATTTGAGATACTTTTAAAATAATCATTAGAGATTTACTCTGCCCTCTTCCTGTCCCAACTAAAAGCTTACATTAAAAACACCAGCGTGAACTATACCAGACATGCTGGTGTATGCTAAGAATTTGATATGACTTATGTGGGTAGGCTTTATATATTCATGGAACTGATATCTTGCTGCAAAGCAAGTGGAGACAGCGGAGAGTAGGATGGGAAAGATACTTTGCTGCTTCAGCAGCAGCTGTCTCAGGTAAATGACATAAGGGATCTAGCCAGAGAAAATCAAATAAATAAATAAAAAAAAATCCAAACCCACCAAGCATAAGTTGGAAAAGAACGGGAAGACAAGCCACCGCATATTAGTGGTGTGAATTGTCAGCCTATAAAGTTTGGGGAGTGATTTGGAGTAAAAAACTTGCTACATTATTTACTGGGAAAAATTTACTGGTTTTGTACACAGAGCTTACGCGTGATCTTGGAGCTCAGCAGCCTGTGGGACTGCAAGGAACAGGCCTGAGACCTGACTATACTAACATTACCCAGAAACTTAAGAGCAGAAAGAGCTATAAAATAATCAGATGTATTTGAGAGTTCCAGTCTTAAAAGCTGCCCAGAAATGCATCTGTGGGATATTCAGATGAACTTATCCCAAAGTATCCTCTTTATCATCCTCTGAAGACAGACGGGGTCAAGTCAAACATGACCCAAGCTGAAATGCACTGCATTTAAATATGAAAAATCAACAATTATTTCCTTCCTTTCTTCCTTCCAGTGTGTCAGATTGAAAGATTTTCTCTGCTATCCTTGGAAAGGAGCCTGCAAAATTCTCCAAAAAGAATGTTTTTGATAATAATCCATATTTAATGAAACTGCACGGTGGTTATATAACCAATGCTGATTTCATAAAGAACCTAATTTAGACTTCATAAAGTACATAGTGCTTATGTTGGAAAAGCTTGAACATGTTTTACTAGGTCTGAACAGATAGTGTTATTGGCAAGAGATAAATGCTTCAGACAATTTGGTGCTAATATTTCAAGTCTCTGCAGAAAAAAAAAAGCAAATGTACCAAGAGAAATACTGAACAAAATTAATCTTGGCTGCAATTTTACCCCTTCTGACAGTGCTGAACAGTAGAATCATTCAATATTTTAATTACTTACTTCTGTACATTTGTTTCAGACAGTAAATCAGTTGATATAGATCACTAGTGGACTCATCTTGTAGAAAGACAAACAGTACCAGATAAGCAACCAAGATAAGCATTTTATTGCATGCAACTAATGTTCTATAGAGGTGGGCTAAATCCTCACCAACGCAGGAGATAGCTGACTAGGACTTTAGAGAAAAAGAATAAAAGGAAACATCAGTACAGAACTGCGAATATTTCGCAATAGGTTACACAGAAAAGTTATCGTTGGCTGTGAGCCAGCGCTCCAGAGACCATGCATGGAGGCTGCTCTGCCGGCACGCTTTGGAAATGAACTTTGCTTGTTCCAGATGGCTGGCTGGCTTGCAGAGCTGGTTTTAGAGGCTTGCTGGTCAGATGAATATCTGAGATAGAGCCAGAATTTCTCATTGGTGGGGCTAGCTGTAAATAATGTAAATGAGGGTCACACTGTGTGTAGCCAGATGTGTGACCGAGTGAGACATAGCCAGGTCTAGGAAAGACCTATAATGAACACAGGACCAGGTGATGGGATCAACCTAACTTAATTTATGCCAGTTAGTAAGTCTTCCATCTAAAACTTTCTGGTTTGGTTCTTCAGCACGTAAACAGTCCTAGTTTAAAGTGCCTTGATTTAGTGATCCACCATAAGAGGTGAGTATGATATGAAGCTGTGAGTTACACATAGGCAGCAAGTCTTAATCAGGTCTCATAACCATACCAAAATCAACCGAATTAAAGCAATTCCAGTATGTGTCCCTCTCACCTGGCAAAAACATAGCTAAGATTTAGCATGGAGACAGCCAAGCAGGGTTTGACACGGATTTGGACATGTGCATAGATTTTAGCAGAGCTGAGGAAAATACACAGAAACCGATCTGTCTACATTCACAATCAAAACTGTGTTGTAATGGCATTCGGGAAGTGGCACAGCAGGCAACGCAGTTATGTGCAGGCTGCAGAGAGGGCGCTTATCTCCGGCTTTTATCAGCATGGAAGTTCTACAGATTACATGTACACACTGTAAGTCACACTTGACAGTAAGTCAAAGCTAAGTGGAACGAGACCAGAGGTGCTGCTGGCCCGCAGGGAAGCCTAAGCAGACCTGGTGAAGTTTCCTTTCATTACTGCTGTGCAGCCACAATCAGTAAGTCAGCCTGCAATTCAGATCTCCTGGAGGATTTTTTTCGCAGAAGCTAAGCTCTCCCAAAGCTGCCGTATACCGAATCTCCATCCCAGGGGAGTTGGGAAAATCTGTTGCAGCTGAGTGGCCACCGCCAGCTCTACTAATGGCGATGCAAAGTATCTGGAGACTTTTGTAAACCCCCAGCATATCATCTTGAAACACAGCATACCAAGAGGGCATGATAAAAAGCTCAGCATTGTTTAGATAGTGAGAAAGACTGAGAAATGACTTGACCGTATTGCATAATGCTTTTAATGGAAGAAAATACCAAGGAGCAGCGAAGAAGAGAGTAAAAGCAACCTGTCCATCCCCTTAATGCGTGCGGATGAGGACAAAGAATTTTACTTTATGGGTTTTGGCTCCTGGAATGCCAAGACACTGTCAGCATCTTCTGGAAATGGGATCCTATCTGTGCTGTAAGGCTTTGTGCTATGCTTTCAGTTTTTATCCGAATACAGACAGTCGTAAGTGAATATATGAGTCACTAGCTTGAACAGATATCTGCATGCTGTCGTGATGGTGTCATTTTTCATTTTCTTTAATAGCAGTATTTTTATCATTAAATAAAAAAGACTTTGTGAAAAATAATTTGTTCTTATCAAGAATAAGCAATAAAAGGTTAAATGCTAATTTCCACAAAGCTCTTACTCCTGTAGGCATATGTATCGTTTTGTCTAACTATACAATTTTACCCTAGTCAAAAATAATGCCTCTCCCAATAGTATATTTCAAAGCAGCTTCCAGGCAACACCTGGAAAATCACTGTTCATATGAACTGCATATGCAGTTGTGCCTTCTTCTGTCAGATCCTCTCTGTGAAGCAAAGATTTTCCAGACTGCTATTTTACTTCTGGGTTATTCATCTGTACTGGGGTATAGGGACAGGAAGACTTTGCATATGTTTAATAAGAAAACATTGTTGATTCAGACTAGTGCCTTGTCAGTCACAGAATAACAAGTTGCTCCAGGGATGTGCTGGGGTTTTCCTGAATTTTTAATGAACAACAAAATAATTTGCAATTGTCCTGAGCAGACTTAGGATGAAAATTATACTGAATTGGAAAAGCCACAAAAAAGAGCCTCAAAAGAGCTAGAGAAAATGCCTTGCAGTAAGAGACTTAAAGGGATCAAATTGTTTAGTTTATCAAAAAGTAGTTATACAGGAACTAGGGGAGTCTTTAATTTACCAGCAGAAGCATAAGAATCAATGTCTCAAAGCTGAGACTAGGCAAATGCAGAAATAAGATCTATTTTGATGTCTAAAATGTGACGTAGGCAAAATTTAATTGTGAAAGGCCAAAAAGCGAAGCTTCTGCATCTTCTTTAGCATTTCCACAGTAAGCTTCCTGCTCAGCCTGAAAGTTTTCCAGATGCCAGTGGTGGCTTATCTGTGGCTGCTGGATGCTTCAGAAATATGACACGTAGCTGTGGGGCTGAAAGGGAAGGTCTTCACCCTCTTCCCAGATGCATGGTGGTCCTTTCTACCCCTTTCATTTCTCAGACCTGCCTACCAGACAATTTAATTCATTTATCCAGCAGGGAGTTATCTGAGGTGTCTCATCTCATCTCACGGATTAATGAGTTTACGGGCTCACAGGCTGCCCAATGACTGCTGGGTTTGGCATAAAGTCAGTAGTGGAAGCAGGTGATCTTCTGCCTCTCAGTGGTGTTCATCTGTTAGATCAGGTAACATGTCTCCTGAAATCATTTTCACCTTAATTGTCCAAAACTGCTAGTTCCATCCCCTGGCCAGGTAGAATTCTCATTCACGTCTTGTATCACCTTATAACCATGAGGCTACAGAAGAGAGAGGTGGGGGGATCCTCCTAATGCATCTGGGCTGCTGTGCCAGGACCTCGGGAGCCAGGGGAGCTGGAGGAGAACAGGCCTGAGGGTGTCTTGTTGCCAGATGCCAGAAGCTTGTGTCCCTCACTTGGGATGGGCTACTACTTACTTTGGATGCTCAAGGTATAAAACCATGAATAATCTTGAGGGAAGAGAAAGGAACCCAAAATCTCTTCCTGTGGTAAGTGCTGTAGCTACTGGGCTGCCAAGTCATGCTCCTTCTCTCTCGCTGTTCTTCTGGCTCCAGGTCTCAGGTGCACACAGAGGCTGCAGTATCGGGGTTTACTATCAGAAAGAGATTTCACGCCTGTAAAACTGCGGGGTTGCATGCCTCGGCTTAACACCAGTAGCAGTGCAGTTGCAGTGACTCTAAAGCTGCTCAGACACGTCTAAGCCAGCTTAAAATGTGCTCACACAGGTACTGGTAGCAGCCCTCCTGCCAGCACAGCGCTCAGGGCATGCTCATTTATCTTGCTGAGACACACTCTCTGCTGTGCTCCTGAGATGTGCTCCTTGCACATGGTAGATGTTCCTTGCATTCCTCCAAACCCCCCCTGTGCCAGCCTTGCATCTTTCCAAGTATGAAGCTCATAATCTCTACTGGGAGAATAGACCTCCTGCAGTGGGCAGGAGGTGGGCTTGTTATGCTAGAATACGGTGCTTCTTATTTCTCTGATTTCTATAGACCCACAAATATGGATGAAGCTGTGACTCTGCTAAAAATATGGAAGTTGCACTTGCAGTTTTTAGGGTTCTTTCTTCCTCCTAAATTTCTTGAAAATCAATAGCATTTTGCATTTCACTGCCTGGCGCTTTCCCTCAAACACTAGATTCATCAGGTGCTGCGTGCCAGAGTCACATACATTACAAACAGAGGCAGGTAGGTGAAAAATGCCACCCAACAGGGCTCTGCAGCTTCGCCGCATTTGGCTGGAGAGTTTCTCTCTGCTGCACTGAGCAGGAAGACATGAGGCTTTGTTCACCAGGCTGGACCTGGAAAGGCTGTCCAGGCTCCAGGAAGAATCCCACAGTCCTTGCTCCTGCTCCGCTCCAGTGCTATGATGATCAGGATCAGAGGGGTCCTCAGCCCAAATCCACAATCTTGGAATCTGAATTCCTGCTGCATTACCCTGTTCTCTCACTCCTGTCACCAGAAATTATTGTTCTGCTCGCACTCCTACAGAGCTGATCTGAACTGCGATATATACTTTTCATTGCCATTCCCCCTTTTGAAAACAGAATCTCAAAGGCAGCAATGTTTTATCTTGAACATGACATTTTTTTACACTGGAATACTTTTTAAAACTGAAGTTATCTGCCAGGATGGAACACATCAGGAGACACACTTCCATTGTGAACGAAACAGAAAAAAACCCTTGGACCTAAGAATATTGGCAGGATTGATTTAGCCTTACTTTTTATTTTCATACTTCCGATTAATCTTGTTCTTCTCTTTAATCTTTTGTTAAATCTCTTAACATCCACTGAAGGCTCTTTGTACAGAAGCCTTCTGCTTGAAAATCATGCCTATCTTAGGGTTTTTACTGGAGGCAAAGATAATAAAAACAACACATGAAAATGCTGAGAGAGAATATTTTCAAAGTGGGAGGGAAGCATACTTCCTTGGTATTTTCCAAAGTGTTCCAACATACGAGACTATTTATGACAATGTAAACAAAAAACCCAATCTTCCTTGTGAAGAATGCAGAATCATCCTTAATTAATTAAACTCCTACTGTGAGCTCATAAATTTCAGGATGTTGAAACACTGTACGTTAATGGAGACTGATTGCTTTTATTATGTGTTCCAGGGGAGTAAAGTAAGGTTTCTGAAATTCACAGCACCGGCAAGTTACAAACATGGTGGAAAGAAATCACAGTCAATATGAAGCAAGATGTTAGTCACTACCTCTGAACTCAGTGGCTGTGACAGGTCTGTCTAAGCCCTGCGTTGCCAGGACACACAGCTGTGACGATGGGAGAGGGATGCTGTGGGCTCAGAGCCGGGTGCTGCCTCCCCGTGTGGCTGTGATGGGAAGGGCTACGGTCCCTTCCCACACCACAAAGACATGGTGTCCACAGGAAGATGCCCTGCAAGAGTTGTCCGAGACACAGGTCCACCAAGCAGGAGGATCGCTTCATCCAAAGCCAGTGTGCACTCAGGCAAAAGGGCAAGCTTTCCTCAAAAGAGTAGGGGTGCGAGGGCGGGCAGGTTTACAGGACAAATGCACACACACGCACACACACGAAACAGACTGAGGGATTGGATTTATGCAGATGCATGTGCTGGGATACCATAAGGCTTAGCCTTAGTGGTCTGCCGGCCACAAAAGTTCTCATGTTCCTAAGGAGCAGAAAGACAGTACCGAGACACAATGATTTCTTTTACCTTTTCAGCCGTAGGGAAGACATTTGCAATTTCAGCTGGCACCTCTTCTAGCAGGGAACACTGCTGGGAGCGAGAGGAGCTCAGTTCTCAGGAAATAAGTTGAAGCAATTTTAACTATACTTATCACCTATTCCCCGAAACGCAGGTCTAGCCGTACATAGGAAGGAACTAGTGTTGGCAGAAGCCCTGGAGGAACGCGTTGGGCCATCATAACAGATGTGTCTGAGGAAACGTGTGTGAACCGAGCCCCTTCCCTGCCCCGGCAGAACCAGCCCCGCTGGCACGTTGCCGTCAGTGTGCCGGCGGCGTGGAAGGCAGCGGGCTCGCCACACCTCAGAGGATCGCTGCAGGACTCCAAGTGATTACACTGGAATGGAGAAAAGCCAAAGCCCAACTTCTCCTTCTTCCTGTGCAGCTTAACAGCACTTGAATGAAAGTGAGGGAAATTACCCTTGTTGAACCAGTGAGGCAAGTGCCATGCGTTGAGCAGTGCTTGGCACACTGGTGGCATCATGTGGGCGTCAGCATCGTGAGGGCCTCTGCGTCAATGGCCATAGGGTTTCCAGGGACACTTGCTCAGGAGATGGGTCCCCTGACCCCCTTCCATCCTGCTATGGCCCTGGTTCACACAGCTGTAATGGGCCAACAGATGTGCTTTTGCATTAGCCCTTCCGCAATGTCAGGATTCAATTATCAGAGCTACAAGAGCTCCTGTAGGAATGACCATATCTACTGCGCTTAATAGGGTGAGTCAAATGAGATTATTCACTCAATTCACCCAATTCACTGGAGCTGCTCCCAAACAGCTTTTTGGACATGTTATATTTACCTGGAGCGCTTCACCAGTCCAGTTGACTGCAAGGGCAGAGAGACCTGTGCTAGCTCAGTGGATATCATCAGCTCAGCGGTGATCATCCCCCTGTACTCAGCACTGGTGAGGCCCCATCTTGAGTACTGCGTTCAGTTTTGGGCCCCTCACTACAAGAAGGACATTGAGGTGTTGGAGCGTGTCCAGAGAAGGGCTGCAAAGCTGGTGAGGGGTCTGGAGGACAAATCTTATGAGCAACAGCTGAGGGAACTGGGGTTGTTTAGCCTGGAGAAGAGGAGGCTGAGGGGAGACCTTATCACCCTCTACAACTACGTGAAAGGGGGTTGTAGAGAGGTGGGGGCTGACCTCTTCTCCCTGGTGACAAGTGATCGGATGAGAGGAAATGGGTTCAAGTTGTGTCAGGGGAGGTTTAGATTGGATATTAGGAAACATGTTTTCACTGAAAGGGTTATTAAACATTGGAATAGGCTGCCCGGGGAGGTGGTAGATTCGCTGTCGCTGGAGGTGTTTAAAAAAAGTGGTAGATGTTGTACTTAGGGACATGGTTTAGAAGTGGTTTTGTCAGGGTAGGTTAATGGTTGGACTTGGTGATCTTAAAGGTCCCTTCCAACCTCAGCAATTCTATGATTCTATGATAGACAACCCCCCAGCAGAAACGAGCAGCCGGGGAGGCTGGAAGGGACCACTTCTTTCATCAGGCAGCGGCGGGTTTTGATAGCTCAAAGTGCTCTTGGAACAGCAGTGCAAAGCCCAAAGAGTGAGCACTGTAAAGAAGCTGTATATTTAAATTCCTGCGTGGTGCTCATGCTGTGAGAACATCGTGGCACATGAATGCTACACATCTGAGTAGCACTCCCACCAATACAATCATAAAACTAAAGCTTAGCTGATACCGGGCAAATCTTTATAACATAATTTCTGATGCTGATTCCTTATGAAACATTGAGTTGAGTCATTTTATAAATAGAATTGATTGGCTCTATGCAGCTTTCAAACCCATTATTAGGGTACTTTTTGTAACACTATGTCATTATAAGCGTAAGCAGAAGTGGTAGAGAGACTGCAAAATTCGCACAAAAGTAAAAACAAAACTCCTAAAAACATATCAAAAAGTTACGTAACCGCAAAACTCCTAAAAAACCGCAAACCCAACCTCTCAAAAAAATAGCAGTAAGCTTACATAAGTAGAACTCAATTACTTCCTTAGAAATTTGCTGTCAATCTAAAAAAGTGAGAACTTAAACAAAGAAGTGTATACTTAGAAATACTGTAGGTGAGCAGGATCATTTCTCTTTCAAGGGAAGATGATTAAGGCTGCATGAAGGATGAAGTATGAAAAACGCATTGGAATGCCTGTTAAAAGAGGCTGTCAGAAAGTGTGGTGTGTCTTGGATTATGTTCACTCAAGGACTGTCGAGGGCAAGAACTTTAATGGCATGAAAGCACTGAGAAAAAAATCAGAAGTTCTGGGCCTTGAGAGCAAAATACTCCACCAGGGTGTCTATTAGCAGCAGGCAGGGCTGAAAAAGTTTGGATAGCCTCTCCAAATTACAATTGCATAAGAAGTACCATAGCTTAATATCCGAATATTCTTCCAAAATACATTGCAAAACTTTATTTACACTCCTGATGTTTTTCTGTTGATTACTATCCATATATGCAAATTCAAATAAATTAGGATGATTAAAATGCACATGATTAATGATTGAATTATAGCTCCCCGCTGGATGAAACCTTCATCGTAAAGCCGAGTGAAAAGCACAGCTCAAGCCAACACTCCTAGAGCTCAGATATTACGGCACTTTTTGAGTGGAAGTGAGATATTTGGGTTTTCTCTGCAGTACTGTTATATTGTGCCAAAAGAAACTCTCATCTGTAGCATAATCATATTTTAGCACTCAAGCTGGAACTGTGAAAAGGTTGCTTACAAGTTTAATAGCAGGTGAGAGAAGAAGTATCATCACCTGTAAGTCCTGGAATAGCCTTTCATCCCTGTTTCTAAATTGAAAACAAACCTCTGATTTTATGAGTCATTAAAAGTATTTAAATTAAGTCACTTCATTAAAACTAATTTTCTTCCATGTAGTTTGCTCCCCAAAATCTTGTTTTCTCTTCTTTTTTAACATTTTCAAAACCTATGTTTTTTCAATGGAAACTTATTTAAAAAAAAAAACAAAACCAAACAAAACATTAACCACATCTTAAGATTATAACCGAGTTCACTTCCTGGTGAAAGTCACTGTCTCGCATTTGTGGAATATTAGTTTTGAAGAGGCAGGACCCCTAAATGTGGGGTCTGTTTCCCTACAATATATAGCCGATGTACGTTAGCGGCCATTATTTTACTTTCCCACTTAAGCAAGCTATAATAACAATACTCAAGACAAGTCTGTCATCTTGGGGACATGTTTTCAGTTAGCTGCAGAGGGAACAGATACACTTTCACCTCTTGATCTTGCAACTCTGCTAGCCTTTTTCCATTAAAACTTTCCAGAGTTCCTGCCAAAAGCAATTGTGCAGTTGGAGGTGAATAGAGTTTATCCACTTTTACTTGGGCAACAGGCATTTTAGCCACTTTTCACAGCCTGGGAACCAAAACATTTGAGTTTATCTACCTTTTAATGCACCGCTAAGATACCAGTTTCCCGGTATATGCTCACCAACGCCAGCAATGGTGAAAAGGTGAAGTGGACTCTGCCACTCTTTAGGAATTGTCCTTGTGAATATCGTGGTTTCAAACCTGCCTCATACCACATCAGGAATTAAACTGCCAGTGAACCACTTGTAATATCTGGAATATTCAATAAGGAAACAGTCTAAGGTAGACAGAGTAACAGCTTGCCAAATTTCAAGTTCCTTTTGTAGTCGTAGAGGACATACTTTTTCATCTCTTTAGTCAACACTAAACTTGTTATTTTGTCTGTGGCATTGCTCAGCATTTCTTTACAATCCAGCTATCCCTGTGGGAAACTCATATGTAGATCTTGTCCTGCTCTTCCAACTCATACAGAATGAAGGTGTAACTCACCAAAGCCTCAAGCAATTGCATGAAAGGTCAAAGTTTTCAAACAAAACCAAAAACCTTTCATAGAAAAGGAAAGAAACTCCATATTTCTTTTATAAGTGACCATTGAATATCTAGGTTTAGTTTTGAGACAGGCTGAGGAGCTGCTTCATAGTGGGGTCTTCTGTGAGTCACACTGATAGATGGGTTATACATTTTTGCTGCAGTACTGGTATCCTCTTCAGTATGTGATGGCATGGCCTATTATTCTATCCTGTCTTAACAGGCATATAAGGATATTCTTGCAAGAGTCAATCTATGGCATGCGATAGGACTATTCATGTGTTTAGAGTTAGATGCATGCCAAAATATTTTGCTCCATCAGGGTCATGTATTTTTCTTCTCTTTGCATGGGAACAGAATGGGTAATTTTGCATGTGGTGGGATTTCAAGCATCCTGGTTTATGTGCTGGGTCCTTTTCTACGTACTTTCAAACTATAAAGGGCCAGTTATAAAGAAGCTTTATCAAAGTTACCAATCCTTAAAGACAAGTGCTTTGAACAGATAATATCCTTACACCAGTGCATTCACTCAATAAGAAAAGTCAACCAGAACATCCAGAAGAAATAATAGTGGAAATGACATGTTAGTGGAATGAAGAATTTGGGACCCAGAGACAGAAAACAGGAAAATTAAAATATTTCCTCAGTTTGAAAGTATTGGTGTCTGGTGTCAATCTGTTTCCATCCACTCTCAGCAACCTTTAACGGATGTGCTGCAAACTGGTCTTTTTTCACCTCCTGTGCCTGCTATAGATGTCCAAATTTCCAAGTTACAATAAGAAGATACCGCTGTTCTCTTGAAAAATTAAGAAAAGAAGTTGTCACAGCATCTGAAGCTGTGGACACAAGTCCTCTTCCAAGTTCTCTGTGTGCTGCTCCTCCCAGCCCATGCCCAACTGATCCCTGGCATCCTGCTGGAGGTCACTCCCCCACATAGCTCTTAGCAGATACCCTTAAGTGATCACTCCCTGACCTGTCTCCATTGGAATGAGCCGAGTTACTTAAACTATTTAATCCAGCTCATTTTTCTGGAAATGAGCTAGGGAGTGTTCACACAAGCAACAAAAAGCAGGTGGAGGTGGAAATGTCTTTACCCAGTAGAGATGTTCAAGGAAGAGCACTCAACCACAACCTAAAGTACTAAATCTGAAGTAATACTTGTAAACGTTTTTGTCTTTAATGGCCAGTATTGTCTTTAAACAGGAATTTTTATTATCCCTGTTGCCACAGTATCTGAGTCCCTCCTAGCTATTTACACCCAAAGTACTGAGCGCTTCTTTTGTGCCAGCTTTCCTCCAGGCACCCTGCCCGTGCACCCTGCCTGTCCCTTGTGTTGGGTCACTGTGGGTAAGACCCACATGGCCCACGGTAGATACCTCCGCAGAAATGCTCTGCAAATTAAGGAGGATGGGAGACCCTGGGTACGAGTTGCATTTGTATCAGGCAGAGCATAACAGAAAATGTAATTGGTTCACCTAATTACAACTTCCCTCACCCTTGCACTGTGTCAGCCAGGAACAACTAACACTGGGTATATCCTGTAATACTGACACTCTTCTCCAAGCTATTCTCTATCCTCAGACTTTCAGAGATTCAGCGGATTCAAATAGGATTTATATGAGTCCATTAGCAATTAAGGGAGGAAAAAAAGTGCCTTGATGAGAAATCCAGCCCCGTCATTAACAACAACAACAACATTAACAACAAACACCCCGTCAGTGTTTCTTCTGACAGCCTGTGAGCCTTCTCAGGCAGAACTGCCTTTGGGTGAGCGATTAGTGTTCTTTGATGGACTAAGACCTTGAAACCACATATTCCAGGAGATAAGTTTCTCCTCATGTTCTGATTCAATTTTGATGATTTTTTTTTTCCAGAAGAGAATTTTAAGTTATATGGCCACCATCACCTAGTCTTATGGATTCACACATAAAAAATACCTGCAATTTGGTTGGGGCTGTTCAGCCTGGAGAAGAGAAGGCTCCGGGGAGATCTTATTGCGGCCTTCCAGTACCTAAAGGGGGCCTACAGGAGAGCTGGGGAAGGACTTTTTACTAGGGCATGTAGTGATAGGACGAGGGGGAACGGCTTCAAACTGGAAGAGGGCAGGTTTAGATTGAACATTAGGAAGAAATTTTTTACTTTGAGGGTTGTAAGGCACTGGAACAGGTTGCCCAGAGAGATTGTTGAGTCCCCATCCCTGGAGGTGTTCAAGGCCAGGCTGGACATGGTCTTGGGCAGCCTGGTCTAGTGAGAGGTGTCCCTGCCTATGGCAGGGGGGTTGGAACTCGATGATCTTCAAGGTCCTTTCCAACCTAAACCATTCTATGATTCTGTGATTTCTTATAAATGGTGCTTCACAGTTTTTTGATTCTTTTAACTTAAGGTTTCATAAGAATAAGATCAGTAAATAATTGTTGGGTGAAAACTGGGTGTCATTCAAATTTGGTAATCTGGAATTGTGTTTTCCTGGGGCTGACATTAACATATTCTGCTCTTGAATACACTCGTCTCATTTAACTGCGTTGGTTTTGGTGCATTATAAAAGCACTTTTGCACTCTAGATTAAATTTAGAGGAAACTAACACTGTTCTTCAGTGTGAAATGTATGTGTTTGGTTGTTTAGGACTGTCTGTACTATGAAAGGAAACTTTCATGTATGATGTGTATCAGTAAATTCGTTCTTTGTGAACTGGGTGTGTGCTAACAGCTCAGGTATTAAAGAGTTTGTCTTCTGTAAAAAAATGGAGTTCTGAGCTTTGAAAGAACATGGAGTTTCCTGCACCAAGTGAGATTTCCTCTTTCGTATGTTATGTGACAATTTCATTAAAAGAACAGCAATGACAGTGTCTTTGCCACCATTGACTGATTATCGGGGAAGAGAATGAAAGGAAAAAAAACCCATATATGAAATATGTCAGTCATGTCAAAGACACCACGAAGAGATATGCAAATGCTGTCCTTTCTGTAGGAAGTACTGCAAATTATATAAAATAGAACAAAATTATAGTTAAGACATCCTTCTTAGCCCAAAATAATTTATTTCAAATCATTGTTCTTTTTTATCCTATGATACGCTATGCTAAATTACCACCTCTTCCTTCATATTACCGCTTCTCAGAAATACCCTTGCCAATTGCAGTATCCATTTCTCCCTTACTTTAATTTCTGTCTTAGATATTCATGCAGCCCATGATGTTTTTACTAGGAAGACTCTTGTACTCCTGTTGATACCGAAAGGGAACAACACTGAGATATGAAGTTTCGCTAACTCCTTCTTTAAATTTCCCTGTATCGTTTTAGTTTACTATCGTCTTTTGGTTTGTATTTTTACGTGCACTGCCAGAACTGTACCACAGGCAGGCTGACAGACTACTATCAATGCACTGTGTTACAACAGATCTTCTTCATCACTTTATCCATGTGATCTGATGTTACTTTGAGAAAAGGAATAAAGAAAAGAAAATAGCAATGAACAGTATGAAAGTACAAATTAATAAAAGCAAACGACCTCAGTAAAAAGCGGTATCTTCTTAGCCCCCAGCATTGACTCTTCATGGGTTTGAATGCAAGTTCTCTTCAGAACAGCACAGAACTTCTTTCTTAGTGTCACAGCTCGTTTTCCAGCTCATCACAGTATGAGTTGTGAGAGGATTTATGACCTCCTCATAAAATTTCTGCCTGTATTGGCATTTTAACAGAGCAATAAGTCCATTCAATAACAAAGAGTAAAGCAAGGCTGATGGCTCACTCTCTCTCTTCAGAGAATAACTCAAAAAGGTTCAGACTGTTCCTCAGTTTATGTAGCCAGAGCAGCTGTTAGAGATCTCCCAAAGTACCTTGAAATGATCTTACTTCCTCGGGGGCTACAGCCTCATTCCAAAGCATATATCTGAATCAAACTATGGATTTTGAGACTGTTTGGCAACAAATTTAACGGGTATTGCAGACAAATATTTTTCAAACACTAAGCAACTGAGATGCTACAAATATTGAGCCAGGCCAACAACTTAATTTTGCTCTTTATCAACTCAGAAAAGAAATTCTAGGCTCTACTTCTGCACGTAGAACATAGGAAGTTCCACCTAAACATGAGGAGGGACCTCTTTCCTTTGAGGGTGTCAGAGCACCGGCACAGGCTGCCCAGAGAGGTGGTGTAGTCTCCCACTCTGGAGACATTCAAAACCCGCCTGGATGCCATCCTGTGCAACCTGCTGTAGGTGACCTTGCTCTGGCAGAGCGGTTGGACTAGATGATCTCTAGAGGTGCTTTCCAACCCTGACCATTCTGTGATTCTGTGATTCTGTGAAGTGTCTTTCTTACAGGTTTATTTTGCACGTACTTTATAAAAAAACCTTAATCTTAATGGTACTTTGCAGTATCTGACATAAGTGCTGTGTCTTCCAAACTGGTAAGGATTTAATGCAATACAGGAAGGTAATTAATAAATCCTGTGACTCTACAAGCATACCACACACTTCTTCCTGTAATAAGAAGCTTGCATTAATGTTTTGTATTTATGAAGAGCATTTATGAATATGACTCTTTACAGCATTTCTGGGAAAGGTGGAACAGAAAAAGAAAACATCCATTCTCTGTAAACAGACATTAGTTCATAAATAGTTTCAGCAAAGAGAACAGTATGTCCGTTCTTCTCTTGAGAAGTGGGTTGGAATTGTCACTGCTAACCTAATCCCTATAGCTCAGCCCAACTGCCCCGCATCACAAAATGTATCTGAAAAGTGGCACTGTACTAAGCTGCCTGATTCCTCTCTATATTTGAGCTGGAAAATCAACAGAGGAAGCCACAGTCAGGGAACCGGCTGGGACTTCTGGGCCTCATGAAGCCCATGTGCAGGAAGGGATGAGGACAAAGAGCAGGACAACTTTAAGAAGCTCCAGAAAGCTCAGAAAAAATGAAGTCACATTTGAATATCTACCTAAGTAGAGCATCATTTCAACTACACAAGACAGTCAGGGTTATGAAAACTGTTATAAACATCTGACCCAACTGTGGACACAGAACTTTGTGGATCTTGTGCTCTTTGCAGCTTCCCCTTATACAGTAATGGCCTCTAAGGCTATGTTTGTTCCAGTACAGCAAACAGTGGCAGAGTTCGGTCTCTTGCCATGAAGGCAAGTGGCATGGTTTGACCATATCCACATTGTCAAGCTTTCCTCTCTTACCGCAAGGGGCTTCATCCACTCTGCCTGGGTGCAGAGCGAGTGCTGGCTGGGCTGCGCCTGACCCATGCCCAGGAGCATCCTAACAAGCCGGCAATAAAGACAACTGTTCACGAGCCCATGACCTCTCCCTGCTTAAGTATAACACAGACACAGCCTGTGTTTAAGTTTATTCTGAGGTACTTTACTTCTGCGTATACTTTCATTTGCTTCACTGGAATTACCCAGGCAAATAAACTCGTATAGAGGCATTAAAGTTTTTAGGATTATGACCTATGTGTGTCCTATAAACTGATGGTAAATTACAAGCAGTTAGCTTCCAGTGCCTCATGGTGCGTGCAAGACATTGTGCACTTTGGTTTTTGTCAATCCTCTTGCAGCTTGCCAGAGTTTTCAAATCTAACATTTTTTATTTGTCATTTAACCTTGGGAATGAATTAAAAGGAGTTAGGAGGAGGAAAGAATTCTTTGCTGAAGAAAATGTAAATGGAAAAAATCATATAAAAAGAAAGAGATAAAGGATATCTAAATAGAGATGTAAGAGGAGAGGAAAAACATCTGGGAGGCTGACTATTCAGGGACCTCAATCCACGTTAAATTGTCAGGCAATCAATCACACTGTATAAAATTCATGAGGTTGGTAATTCCTTTCTATATAACCACCCAACAGCATAATTCATTAGTACAGAGTCAGTATCCTCCCCAACTATTATCTGATTCACTCTATAGTCTATCTGAAATGTAATATCTGCGTTCAACTTGCACAAACCCTGCAAAAAGCTATTAAACCATTTCTACTTACACATAAACAGGTTAAAGCTGTATTTTCTGCAGCCCTCAGCACAGGAAAGACATGGACCTGTTGAAGCGAGTCCAGAGGAGGGCCACAAAAATGATCAGAGGGCTGGAACACTTCTCCTATGAGGACAGGCTGAGAGAGTTGGGGTTGTTCAGCCTTGAAGAGAGAAGGCTCCAAGGAGACTTAATTGTGGTCTTTCAATACTTAAAGGGGGCTTATGAAAAAGATGGGGACAAACTTTTTAGCAGGGCCTGTTGCAATAGAACAAGGGGTAATGCTTTTAAACTAAAAGAGGGTAGATTCAGACTAGATATAAGGAAGAAAGTTTTTATGATGAGAGTGGGGAAACACCAGAACAGGTTGCCCAGGGAGGTGGTCAATGCCCCATCCCTGGAACCATCCAAGGTCAGGTTGGACGGGGCTCTGAGCAATCTGCTCTAGTTGAAGATGTTCCTGCTCATTGCAGGGGGTTGGACTAGATGACCTTTAAAGGTCCATTCCAACCCAAATTATTCTATGGCTTTCTTGTTATGTTCTGTTTCTACAGTTCTTGTAGCAAATTAGTTTGCTGTGACTATTACTCTAATACTTGAACTACAGTTGCACTTAGAAATTCCTGTCCAGAGTGGGCTCTGTGGTGTTAGTAAACAAACAGAAGGCAAGAGAGTTCCCGAACCATAAAAAGTTTACAAGTCAAGGAGATGTGCCAGGCAAAGGGAAGAAGAGAGGAAGCACGATACTCATATTAAAATGAGTACTCAAAAGAACAAGAAATAACTTCCCTGATGGTCACAAACAAAATAAATTCCAATGCCTAGATCCCAGTTTACTGCTAAAATAAAAAGCTACTTATGCAGCCATGGAATTAGTCCAAACAATGATATTGAATTGAGTATTACGGACTTGTGCAGAAAGCACATTTCAGATTGTGCTTTGTAGGAAACCCAGTTTTGAGAGTTATGATCAGGAATTAGGGAAGAGAATATAATACCCCTGAGTGTCAGAAACCATGCGTGTGCTGTACAACTTGTCCCCACTGTGGAGCTCTGGCATGTTAATGCTGGTCACACAGCATCAGCTGTGCTCCCCTGCACCGCACCTCTACTGCGGAGACAGCATCTCACCTCCCTGCCGAACTGCGGCACAGGAGAGGCAGCACTGTAAACCACTGTAAACCAGAACATATTCCGTATTCCCTCAGTCCCTCCATACCCAGGCACATCGAGTCCTCAGCACTGAAGCACTGGGCAAGAGCTGGGTGCAGGGAGGGTGAAGAAGGGAGCCTGGGCCATGCACCGCCTCTCTCCGTGGAGCCATGCACCCGAGGATGGGAAGCACAAAGGCCCCGGCACCACTGTTGGACTCCCTCCTGGATCCCAGGTAATAGCAGAGGGGAAGGGAGTGACAGAAGACAACAAAAAGAAGTGCTGCCCAGATGGGTTATGGTACAACCCCCCCTCCTTCTTTCGTCTCCCAGACCTACGGTGCTGCTGGGAATGGAGGGGGCAGGGAAGAAGATGGGGCTGTGGGTGGGACACTCACCCAGAAGAGGCTGGAAACCACCGATGCAATGAATTCTTCTTAGTAACAAAGCTTTAAGAAAGATTATCATCAGAAAACACTAAGCACATAAATTTTGAATAGGGAAGAAATATAATAAATTCACAGGCAATTCAACAGTAAGGGGAAAAAGGTTGTCAGATTTTTTTCTCATCAGTCATTTGTCTGGCTTTGTTCAATACAGGCATTTCTGCAAATAGCATTTACTAATTATCTGTGGTGAGCAAGATCAATCACACAGCCTTTGTCTTTTTCTAAGACTGGCCCGGCAAATTCTCTTAATCTGCAAGTAATTTGAGAAATCTTAATTTTCTGTTATTAAAGTGCAATATCCCTGTACTATAATTTTTAGACTATGAGGGCTGATAATTCCTATCAGAGGAATAATTTCAGTTCAAAAGTTGCAGATCTTGCTGTTGTTTCTACATTTCATTTTGCAACAGAAATGAGAGGAGGTGTCCTCTGAAAAATTCAGGTCATAGAGAAAGCGAGGTCTCTGCATTAAATTACACTTTCTTGTCCTTTTAATGTAGGTCTTCATACTCACTTAAGTGAGAAACAGACTACCTTCCCACTTAAACAAGGATGTTTGTGTGGTTGTGCACGCATAAACATGCGCAGTGTTATGTCTTACTTTTGTGTATTTTCCAAGAAGGGATCTACAGCAGGACAGGCTCTGCATCAGCTGTGTGCTGGCCCCACTGTAAGGCAGCCACCGCTGCTGCTGCCTCCAGCTTTCTTCAGGCTGAAGCCTGAAGTCCTGCCTGCATTAACGGAGCACGTGAACAGAGGAAAAAATTATTAAGCCGATTTTTCTCCTGAAAAGCCCCAAACAGGAAGATTTTTAAATCCTGGGCAGCAGTTCTGCTGCAAGGAAGCCAGTTGCCTGGTGTTAGGTCAGTCTGGTCCAAATCCCTGCTGGTGAATGAGGTCGGAGGAGACATCGCACCCCACTCACCAGCCAAGCGACCTCATGGAGCTCCTCAGCTCTGCTTATCTGTACCCCACGAGCTGTGAGAAATTCTTATGCCCATTCCCTGCCATTGGAGCCATCGTTTCCAGCAAGCCAGACAAAACCCTTGCTGAGGCAGACATACCAGGCTGTCACAAGCCAGGTTTCCTCAGGGTTTGTCATCCAAGCAGCTGTGGAGCGTTTTGTTTGTGGGTTGAAATGAGGAGCCATACACTCGAGTGCCAGCGCTTTTTTTAAACACCATATTTGTGTTTCCAAGGAGGTAAACAAGAAATACCCTCTTGAGCCTCTCAGCTTGTTGCCACTGGCATGAGTGACACACAGCAAAAGTCTGGGCTAGCACATGGCAGATACAGAAATCTGTTTTCGGATTTGAAGAAACCAAAATGTTTACTGCACTTTTTTTTTTGTCAATAAATAACAGAATCAAGAGGTTGATAAATGGTTTCTGAAGGAGGCATGTAACATTCCTGACAGTGCCATGGTTAAGTGTGTTTCAGTGTCATTTTTCTTCTAGTCAAATGGTTTATTCATTAAAAGGCACCACAGCTACACTGGTCACTCATTTACCAGTGTAATGCACTGACCAAGCTCCTTTATTCAGGTGCGCTTCTTCCTTTCAGCACCACCAATAAAGTCTAGTACATTTTTACCGTACCCGTTCATGGACATCACCCCAGTTAAGTCCTCATATTTCATAAGCACTACTTGGGAGATCACCGTATGACTATGTCAAAACTTCTTCAGTTTGAAGCAGCTTCCCAGGCACAGGCTGGCAGGATGCTCTACGTCTATTTTGCACATTTCTGCAAATGCAGAAAAATCTTTGACATCAACATTGTGGGCAGCACTCTGAAATAATAGAGGGCATGGGTAAGATTCCTGCAAACCTTAGGCTGTAGCGGGATGTTTGACATTTCACCGAGTGCTCAGCTTTCCTACAGCCTCTAAGCAGTGAACCAGCGCCAGCTGGGAGACCATTGTGGGAAGTATCCATGCTACCTTTCTCTGTTCCTCCTCTCCTCCCTGTGACCTCCCTCTGGGCCAGAAGAGTGCCAGGCTAGGTGAACTAGTGCTAATCCATGGTGGACCTTCAGTGCACACATGTGAGTGAGACAGAAGCTGGCAGAGTTCTCCTGTGTTCTCTTACAGTCCCTTGTCCCCCCCTCCCACCAGCCACAGCTGCTTGTGCCAAACTTCATTCTACCAGCCACCAACATACTCGGCATTGATGGCAGTCTGCGGTTTGCGTCCTTAGGCAGCCATGACTTTCACAAATCCCAGACCAAATTATTTCTATGGCACATGCACAAATGTTGCAACAGAGCAGGGAAATAAATCTATTCTTTCTTGTCTCAGAGAGCTCCAGAGCTACTTGGGCATCTTTCCTCACTTAGGACTATGCTTCAGGCTTCAGTGAACAGTCCCTTCTACTAACAAATTTGTTCCTGTATGCCTGGCATAGTTAAAATTATCCTGAAGTGGAAGAATTTCTTATCTTGTGGACAATCGCTCGAGTTCCTCCAGGATCAAACGTTATTCTCTTTCAAAAAATGTAACGTAGAACAGGAATGTCATCCCCTACAACATGCAGCAGTGTCAGAAAAGCACTAACTCCAAAGGGACACTGAGTCTGTCTGCTCAGCACTCATTGTCACTTCCCATAGTGTTCTTGGAGCAAAGACTGTACAAAATGCTGCCCTGCTTCACTGAGACACAGTGGGTGGCATGAACGCTCCTAAAACGGTCTACTTTGGATCCCAGCAGCCATAGGACTGTGTTGGTTAAGAGCTCAGGACAGGCTACAAAGCCCACGCTAAGCAGGGTGGCAGCTTCTTGCTGAGCACTTTGCTGGCACATCAACCCAAACAGCTGCAACCAAGCAACTAAGCTCACTCTTTTATGTTGCTTTGGGGTCAGGGACATTTACACAAGTCACAGTCACAGCAGCCACTGCAACGTATGTGTACATTTAGGGGTTAGCCCTGTCCAAGGCCAGTGGGTGGCATTCATCCCTTCCATACCCTTCTGTGGGAAACCGCCTCTGAGCATGAGGGTTACAGTAACAAGTCATCCCTCGTAAGATGTAGTCGTCTCTTCAAAAATCATTTTGGCTTTCTGACTCATCCTTTCCTCGGATGATTCTGACTCAGAATAGGGGAATTGTGAAATGTATCAGCTAAAAAGCATTTTTTTTTCTGAGGATAAATAGAGTCCAGTCCCACAAAAACAGACTGAATTTTTTTTCTTGAACTATCGATAAATATTCAGAGGAAGGATCTGACTGAATGCCCTGGAAACTGAAGTAATCAGTTTTTCTGCATAAACTGAGCCACTAGCATCACACTGGAAGGGGTTTCAGTAATCAAGTGATAGCTTGCAGCTAAATATGACTTGATTAGATATATAATCTGGTCCAGATGAAGCATGGAGCTCTCCCACTGTTTTATTCATGCAATTCCTACATGCAGACATTGGGTCACTGATTCTGTATTCTGATGTAAAACGGCACAATAAAGACACAGCTTGTTAAGAGTCCGTTACAAAGGACAGGTGTTAATCTTGGTATTACAGACTGATTTGCAGCGATGATTTGAAAGGCATAACATATGCATATGGGATACTTCAGATGAATAAGTCTCTAACCTCTGTGACAATTTTCCAGAGAAACAGTTCCAGAAGGGATCTGACTCACCCACCCTACTTGGTGCTAGGGAAATACTTCTTAGATTTAGGGATGCAGCACAGCCCAGTTGTTAGGAAATGGTCCAGGGAGTCACTCTCATTGCTTCACATCAGGATGTACCATGGTCTAGCCCTGAAGTTAGTTTCATTTGAATAAAAGATCTCAGGGTCAAAGTCTGCCAGCCACCTTGCTCACCACCCACTTATAGGGAAAGGTACGGATCAGGATGAGTTAATGTGGCAGAATTGGACCATAAATTAACTTCTGATGTACTAAAATGTTCTAGTGTAAACAAAAGTCTTCCAGGGACTCTGGTAAGGGTGATGTAGATGCCATTTCTAACTGAATAATCAGTAGTAGAGATACATCATTTGGCATTCCTGAAATCTGATGCTTGAATTTGTCTTCAAAGCTTGGACAGCTAGAAGTTCGGACCTGGTTCAAAGGAAGAGAACTTTCTAGTCACCCTGTATAGGATTGTTAAAGATCCTTTTCCTTGCCTCCCACATGATATATTCCTTTATATTATGTGTAGATCCTACTTGGATGGAGGCAATAAAACAAAAAAACCATGAAAACTTGTTGAGGTACACAAACATCTTTCCAGTATTGTCCTGAACTTTATGAGCCATTGTCACAGAACTACACGAGAACTGCAGCTCTGACACTGCAGGTATGTAGCTCTGGAGTAAAAGACCAAAACCATATCTCCTGTGTCTCTTAAGTATCAAACACATAGCATCAGATTAGACATTTCCTTGGAAATCAGAATATGTGAGTCAAATTTCTTCTTTGGATGCAATGCTGCAATCAAAACAGTCATGACAAAACAAAGAGGCAAGCAAGTTTTCTAAAAAGGTTTAAAGTGTGTATTAGTTATTTGAAAATTTAAAATAGAAATTCAGTAATCAATAGCTACACTAGGTTCTGCCATTCATGTAAATTAATTAAGACCTTACATAGTCTTAGTTCTACTTGGTCTACAGACTCACTGTTGGGAAAAAAAAAAAAAAAGCCTTTTACATGGGTATGAACTTGCCAGAAAACCTGAGGATGCTCCAACCTTCCCAATGGCACTGCCTGGAACAGCATGCACGCTCCAAGTCCCGTGCCTTACCCACCTAGCTGTGCTGTCCCCTTCCGCCTTCCCCATGTGTTCTCTGTGCTGAATCTCCTGTGGTTTTAAACAGTGATTTAATGCAAGTTATATAAGAATAGATGTACTGGGGCAAGAGGAAGATTTATTTAGTTCAATATCCTGTCTCTGGCCAAAAGCAAATAGTATAAAAAAACCCCAACAGTATAGTGATAACTCATCAGAACACTTTCCAGTCTTCAGGGGTTTCACGAGCCAGACGTTGTGTCCTCAAATATAATAGCTCTTCATGGATTTCTCTTGAACTAACTTTACTTGTTCTTGTAAACTTGAAACATCTGGAACTGCTCCACAGTTTAAATTCATATTAGGTGAAGAACCATTTCCTCTTCTATATTCTAAACATGCCATATAAGCAAGAGATTCCTAACCATCTTCCTCATAACACTTATTAGTTTACAGGTTTCTGCTGTATTTTCCCTTCATTTGCCTGTTTTTACAGACTGAAGAATCCTAACTTATTTGTTCCTTGCGTGGAAGCCACTGCATAATTTTGATCACTCTTGTGACCTGCCTCTGGATCTTTTCCAATGGCACTGTATATTGTAGACTTGGGGAGAGCAGACTTCTGCACAGTATTTAAGGTGCAGGTGATGCATGGATTTGTTTATACAATGGCATCACAATGTTTTGTTCCTTTTATGCATTTCTTAACTCTTATCATTTTGGGTTTTTTGGCATTTGGGTTTTTTTTTTTTTGATTGGTACTGAGCATCAAGCTGACATTGTCACAGAACTATGTACTACAGTCCCAAGAACTTGGGCAAGAGACGGTTTTATCATGCCTACATAGTAGAGACCACAGTGAGGTGCTGGAGGGTCTAGGGTTTCTGTGGGCCTCTTGAGTACAAATGAATACTTTCCACTCAGCAATGATGTATGCATGACCACAGCATGTGGGGATGTTACATAAAGCAGAGAATAATCTGAACAGTCAAGTATTTGTCTCACTTTGCCTTTGAAAACCATATCACATATCTACTGTATATGGCAGCTTGTACATACTTTATTCTTCTTAAAATACAAAAATAACAAGAGCCATTTTGAAAAACTCATTCATGTACCTTTTCCAAGTTCCACAGATAATCCAGATTTCTGGTTTTATAAGAAAGCCTTTTTTCCTCTTGTCAAACATGTTGCTATGTAGCAGATTCAAATACATTATCTAAAACAGATTTTCAAGGCAAGAAATTATAAAATATCACAATTCTACACACAGTCTGTTTTTTTTCTTTCCTTAGAAGAAGAAAAGTAGTTTCCAAAGCAGCCAGGGAAACATTCTTGTTTAAAAGGACTGCGTGCAGCTATACCATATATTGTGATGGATTTATTCCTAATAGATTGAGTGGACTCTGCTAGTCTATTATCCATCGTTACTGATCACTTAAAATCAAGCAGCAGTCCAAGATTTGAAATTGATCTTCAAACTCCTCCAACAAAAGCACCTGAACACACCAGATGATTACTTACCTGATTATATTACAATGGAGGAGATAGGACACAAGTCATTAAACACCAAAGTGCTTTTAAATACAATGCAGTTAACATGTCATTCCGATAAATGTTTGGCTGATTACAAAATTTCAAAGCAGAGGACACAGTCTTCTGGTTTTGTGGATCGCGGGCTCTCTTTGATGTCCCACAGCTATTCTCGCAGGGCAGCTTAGAAACTGTTCCATTTTAATCCATTCTGATTAATGCCACAAAATGAGTTTTCCTGACACTGGTAATTTTGCTCTGCTGGGGAGTGATTGAAGAGGATGGGCTTTCATCCCAGCACAGCAAATCACTGGCAGCCTGCTGCAACAAAGAGTTACCCATCTTCTTCAGCAAATGAGATGAAACTGTAACTTGTTTTCTTTTAATTAACTCCTCACTAGATTGCTCCAGGTCCTCCTGGCTCCCCTCAGCTCCAGAGACAATAGCAGCGCTCCCAGCTAGGGTAGGCTTTTGGAGCACTCAAGTTTCCCGGGAGTAGCCGTGCTCTGCGTGAGCCAGGTCACACTTTTCTCACGCTGTCTGAGAACGCTTTTGGAGAGACTGATTGCGGGCGCAAGGCAAGCCAAACTTATCTGAAGCCATTTAGACAGCCTCAGCATGCTGGTGAGTCCGGATGACCAGCAAAGATAACATATCAGCAACCCACACCGACTCCGCTGTTCATAATGAATTCCTTCCTCTGGGTTTACTTTCCACTGAGTTTAGCCTCAGGACTCCTGATTCTATTTAGTCTACGTCCCTATGTGGGCTTGGTTGCTCTTTTCCACACAGTGTATTCTTAGGCTGTGGGGCAAACCGCAAGGCTTATGAATGAGCTTTTAATGCGCAAGGCTGCCACGGTAGTACACGACCATATAGGAACATTGCAGTGGTGCCAGGAGCTGGATCTGGAGAGGAGACTGTGGTCAGGACTCCAGCACAGGCTCCTCCTGGGTAGGTGCATACACATGGGGTCACTGTAGGCATCCAGAGCCTTCTGTACACATTATAGAGAGGAGGCTAATGCAGACAGTGCAAATGCTTCCTGGCGGGGACAGACACCAGCCCACGTCAAACAAAAACGCAGGAGAGACTTTCAGGAAGGAAGTAAAGCCAAGTACTGGAGTGCAATCTCTGTGCTCCTAGAAAATTTACAAAAAGCATGGAAAATATGCTTATATGGATTCAAACTTCTAGAAGAACATAGAATTAGTAGGTACAGTGTGGCGGCATCATGTCTGGTTGGGTCTACCATTCAGTGCAGTGAAGGGCCTGAGCAGGCGGTCTGTTTGGGCATGCGCTGCCACAAGTGAATAAATCAGGTTTTGGACAAAATTTGTCATTAATTTATAGTGGTGCAAACTTATCTAACTGATGATGCCAACGAAGATGAAAACAAAAGCAGATGCCCAAATTAAAGGATAATGTAGAACTTGTTCAGATAAGAAAATGTACAGTTAATTATACACAAGGAGAAGGTGTTCAGCCAGTGTGATGAATTCTCCCCACAAAACAAATACAAACCAGGTGTCTGAACCTGCTTCTGGAGGTGCATTTCTCTTCATATGGACTAGAAAGAGAACCTAGATGATCAGCTTATACTATGCGTCTAATACATTTTGGACCTCTATGTTTAGGTGAGATCCCTCCCACTGAGTGTAATACAAAGTCCAGTTAAGCCAGCATTAATTTTCCCCGGGCTCTAGAACGTCAAATAGAAACCATCATAACAGCTAAAATCTTATTCTCACCTGTAAAGCGTGGACTTCCAGAGAATCAATGTGCAATTATCACTGGTTTCAAAACAATTCGCTGTTGATAACCAGCGCAAAACACATGAGCTGCAGTAACATGTTACCCTTCTATTTAGGTGAAAAAGACTGGTTCATTCTAGTTAGTACCTTTCTCACAACATACACTAAAATCCCGCCTGCAAATTGGGCTAGGTATCCTAAACAGAAAACAGGATGACGTGAAAAGAGCTGAAGACTATAAGCTTGATATCATTGGCAATATCATGATTATGTGATTTATAATTGTTGTAAGATTTCTTATATTCCAGTTGCTCACATAAAATAGGAAAAAAACAATGTTGTCATAATTATGCTCTCTTTGAGATGCCAATGCATAAATATTAATCTCTACTAGTTCAAACAACAGTTGAAGCAGCAATTGGAAAAGGGTTAGAAAAGCGCATCAGAATCTTCTAAAGGCAGTGAGAAGCTGGGCAGGAGCTTGGTGCTCAGGCACGTCCAGCAACACTCCACACGTGTTAACACCCTGTCCTGGAACCTCAGTGGATTTGCCTCACTCCAGATTGAGACACATCTTGTCAGTCAAATGGGCCTGTCAGTCAAATCTGCACCACAAAATGTCTGCTTAGTAGAGTGTGAAAAATAAATTTAATCTACATGGGTATAACAAAAGACGCTAGTGAATATGCACATGAGGAACATTTTTTCAAATCAGCTACTGAAAATCTTCTGAGACGTGCCCAGCTTTACAATGGGACTGGTCGTCATGCTAGTTGAGGAAGACGTTTTAAAGTTTGAAGATTTAAATCAAAGTTAGGACAAAACGGGGTTTTTTTCAATTATTTAGCATCTGTGTTTCTGTAACACAGATGGCTTTAAAAAAATAAGCCTATTTATCAGACTGAAATGAAACTTTAATTAGATAATCTAGTTCTACATTGCCAATATTCATTTATAAGAACTCTAATATGCACTGATACATGGGTTGCTTGCATCAGACTGGAGGATTCAAAAGCTGGAATCAGTCCAGCACTTTGAAGTCTGACGGTCTGAAGGACTGGTTTTATTTGGATTGTTTCTTGCCTTTCCCAATTTTGGGAAGGATGATGAATTATCTACTGCCTTTTAACTTCCTGCTCAACAGCTCAGTCAGGGACACCAAATGAGAAGACCCTGAGGTAAGATACATAATCTACCAGCAGAGAATCATAGGAAAAATTTAAGTTGGGAGGGTTCTATGTAGATCTGTTTTCCAACTTCTTACTCAAAGCTGAACTAATTCCAGTAGTAAATCAGTTTCCTCAGGGTCTTGTCCAGTCAAATTCTGAAAAGCTTTAAGGATGAAAATTCCAAAGTCTCTCTTTGCAGCCTATTCCAGTCCTTCACATCTCTCACAGTGAATGTTTTTTTCTGTACATCCAGGCAAAATTTACCTTCCTACAACTTTCTGCCATGGCCTCTTGTCCTTTCCTTGTGTACGTCTAAGAAAAGCCTGTCTCTGTCTTCTCCATACCTCCCCTCTAGGTAGTGGGAAGCAGCAACTAGAGGCTCTTTATGCTTCTCACCTCCAGGCTAGGCACATCCATTTTGTTCAGCAACCTTCTCTGTGCCATATGCACCAGCTCCCTGACCATCTGAGTGACCCTTCTGCAAACTCTCTACAGGTCCTTGACATCCCTTTTGTACTGGAGAGCCCAAAATCAGACACCGTACTCCTTATGGTAGCCTCATGAGCACTGAGTAGAGGGGAATGATCATATTCTTCAGTCTACTGGCCACAGTTCTGTTAATAGAGCTTCAGTAGGTGCGTAGCCATCATTGCTGGAATGGTCTACTGCTGACTCAGTAATGTCAGCTTTATTAATTTTAAGATATCAAATACATCCATTTTAATTTTCCAGAAGCACATAGCACCAGCATCACCTGCCTTCCATGTTCATAGCTACCACCATGACTATTATGTCTGTTATCACCAGTGGGTAGCTTTCCAGCCTCTTCTGGAAGAGGATGTAGGCAAGATAAGCTTCATCAGTTACCACTGCAGTGTCCATGGATTAAACTTTCTCTGATTCTCTTATTCTTGGATAAATTGAGGCTGATATTAAGAAACCCTAGAAGTGTTTAGAAGTGAAGCAGTTGGGCAGGGTGCGGGTCCATCTTGTCTAGATTGTGCTTTTGGCAAGAAAGGTTGGACCGGATGATCCTTGAGGTCCCTTCCAACCTGGTAGGCTATGATTCTATGATTCAAATGTTCTCACCGGCAAAAAAAAAAATTTTAAAAATATGAAAAATGTGATATCGTTGCCACCAGCTCATACTGGAGCGCTAATGCGGCATTGCTGCCAAGAGTTGAGACAACTTAACTCTGTTTACAATACAGAGTTCATGGCTAAGCAACCACAAAATGTTTTTATAGCTTAATTCAGCATGTAATCTCAAAGACATCTTGCTGTTTCTGACCTTTACTTACAGAAACACGATGGCATGGGAAGGCATGAC
Source organism: Anarhynchus alexandrinus (assembly GCA_008711295.1). Taxonomy (NCBI): domain Eukaryota; kingdom Metazoa; phylum Chordata; class Aves; order Charadriiformes; family Charadriidae; genus Anarhynchus; species Anarhynchus alexandrinus. Next base: position 3,449,459 of record VUYV01000034.1, on the reverse strand, counting down.
CAGCTCAGCACTTCCTCAGGGAGTCTAGTTTTGGTGGTGATAGGTGTTTCTGTGTCATATATTTTTCATCTTTAGAGGAACTGAATAGGAAGAAGAGGACTTTCCTTTAGTCATGTGAATACTAATGAGAAAATTGTCACCTTAATTCGAGAAGACCCCCTTTAACAATGAGTTTTGGCATTTTTTATAATGGCTTAATGTGGAATCAATTTTCCTCATTTCCTACTGCAAAATGTTGTAAATTGCTTAGCTGTTGTGGAGTGTAACCTCAAAAGCATATATGTTTCTTGTGGGAATGGACCTTCCTTACAGTTTTCATATCAGTTTAGCTTTATAATGTGCTATGGGCACTATCTAGATGAAAATTATAAATGAAGGCATGTATTAAAATATTATTCTCCCAATGAAATGCAATATTTTGGGGAGTGAAACAGGGCATGTTTTCAGTAGCAGTAGACAACAATTTTTACCAAGATATTTAATAACTTCCCTGAAAAGAAAAGCAGGCGTGTAACGTGGCATTTTGCTAGGTCGAAGCTAATAATCCACACTGTTATTCCAAGTGCTACAAGTTCATTAACACAAGTTGCCATTCACTTGATTTTCATGCAGTTCCTTGGTCATAAAATTATTTTTTAACCTACAGAGCAACAAGTTTTCTGCTTCATATATAACTCTTCTAGATGTGAAACAGAAGATTTCCCTGACAAATGTATTAGCTAGCTCTCAGTCAGTGCCTCCAGCACAGTATTCACAGTTTTATTAATTCCTGTCATAAGCTGCAGCATTTTCCTGACAGACAGCTGGTGTGTTCCCGCTTTCAAAATAAGAGGCAGCAAGAAGAGAGCTGATACGTACTGAAGCTGCAGTCAGTCTCCAGTGATATAGAAAGCTCCAGCCCACACTACCTTCTGGTGGGCTTTAAGGACAACTTCATATGGCAGAGTTCATGCCTCCATTAAACATTGAGTGAGTGAGAGCGCACAGGATATTAAAGAATATTCACAATAAAATGTGTTAACATCAAGGTCAAATGAAACAGCAGAGCACTGTGGAGCTTTTTACTGTCCAACACAGCAGCGTGTGAATGCCTAGCTAACTACCCTTGAAAATAAAGTCAGTCAAAAGTGTCTTTCCCTTTGCAGACCAAGGAATGAGCTCAGAGGATCTGTGGTTCCCTTTCAACAGCTGTTGGCAAAACAAGTAGTTTTGTGGTGGGTGACACACTAAATGTCAAAATCTTCCACTTGGTTGGGGCCAAACTGGGATGACTTTCACCAGTCTCCTCAACAGCCCCAGTTCAAGGTGGGAGAGGTGCCAGCAGGCAGCACACTGTCCCTGGTCACTCAACAACAGGCCAGTTCCCAGTTGACCCAGTACCCTGACCTGTACATCGTCCTTTTCCCTGTCTAATTGCTGCACATATCGCTGAGTGAAAACACGAGGAAAATAAACAAATCAGTAGAGAGAAATTATTTATGACAGATAGGAAAACAGACAGTACCCAAAGAGAATCAGTTCCCATTTTGTTTATTAAGTTAGCAAAACCACTAACTCAGATGATTGGTGAAGCAGCTGTATGAGAACTAGTAGTTCTTCTAGGTCCAAGCAAACAGACCTTTATTGGTTTGGCTTCACAATGGTATGAGGCCTTTGAGTTTCACTTTGAGATCAGCATTCAAAGCAAGCCAGAAGCTCAGAATGACCCTCAGCTGGAATCAATGACTTTTTCTGAGCTTCCACAACACGCTGGGTATTACCCAACACATATCCTAATTGAGCAATCTTTCCCCAGAGAAGGCAGAGAAGTTTTATCCAGTCTTATTTGTTTTCAAGCAATATTTCAGACCGTGTTCTCCTTTAATTATACCAATACAATTTTCATTGGAGAATCTTGGGTAAATTCAGATTTTGATTTCCATCAGGCTGTATTGCAGTCCTTGTAACCAAAATGTCATTAGAAAACAAAGGGCAAACAGGAAACTAATGCTAGACAACTGAGTTTTCAACTGTGATATATGAATTGATTACACATTTTGTAATACCTTTTTCTTTATAGACTGTTTCCCCCCTTGATATTTTATGTATTTGTTTTTTAAAGTTTGCAATTCACTCTTCGGATCTATATCTTTAGGAGAGATAGGGGTATGTCATTTCAGCTTAATGAGAGGGCAATATCAATTGAGTTGAGTGAAATATAAAATGTCATTTTTTTTGAAATAAAAAGGGACATTCAGCTGTAGATATTTTGTGAAGGTACATGTCTAGTATGTCAAAGAACAGCAGTATATGCAGATATTTCATTCAGTGAATCAAATAGCCAACAAAATTCTGTAGTTACCTTAGAAATACTCTATTTTTGTGCCTCATTTTGAAATTTCTTACACTATTCTCATTTCAAGATTATATTCAAGATCCAAACACACATCTGGGGACTTCGGGATTTTTAATCACTTTTCTGCAGACAATCAGTAAAGATGATACATTTAATAAGACCAGTTTGTTATCTTTATCCAGTTTCTTAATATACTACAGATGCTTTGCACAACTCAGTATAGCACTTACGTGCTGTAAGAGAAAGAGGTTCACTTCAAAATTAAAAATATTTAATCTCTATTTAGAACAGCATTGGACAAAGGAAAATGGAACCAAATAAAAGATAACCCTGTAAGATCTTAGTTAATTCCAACCCTTTCTGAACAGTCTCTTCAGACACTTTCTGAAGCATCCTGCATTTGTACAGCTCTTACCCAGGTTCCATATTCTACAGTTGCTCAAGCTATCCTACAGTATTCCTCAAAGACGTGCAAACCTGATTTATATTTGATCAGGACTCACAGAAAGAAATTGATTCTGCAGCCAAACAGCCAATGGAAAATATTAAGTCATCCACGATATTCCCTTAAAAATAAGGTGGTTGTTCAAGAAGTTCACACAAGTGTGGTCTCTGGTAGTGAATATTTTCAAGCCCTTGCCTGAATGCCTGCTCAAATTAAACCAAACATTTTCACAATACCCATCTCTAAGGTAGATACAGTGAGGGGAGACACACTTTTAAAATATTTGCATCCCAAATATTTTCCTAATTTTCTTACTGCTATATTACAAGCAGCAATGCTAAGTGATTAACATAAAACTGTTCTAAACAAAGGCAACAAAAGATGAGAATTTACATTCATTCTTTCCCTTGAATGCTGAATCTCAGCGGGAACAGACACATTGGTCTGGTGATATCTAAATCTCCACCAAAACCTTTAGCTGGCCGTAAGAGCGAACAGAGGAAATTGCTGGAGGACCCTGTGGAAAACATGCTTTCTTTCTGAGAGATGTACCTGTGTCCACATTGCAAGTTAATGGTTGGACTCCATGATCTTAAAGGTCCTTCCAACCTAGACTATTCTATGATTCTATATTTGCACACACTGTAAATCATTCCTTCCCTATTAACTGTATTATTCCCATATTCCCTCAAAGGGGTTACTAATTATTCATATCATCATCAATAACACTCTGTATCTGGTTAGAAATAAACATGTTTTGGGAATACAAATCTTACATGAGAAATTTTGCTAAAGAAATTTTGTCCACGTGATTCAAAATTAATTCATAATGTTGACATATCGCTAATCATTTATGATTAGTTCTTTTTTTATTTATCTCATTAGGTTCTACAGTTACATTATAGATACATGTTTGTCTGCATTTTCTGAAATAATTTGTTGCTTCTGTTCAGTGTTGGCCATTCAAATGAAATATGTTCATTTAATTTTGCCAATTGTATTGGATTTACCTTAGACAAGGAAAACTGTCTTAGCTCTGTTCTTAGTGATATCTCTAGTATAACTATTGATTTGCAGTAAATAGCGTGTGTTTCAATTCCAGATCCTAGCAATCTTCACGTCAAATGCATGGTAATATTGATTCTCCTTTGCGGTTGTTTTGCCCATCACTTTCCACCACAACCTCTAGTCTTGTCACTGAAGGTAACTTTCAGAACCATTTTCCTAATGAAATAAATTCAATAAAGTCACCTGACGATTCAAAGGCAATTTAAAGGGGGGCAATTAAGGGGGCCTACAGGAGAGCTGGGGAAGGACTTTTTACTAGGGCATGTAGTGACAGGACAAGGGGGAATGGCTTCAAACTGGAAGAGGGCAGGTTTAGATTGAACATTAGGAAGAAGTTTTTCACTTTGAGGGTGGTGAGGCACTGGAACAGGTTGCCCAGAGAGGTTGTTGAGGCCCCATCCCTGGAGGTGTTCAAGGCCAGGCTGGACGTGGCCTTGGGCAACCTGGTCTAGTGGGAGGTGTCCCTGCCTATGGCAGGGGGGTTGGAACTCGATGATCTTCAAGGTCCTTTCCAACCTAAACCATTCTATGATTCTATGATTCTATGATAAAGGAATGGGTTTTCAGAGCAGGAAAATGTCACTGCAAATGTGAAGAGTGTCATTTAGGGCCTTCTTCAAGTGCTCAGTTCCTCTAAATCTGAGCCTTTAAATATATTGGTAGAGCAAAGTAGAGATGAGTCCCACTCCTCCATAGGAAAAGCCAGAGGAGTTTGCAGTCTGCAACAACACAGGTGCATAGATAGGAACTAAAACCTGTACTGGGTCAGAAACCAGCCACCAAAGGGTTCTCATTAAAGAGCTTCATTTTCATAGAATCATAGAATCGTCTAGGTTGGAAGGGACCGTTGAGACCAACCATCAACCTAACACTGCCAAAACCACCACTAAACCATGTCCCTCAGCACCACATCTACCCATCTTTTAAATACCTCCAGAGATGGCAATTCCACCACTTCCCTGGGCAGCCTGTTCCAATGTTTGACAAAACTTTCAGTGAAGAAATTTTTCCTAATATCCAATCTAAACCTCCCCTGGCATAGCTTGAGGCCATTTCTTCTTGTCCTATTTCTTGTTACTTGGGAGAAGAGATCGACCCCCACCTTGCTAAAACCTCCTTTCAGGTAGTTGCGGAGAGCGATAAGGTCTCCCCTCAGCCTCCTTTTCTCCAGGCTGAACAAGCCCAGTTCCCTCAGCTGCTCCTCATAAGACTTGGTCTCCAGACCCCTCACCAGCTTTTTTGCCCTTCTCTGGACACACTCCAGAATCTGGAATTTTGACCCTGTAGATTTTTTATAGCTTTAAGTTGTATTTATATGTGATTACTGAACAACAACAAAAAAGGCTGTTACTTCTCTCCATCCTTGGCAAACTCATTACTGTGCTCTAGAGTGACACTAGCAGTGTGCTGGTTCACGGCGACTGTGACTAATAACTCGTGTTGTTCCAGAGACCTTTTCCTCTGGGTGTTTTGAGCGCTGATATGCAAAGACCCTGGCAAAGAATCTGATCAGAGAAAACTGGCATTCAGCCACACTAAGTTTGCAGCTGTCTCTATGCCAGCATCAAAGCGTTGCTTTAACAAGGGAAAAAAGGACAACAGGTCTGAATGTCAGGGTGTACTCTCCCCAGCCCCTGCGCGCAGAGACCCTGCGATGAAAAGAGCTATTATGGGACACTTTCAAGCCAGCATTTATAATGTAACTCTGCTAACTGAGTCATGTCCTCCTTTCAAATACAGAAGAACATTTTAAAAGCAACTTTACCCAAAATGCCAAAAATGTGTAGTCTGTTTACTGCTCTGGTTACTGGTTTCTAACGATGCCAGAGGGCACAGACACGTTTCCTAACTACTGAAGCTGGCATGTCTTATGAGCCACTCATGCACACAAAGTGCAACTTTTGCTGAGAATGCCAGGGTGAAAGGCCACGGTCCTGTTTGACCATGCGCTGTGCTCAAAAAAACGCCTCATCTTCTTCCTTTCCAATATTGAATACTGCTCCAGTGCTACTGCTGTGTGGTCAGATACAGTGTGTCTTCACAAAGTTGTCCTGCACCTCTTGGAGAAATCTGGTTACTCAGACCGAACTGTTCAACACAACAGTGCTTTTCTTTACTAACACCTTGCTCACTTGCCTGTCAGGTCAGCTACTTGGGTCTTTAATAAGCAACCTTTGTGCCACAGCCAGAGACTCTTTGCTAAGTCTCACCTGACTCACCCTGAAGCAGGGTCTGGTTTGTTGGTTTTCATTCAGATGACACTGGACAAATAGTTCTTTCCCTCAGTCTCTTCCAAAATAAGAACCCAGAAAGAAGCAACAGACTAGTGCTGATGCTGGCATGGTAAGGATGGCAAGCAATAAAAGAAGAATTTAAGCAACCCAACAGTGCATATTTTCTCATCTTGCAGCCCAAGCAAACAGATGGCCACTGCTTACTGCAGACCAGATCTGAAGACCGTTCTGAAGTCCATCTCCTCGAAATGTCTGCTGTCTTGCATTGATTTACCAAGCATTCCTCAAATTTCCCTCTGCTGACCCATTCACTGTGTTGTCCGCATGTGTACACTGTCAGTAATCTGAAGCTCTCCAGCATTCTTGGAGCGCTGCTGTGGTAGGAAGCTGTGGAAAACCAGCAGAGTTATAGTTGCAAAATGTGACTGAAAGCATACGGCAGAGACAGTGGTAGGAGACAACGGGCTACCCGGAAAAAAAAAAGGCACGTTCGTGCTGCTACACTGTGCAGAATTCCTTTGCTTCTGTTATTTTGGCATAAACGTGTGTGACACAACGATGATGTTCACAAGTGGATTTTACTGCTTCAATCTCTGAGTTTAGTGCTTTAATATCCCATTCACTCAGCAGCGATATGAGCTGGAGCTCAGTGGCACGCTACTGCTAACAGACAGCTTCTGGGCTAGAGACAACATTGAAACTTACTTGGTGCATCTAAAAGAACTATAGATTCACATGCAGACAAACACTTCTTCACTTCAAATCCAAAGCTGAACTACTCCGTACAGGCCATTCTTCTCTAATAAGCAAAATAACATTATTTTACCACACAAACAAATGCATCTTTATTGGAAAATTCTTCTAAAATTCTCTGGTTTTTAGCCTGTAAAAGCAAAAAAGCTTGCACTATTTGATGTAGAAACTTTCAGAAATTGTGTTTATATTTCTCTTTTCAATACCATTTTTCTTTAGAACTCTATTGACAGTTAAATTTTAAAGAGGCAGAAGCAAACCAAATATAAGACTTATTTAATTTTATGTTAACTGAACTGTTGCTTTGTAAATTAAATTATACTTTCAAGAAGTAGCAGAAGCACAGTTTCCTGAGTTTCTCATTTGGCCTGAGAGCCAAAATGTCAATTCCCTACACAGGTGAACCTGCAATGACTTCATCATTCTTGAAGAAAATAAAAAAAAAATATGGTCCCAGATATGTCTGTACACACAATGTCTCTAATATTTAACACTGTATTTCCTGAAACAAACTATGAACCATGAATTTAAAAGGTGAATTTACAAACATCTTAACTATATATGTTAGGAGATACATGTAGTTTGAATTTTTTCATTGCTATATTGCAAATCACCCATTTTCTGAACAGAAAAGGAGACCTTTTGTAAAATATATGTTAAACTGAAAGCATTTCTTGCAACCCAGGTGATGAAATGCAAAACATTTCATGGCATGGCTGCTAGAAACAGTAGATTTCCATAATTTTTCCTTACATATATAATTTATAAGCATATGTAAGAAAAAATATTATCTCCAAACATTCTAGCTTCATCCCATTCCACAAATAGACTAATTCTTTTCTAGCAGGATATTTGAACAAACCTTTACTGTGGCTAAAACTTTAAATAACACAAGTGTGATGAAGCCTTCACTATTCATGCAAAGAAGATAAATTATTATCTCTTCTGCATTTCATCAACAGAGTTTTTCACTGGAAATTTTTATCCACAAGAACGTAATAATTTTGTGTTGGGATTCATACGATCAACTGTAGGCTAAGTTCTTCATGGTTTATTATTATTCTATTTTATTAGGGTTAGTAAGATTTATGGTGCACATAGAATTTTTATCATAAAACTGACAGACTATACTCTCAGTATCAAACTAAACTCTTCAGCTACAGCTGTTTTTTTCAAAGGAGTCTGTGATTAAACCGAAGGCCAAGTCTAATCAGAGGAACTAATATGATCACGTGTTTGGGGGCCCAAGTTATAAAGCCCTGTTAAGCATGGAAGAATCTCATTAACCAGCTTTAGAGAGCCTAATGAATTTAATTTAAAGTAAACTCATAAAGGGTACATAGGTGCAAAATGTCCTTCTCCCGCAGATGCACATCAAGAAGTTGCAAGCACTGCAAGGTAAAGCAGGCTGTGGTTGCCAATTTCTGATTAGAACAGAATCATCACATTGCACCATGTTTTAACAGTAAACTTTTAAAATGAAAGGACCCCCACTTCCCCGCTGTAAGATCACTTCATAATCAAGTTTTAGGTCTAGACATGCAGATAGTACATGCACACAAGAGCACTCTTCATGCTCTACCTGGCTGAGGTGACAGGGACTCCAGTACCATCTCCTGTCCAGGGAGAGGTTAGAAACAGACGGGATCTTCTTCCTTCTGCCTATGCAGTGTGATGATTCCTGTACCTCATCCTCCTCTACAGACCCTTCTTTTCCTTCACTTCTCCTGCTGATTTTCACCTACTTCTAGCCCTCTTTTTCACCAAATAATCTCTCAATTTCAGACTAGCTTCTCATCCTTCTCTCTGCCTTAGATTATATCCTCACACCACACCTCCAGGCTCTCTGATTACTCATCCTTGGTCCACTCCTAACTCCTCACATCCGCTCTCTCCGCAGTCTCCCTGTGTTCTGTTAAACCTCTTCCCAGGCTTCTTCTTGCCCTATTCACACACTTCTATATCCCCATTATGGTTTATTTGCACCTACACAAATACCCGTCCAGTCACTTAAGCATCTAGGCAGGCAGGCTCCACTCCTTTTAAGAGAAGGGAGAGAGACACCTCTTTTAGTAGGCATGTTATTATAACAAGGGCAGTAGAAGCCAGCATCATGCTGTCTCCCGAAGTACTTTGATAGTTTGCACATGACAGAAAAAAGGAAAGAAGATTTAAATGGGAGTGCAAAGTAGCACAGAGCAATTCAATCCTTGAACGCGAGGAAGAATAAGATATACAAGTTCAACTTTGTATTAGATTAATGAAATCATCTGCTGCCAACTACCAAAGGCCAGAGGAACAGGGGTCCAGTCATCCAGGTGCTCCGCAGAGTCCAGAGCCTCAGATTATCAAAATAAATCTCTTTAACTGAGAAAGCATTACGCTGACTTGACACGATTCAGTGTCATTCTTCAGTTGTTCTTGCAGGAATGCTGGCATAAAATGGAAGATTGCCAACATAAAGATGGATGACAGCAGGAGTTACTGTGGGCAGCAGGTCATATCCAAGGCTGACTCCAACGTACTGCAGGAAATTGGTGGAAATAGCAAGAAAGACAGTCCAGCAGAAGTTGGGAAACTTTGCACAGGTGCTGTTCCAAAGTAGGTCACAAATTTCACCTCTCAGGCGAGGCAGCTCATGCATATAACAACCTGCATACTTTTTTAATCAGAACATGGTCCATGGAAATATTTTGAAAAATATAAATCTTTGTACTTCTCCACATTTGAAGAAGATCAAGAAGGAGGCCTGTCAAAAAAAACACAATTCTTGTGACCCCCATCTCAAGCTTTGCCTGGAAAACTGTGTTGACAAGAATCTTAGAAAACTTATAGCTGGTGACATTTTTACCAATGGACAATCCATGGAGTGCTGCTGCTGGCACTTTCTCCAAGTCACTGTGCAAAACAAACCACTGGAAAACCCAAATGTATACATCTTAGATCTACTGCCACTGAGATGACACCAAAGCTTCAGCACACAAATAACCATTAGATTGTGACAGGAAGAACTGAAGACCCTGAGAGATACAGTAAGACAAAGTTGCCTGAAGCAAAAAGACACTCTCTTAAATTCTACATTTCTAGATCATTTATGACAAATTTGGCTGCAAAAATATTGGGTAGATTTCAAGGACAACTTGGATGCGGTGCTATCCCAATCCTAGGCAACAACGGTCTGTGCTCAGATGAATCATAGAATCATAGAATAACTTGGGTTGGAAGGGACCTTTAAAGGTCATCTAGTCCAACCCCCAAGCAATGAGCAGGGGCATCTTCAACTAGAGCAGATTGCTCAGAGCCCCGTCCAACCTGACCTTGGATGGTTCCAGGGATGGGGCATTGACCACCTCCCTGGGCAACCTGTTCCAGTGTTTCACCACCCTCATCGTAAAAGCTTTCTTCCTTATGTCTAGTCTGAATCTACCCTCTTTTAGTTTAAAAGCATTACCCCTTGTCCTATTGCAACAGGCCCTGCTAAAAAGTTTGTCCCCATCTTTCTCATAAGCCCCCTTTAATTACTGAAAGGCCGCAATAAGGTCTTCTTGGAGCCTTCTCTTTTCAAGGCTGAACAACCCCAACTCTCTCAGCCTGTCCTCACAGTAGAGGTGTTCCAGCCCTCTGATCATCTTTGTGGTCCTCCTCTGGACTTGCTTCAACAGGTCCATGTCCTTCCTGTGTTGAGGGCTCCAGAGCTGGATGCAGTACCCCAGGTGGGGTCTCACCAGAGCAGAGTAGAGGGGCAGAATCACCTCCCTCAACCTACCAGCCACGCTTCTTTTGATGCAGCCCAGGTTACAGTTGGCTTTCTTTGCTGTGAGCACACATTGCAAGTCCTTCTCATAAAGGTAAGAAAGACAATCACAGGGAACAGAATGAGATAATGTTTAGACAATGTTTTTGAAATCTAATTCAATTGAACCTCTGAATGAGCATCTGGAAATGGGAAGCACAGGCAATTTCATGAGGTTCTTTGCAGACAGGAAATCACTGATCTCAAGAAGCATATTGCATCTGTTCACCATCACTGTGGATTAAGGTGAAAGAAGAACAAATAATGCAGACAGTATAGCTACAACGGCAGAATTTGAAAATCTGGCTTTGAATTTGCGATGTCACCTCTAGAGGGACTGTTAATATTGCCACCTGAAAAAATGCACATGGATCCTATTCTCAGCATTTGTAGAGGTTTGTATTTTCACAGTGTAGTCAGGAGTTTGATGGAAAATATAAGGGTCTGGCTACTGTTGTCTTAAGAAGTTGTCTAAAAGCAACAAAAGTACAAACTCTGTAGAGAGGTCACATAAGATAAATACAGTCCTTTAATTGCAGGGAACAATTTCACAAAAAGAAGTAGAAATGTCATTCAGTTAATTTGCTGAGAAGCTAAATATTTTCAGAGTGCGTAAAAAGTGTACTAGTACTTCTAAAGCCAATTATACAGATTTATTACTTCCTAGTAAGTGCTAAATAAAGGGATCAGAAACAGATCCTCAGAACTTCAGAAAGTACCAAAATCCTGGCCTTTAGCAACATAAAAACCTCAGCCCATGGCTATGCAGAAATTAACAGCTATGCTGGGTTATAGCACTAGATTGGCAGAACATTTGTTCCATTGATACTTGTTCTTCTTCAGGGTTTTTTGTTGATTATTAGGCTGAAGCCTTTTGTACTGGTAAATAGCTTCAGGAAAAGAGAAAGGATTCAACAAAGGCATTTAGCTTTTGAAGGAACCTTTTCATTAGGTTATTTCTGAAAACAAAGAGAAGATAATGATACTGCTGGTGTTCACAGGACATCATGCTACTTTCTTCCTTCCGTCTTCCTATTGTTTCATCTTGACTTGACCTGACAAAATGCGGCACCAAGGAGAAAATAAAACCTGTGACCAATACAATTATTCAGTAACAGAATTATTCAAACTAATTAGATTCATATTTTGTTTTCTTCCAAAAGCAGCAGGGGAAATGTTGTTATTGTTCTGATGTTTTCAAATTAATGTCTGAGAAGTATAATGCCGGGAACAAGATGCTTCAGAAAGCTGTGACTCATTGGCTTTTCCTTGAAAAGCCAAACATGAGAACTTCATGAAGAATTTATTTATACTGTTAATGCCAGAAAAAAATATTTCAGAGGTTCTGAAACAAATCCCAGTTTCACATCTAGCAGTGTAACGCACACAGATCTAAGTGAGAAGCCAAAGGCAGGAGAAAAACAAAAGCAACATTTTCTGGATATCCCACACTACCGGCTATGAAGCGCTTCCCCTCCCTCCTCCCCCACCCCCCCA